>SMGT01000001.1:652116-705745 GCA_004794575.1 Lanistes nyassanus | reverse complement strand
ATTAGACATATACCGAACACCAGCACCAGTGACACCAGCACCACCGCCGCCTCAACCATCACAGTATGCACAGTCAATGATCAGCAATGTTCAGAACAGTGGGCAATCTGGAGATGCAGAAATGTAAGTCTTTTGGGGATACAGATGACTAAACCATATTATGACACAAGTATTTGTTACTTATTATTTGATCATGTCGTTTGCTTGATCCTGTCGTTTGTGTGTGTGATTCTGCATAAGTATAAATGTGTTTGTATGTGCATTTGTGCGTGTGTGAGCACATGCCGAAGCTTGTGTGTGTGTGCACGCATATGAATAAGTGTGTGAACAATCATGTTTGCATTACTTCGCCCATCTTTATCTGATTGAATTGTAAAGATGTAATGCTTTCTATTACAGCTGAACAAAAAAGTATATTGAAAATACATTTCTTGCAATTAAAATGCATTTTATCGTGGTGCATTGTAGTCATTATAATTCTAGTTTGTAAACTAATACTGAGAAGTAACAGAAAAATATATAAAACCAAACCTAAAGTAGCAAGAGAGAGCTCTCAATCCACTGGCAACTGTCAAAAAAAAGTGATTATAAAGTATAGTATTATGGCTTTGTGGTGCTGGTTCCCCTGGAACCTGTCAAACCCCACATGCACCCATGGAGCACTTTGTTGTCCCAATACAAATGGGCCACAAAGGTTGCTCTTCATAAGGCTAACTAAAATTAGACATGAGTGCTGCTGTGTGCTAAATAAAAAGTGCAAGTGTATTCCTCAGTCTTGAGTAATAAAAAGAGTGAATTATAGTTTCCGTTCCTTAGGATTTCTTTGAACTTTCTGAAATTCCCATCATATATCTACTGATATTTCTCTTGCTTATCCTGGGGGTCGGGAGGGGGGATGCCTTTCATCCCAAATAAGTGAGGGAAAAGCAAGTTGGTTCTTAATATACGGTTTAGTGGTTTTGATGTTTACACTACTATTACAGTATAATACAGGCTTTTCAAATGTATAAATGGTTATAGTGCTGCAATCCAAACCAGAGGGCTCTGATTAGATGATGGGGGAATGCACCACACTTCCCCAGTTGACCAAGCTGGGAATGGGTACCTGACCCACAGGGAGGGATTTTAATATTTTTAAAGCAATGTAAAAAAAAAAATTAGGAAATCTCTGCACCTTAGAAGCAATTAATTCACAATGTTAGTTTGCTTCTTTTGCAAGCATAGTGTTTAAAACAAGCTGGCAGTAAAGGTTGTTTATCAACAGGCAACACTAAGCAGGTACTTTTTGCAGAAAAAACACATATGCAAGTTATATATAAAAATACATATGCTGGAGTTTAGATTTAAGCCCAGAACTCATAATCTTCACTGCCTTGGTGACAAGTGATAACTATTATGCTAGCTGATTGACCTATTAGTTATGCATGATATACAGTATCCTTAATGTAGGTTTGGGCGATAATACTGTTCATGTAATTGAAGTGCACATTGTTTAGCCATGATAATGTTCTTATTAAATTCAAGTGTCCATGAAAGAATATTGAAACAGTGGAAACCACTTGCTCAAGAACAGTGCTTTCAATATTTTCCGCAATTGATGTTACCCTTTTTTTGTTGGGAGAAGGGGGGAGGGAATAATTTACTTTTGAAAACTAAATCTAAAGAGAGGTCAGAACAAAAATGAATACAACAGGGTTTTTAGCCCTATATCTCGCTGGTGGAGTAAGTTGAGTCTTCGAAGAGACAGATTAAAATTATAGTATGCTGAACACTGTGAGTGTGAGTTTCAGCGGCATGGTTAATGGGATAATGGATATGATATTTTAAACAGGAAGCGGATCACCATTTTGCTATCACATTTAACAAGATTTACATTCTTGCACAATATCATACACCCTGCTGTGACCCTTATGGTCCATCCATTGAATGCTTCCTTGTCCTACTTTGCAGATGCTCTTAACCCATGATTGTGTCATCTCATATCTGGGGTTGTGTGTGTGTGTGTGTGAGAGAGAGAGAGTGTGTGTGTGTGTGATTGTGAAGTCATAGTAGCTGACAGGCCCATAGCACATATAATGAAACAGTAGTATGAATTACACATGAATGAAGCTCTGTCCTTGTAATATTTTTTTCTGAGAGAGACTAATTAAAGAATTGGTTATTTCCAACTTTCTTTTATTCGAGAGAGTAGGATAGTAGATACCAGACAGTACCATAACCTTTATTAAGACCATCAGCCATACTTTGTTTTATTAAAAAATACAGTATACAGTGTGGCAACATGTCAAGAGAAAGAAGGAACTTTAAAAAATATACTTAATATTTTGTTGTTGTTACTTATTGTGCAGCAGTATGGTTTTTGTGAGCATTTCACACAGACACAAATCAGAAGATCTGCCATATTTTTTAACATTGAAAAAGTTGAACTCATGATTGTAATACAGAGGATATCCTCTTATAAGACCTCCCATTGTTTGCAAGTTATGACAGTTCTCTTTTCTTAATTATTCTCTGTTATGTGACTTACTGCCTAACCCAACCAACGACAAGCATTTTGGCAACTCAAACGACATGTAGGCCTGCTGCATTTCACAGTCGGTTTCTTTTCCTTTATGTGCATGCCAACAAAATGTGACTTTATTCAATAGAAAATTTATCTACCATGGCATCAGTCAAAAAACAAAAGCTGTTGTCTCTTGCAGACAAAATTAAAGTAATTGAGAGAAGCAAAAAAAGAGAGATCTGTATTTCAAATGCAAAGTCATTCGAACTCAGAGAAATACAAATTGAGAATGTTAGTAAAGACAAAATGGACATCAAGCAGAAGTGGGGAAATGGTGAAAACGGAAAGAGAAAAACATTTAAATTGCAGTTCACATTTGCCAGCATTGACAAGAAAGTGGTTCTGCAATTCATGAGAAATGTTCTTGAGATTTTCTGCTACCTGGCTGCACAAGCCCACAATAACTACAATTACTTGGATTAAAATGGACTGTTCCTCACCATGCCAGTCCTGTTATAAGACCTTATTTTCATGCATTTTGAAAGGTCTTATAAGGAGATTCACTGTAAAAAGTGTACTCAATTTAGTAGCAAATGCATTGTATTGTGGATTTTTGAAATTCAAAACAAAATTGATCTTTTCAGTGCACCTGGACTTTTTTAAGGTTTGTAGGCACAGGTGAAAGAACTTAACAATTTACTGATAAGGCAGAATGCAAGATGACTGAGAGAAAGATAACTGAGATGTTTGTTTGCTGCAGTCAGTACCGTGAAGATATTCAGACCCACAGAAGACAGATGTCAGGGGGAGGAGGAGGTAAGACTACTTACTAAGACATTCCTACGTAATGTAGAAACATTTTAAAATGATATTAACCCATATGATTATTGTTTTCAACTTCAGCTTCAAGGTCCAGGGAAAAAATATTGATACAGTGGAAACCACTTAATGACGAGATCTGATAATAAAAGCGATTGGCTGTCACAAGACAGTTTTGACTTCCTCACCAACATCCTTCTGTTTGTCAGTAAATATTTTTTGCTTACTGCAAGTGTGGATATAACATCCCAGATAACAAAAATTAACCTGGTTACCACAAGCAACAAGTGAGAGCAACCAGAATTGAACTTCTGTGTATACGTGCATAACACTGACACAGTCTGTTAGGCTGCACTTGATTCTGTTTTTTTCATCTGATTTCTTTTTTCCCATGACCTTGTTGTGTTCTGTGTGTTGACTACCTCTTGTCTGATTGGTTCTTTCCCATGACCTCATGAACATGGTGTTCTGTGCATTTATTGGTTTATGCAATGGATTTTTACCTCTGACCGACCCCTAGCTTACTCATGGGGCATGGATAGCTCTGCGAGTAAAGCTGTGGGCTAGCATGTGGGAGGTTGCTGGTTAGAACCCAGGTGTGGTCAAGGATTGTATCCGGGAGCAGCATGGCTCCCTGTTGCTGCCACCACCATTGCTGAGTGCAGGAAACATGATGGATTCACTCCAGATGGCGACACAGAAATTCCACCAGTATAGGAAACTGATAATCAGCTTGTATCTCTGGCGGAAAAACTGAAAGCTTGTCATTGATGTCGATGTTGAGGCCTATATGTCATTGACAAAACTTCACACCACTGACATCATGAGTATGAAGCAGCAACCAATCAGATGGTAGGTCTCCAGGAAACCCACAAGACCCCCTGTCAGTCAACCAATGGGGATGAATCTGATGACAGTTACTCAGTACCACCATGTGCCAAGAGTTAAGGAGGCTCGAGATGCAACTAAAAGTCAAAGTCAGCCACTAGCACCAGTCAGAGACAGAGATCAGAATTGGTGCCAGACAATGGTAGAGGCAGTGGAAAGATTGTTGACAAGAAAGCGAGAGAGATTTCTTCAGTGCAAATGTCAAGCAGACACTCGAGGCTTTTTTTAGGTACTGCGTGACATGACTCAGACATTTCCTGTTTGTTCAGCATGGCGCCTGGTTCACCTGCCATAAACGGTTTTTATGTCTATGAATTGTTTTATTCAAACATTTCTTCTTGTCGCACCCTCACCTGCCCTGCACTCATACTACAGGCAAACAGTGGGTGGGCACGTTTGCTTTCACTCGATTCCCACACACAAGGAACATGAGAAATGCGAAGTTTTATATTCCTTTTATTCAGACCGTTCTAGGCACACTCTCACTCGTACACAACTTGCAAACTTATCTATCCACTCACTACTCCGTACCCACCTTGTATCTAACATCGACACTGCAACCGTCACTAAGCTTAAATCAATGCATCCTTATTGCTAGCATCAACATAATTCATCCCTAGCCTAAAAATAAACTGGGTATTTGTCTCTATAAAACCTCTGAATTGATACAACTAGAAACTTATTGTCATTAACACAGATTGAGTACATGTCTCTTCAACACTATAAATTCATCAATGTCATCAACACAAACTAAGTACTTGTTTCTTCAACACTTGCAGTAATCCAGTTCTGCATTCATTTCTGTCATCATCACAAACAGTTTGTGTCTCTTCAGTGCGTTAACCTTATTGTTCTTCAATCAGGGTTATTTTACTCTAGGGTGAATCAGCAAGTTCATCTGTCTGAACACATCACGAGTCATCATCAATGTCTCATTCAACAACATTAACATACTTTACTTGTTCAAAGTGGCATGACAGAGCATTCACATACACGCGCATGCTCCTGCTTAGTCTCCAAACTAGGTGAGTGTTGCTTGTCAGCGAAGTCACCACAATCACGATTACATCATAATCTCCATCCATAGGCGAAGACACAAATCATGTGCGGTACACTTCAGAGTTCTGTCGCTCACTCAGCTGCGACATAAGGGAAACCTGACATCAAACCAAATCCCTACACAACATTAGTGCTATATTTCAATTCCGATAACATATATACATTGCATCACCAACAAGAGAAAACCATATTCTCATCTCATACCTGTCATCTCGGCGACAGGGAGATCACTGCGCTTCTTCAGCGGCTCAGCCACAGACAAGGGTTAATGCAGCATGATGTGAAACAGTCCTTCCTTGGCTATCTTCATCACTCATAGGTATCTACCAAACGTCACACAGATGAGAAGGGTCTCTATCTGCTGTTCTCTGCCATCACTTTGTCATGTTTCTCAAAATATTGTCGCTTTGTCACATCACTCTCCCATCGTGCTGACAAGCATTCAGTCTCCATGTGCGGTTACCATCACTGTCTTTCAAGTCATTATTCCCTAACCGTCAAGGTCACTTTTCAGTACTCACACATACATGCGTCATTGGTCCATGATAAGTCTGCAGTTTTTTAAGTGTATGAGACTGTACATAAATTGCGAGCTGTGCATGGACTGGTGTGCATGCTCTGTTCATTTGAATGGATGTAGCAGATTGAACACAGACACCAGTGAGTTTGACAAATCTGAGGTTTATTTTTTAGCCACGAGATTTGTTTACCATGGGGTATTTTCAACTGTCCCCAGCTACTTGTGATAAGCGGTTTCCACTGTATTTGTAAGACTAGCAGGGGGTCATTGGCAAGTGTGTGATATCAGAAGAGTGGTCTGTGCCGTTACATTAACATCAATGTCATGTTTAAAACAGCTACATAACTGATTTCTTTTTTTCCTCTCCTTTAACCCAGGAGTCTACGAGGCTATGCCCACCAGCACTGGTCCACCTAAAGCACCCGCTGTGCCTCCGCCAGCACCCCCAGCCCCTCCTGCAGCTCCTCCAGCACCTCCTGCTCCTCCAGCTGTGGCAGCTCCCCCAGCACCACCTGCACCTCCACCTCCACCAACTGGTGTTGCTGCACCTCCACCACCTCCCCCTGGACCACCTCCCACACCATCAGGGGGAGCTAACACAGGGGGGCTTGCTGCAGCACTGCAGTCTGCAAAACTCAGGCGGACAGAAAAGGTACATGTGATGTTTAAGGTTTAGATTTTGGCAGTCGTAATAGGAAGATGAGGTAATGGGGTGTTGGACAAATCACTGCAGGCTGTGAAACTAAGGTAGACATAAATTATCTGCTTACACCAGTAAGAAATGTGTACTGTTTGCTCAAGCTTAATTAAGAGAAGTTGTACTGCTAAGTTGTTGTCGTCTCAAAAACAGGGCAAAGAAAGGGCCAGGAATTGTAAGGATCTTGTAATGTGCCGAGTTCATTCCCTTGTGATGATGTGTGAGTCAGTTGACGGTAACATTCAACATGGGTGGTATTGATAAGTTTATTCACAAGTGCCCAAGTGCTTTCCGACAGCCATATATTCAGTTTTCAGATGCATCACTGGTGACAGCGTCTGTCACTTTGTTTTGATGCTCTATGTCACGGTGAACTGGGACTTGTGGCAGCAATTAAGTGAAGTATTTCACCCAAAGATTTTTTTCCCCACTGTTAACCTCAATCTCTATCAGAGCTTGAAGATGGTTCAAAAATTCTAATAATGCAGTTTTAGTGCTCTGAAGTGCTAATCAGAACCTGTTGACTTCTGAGTCCATATGGCTAAGGTAACAACAGATTGCTAAGCCTACGCTTCTTTGGTGAGATTCAGTTTTGCAAACCAACAAATTTTCTCCCTGAGGCACAGTTCTTCATCATGCCTATCATTCTTCTGTCACTTCCAGCATTGGGTAGGGACCAGAAGTCTGAACAGTTTTGGAGGACCACTTAAAAGAGGGGGCTGGGCGCTGTGTTGCGAGGATCCACTGTGTGACTAGATTTTTCCTCTCACCCCATGACACCAAAAGCCACATTTGCATCCTGCATGGTGCTGGTAGTTCATAGTTTTCCCACCAGTAATGGTGCAGAATGATGCAGAGATTTTAAAACTATACATCACAGGGACACAAATTTATTAACATTTCGCAAAATGACCTTCAGATTTCACGCTAGAGGGTCATTTTAACCCTTGGTTTTAAAAAATTCCAGCAGCTCTGATAGTCTATTCCATCACAAGCCTTTGAAACAGTTTCTTTCACAAGTAGGAGTGTGCTGGGTCGCCACCAGTGTCTGGTGCTTTTTCTGACTTTGTGCTTTAGCTTCTAGGGTGTTGAATAAACACAGACTCTGTTTTACAATAGTACACTGTAGCAGAGAACCAATAGAGTAACGAAGGCTAGCATGATGTGATCGGCCATTGAGAAACATTGACAGTATTTGAACTTTACAAGTTACTTTAGTGTGTTACTGGAAAGCCTGCACAACTGTCCCATTGGTTTGTGTTTTCTCCTGGGCAAACATCAAAGAAACTGAAACTGACCGTCCCAGTCATGCAGCAAATGCTGAGAAAATTGCAAATGATTTTTTCAAACCAGTACAAACTTTTTCTTCTGTTTCATGTTGCAGCCAGAAGAGCCCGTTGCTGGAGGCAATGTAGTTGATTCTGGAACCCTGGGTCGTTCAAGTGGTACAGGTGGTGGTAGTGGTGCTGGTGGTGGTGGTGGAGGAGGAGGAGGAGGTGGAGGTGGCATTGGAGACATGATGAGTGAGATGCAGAAGAAGCTTGCAGCACGACGTGCCAAGGCAGAAAATACAGGACAGGTATGTGAAGATGTTTCTGTGCTAAGTTCTACAGGATGCCTTTTAACATTTTTAGACATAGGTTCTGCAGTCTTAATAGGAAGATGTTCTTGAGCCAAGTTTTACAAGATGCCTTCTAGTTCTAACATTTTATTGACATAGGTTCTGCAGTCTTAATATGAACAAATTGTGTGTTGTTTAAGCTGCCTTTTTTTTTTTTTTGCCATGTTTAAATGTTCTCATAGCATTCTCATATCAGAAAAGTTTGGGCTTTGTAACAATATCATTATGTGTAAAGAACAGATTTTTTTGTGGGGGGGGGGGTAACATTTCTTTTGTACATGGTTTTCCAGATTCATCTGAATGCCTTGATTCTGTCTTGTGTCAGAAATTTGACATTTCTGTGTATGTGTATGGCTATTTTCTTGAACTGTTCATTGCAGGTATGGTTTTTCTGTTTCTTATTCAATTTGTTCCAGCAGCAGTAAGTTTTGTTATTGTGGTTGTTGCTGCTATAGGTCTGCTGTGTTGTTGGCACTAATGCAGTAGTGATTGTTAACCAGGATGCTGAAGCACCTTCAGCAGCGCCTGCTCCAGGCTCGTCCCCAGACGTGAGGAGGCCATGGGAGAAGCAGCCACAATCCAGTACGCCGCAAGTGAATGGCTCACAGTCACAGTCACCTAAACTGGTCAGAAAGTAAGCAGCTGACCTCTAATTCTCAGTGAAATGGACTGTTCTATTTTCTGGATCCTGATTTATAGTTTTATGTAGTTTTTTGCATTTTATTTTCATTTGTAATTTAATGTTAAAATAAGAGACTGCCTGTCTCCACATCATTGCCAGGTGTGGTCGAAGGAATCAGTCACAACACCTCTTAAATAGCAAGTTGTGTTGAAAGAAAAAATAGGAATTCGTTATATGGGGCCTCAGGAAAAAAAAAACATTTCCACCAAAACGGGGAAAGATTTTTAGTAATGGAACAGGGATTCCCCCACCCCCACCCCACCATACACACACACACGCACACACACAGCATATTTGTGGAGTATTTTTATTTGGTATCATGCTAGAGCTTGGTCATGACACTGTGGGTGGTCTTTGACATTTCTGTCTTGTATGTGCAATAGGCGTAACCCTTCACTGACAGGCCAGGAACCTGTTGGCCCTGTCAATGGTGGCAGCGAGCTGGACAACTTAAAACAGGAAATTATAAACGAAGTGCGTCGAGAATTCCAGCGGATGAAACAGGAAATAATTGAAGGTGGGTCAGTTGGACGTACTTGTTATGAGGACTGCACTAGGGTGACTTTTTAAGAAAGTCAAAGAATTGAAGAAAATATTCTTTGATATTAACTGTATATTCTTTAATTGCTTTGATTTTTTTTTCCAGCTATACGACAGGAAATGGGTCATAGATAACCTGATGGCTTCCCATTCGCATACTAGGTCCTAAGGTGGCTGTGAGCCATGATAAACAGGTACTGGATATGACAGCAACTGAAGTGGTGTCACCCAGAGAGCTTCGAGAGGGATACCATCAGGTTATTACTAGGGAAGCTGCATATGTAGGCATGTGTTCACTCTCTCTTTTTGAACATAGAGTCGGAAGAGTTGGAAATTGGATTTTTTTCTGTGAGTTCAGAATCATCACTCTCAACAGCTTTTTACATTCGTTGAGTATGAGTTGAGGATTAAAGAATTTTTTAAAATTCTTAGTGCACTGTTTGGATGGTAACATGCATGACTGTCATCCGCACTTGCTGTCTGTCTTGTCCACACGCTCCCAGACATTACAAAGCATACAAGAAAACGGCAAAGGTCTCATGTGGTGTTCTTGCATGTCCCTAGCACTAACAGTATTTAGCACCCTCCTATTGTTCTTTAATTAGAATACAAAGGAATACGCTAGAGCAGTGCAAGTTAATAACAATAACTTCACCCAGCATGTAAGTTTATTTTGGGAAGAATGCCCTTCCTTTCGGCATGCAGCAACAATGGTTTGTCAGTGACAGCTCACTTCCTGAACAAAAGAAAAGTGAACGAACAAATGGTGCATTTTTGTTTATTTCGAAAGTAGAAGTTGACGTTTTGCATCTGAAATAAAAGTAGTCATTTTTTGTGGAATGGCTAATATGTGACCATATGGCATGCTATGTTGTCATTTAATCAAATGGGATCAAAAGAAGTTTCAGTTTTAACCAATCCAATACACGATTGCTGCTTTGTTGACCATGATGCAAATATGACAAAATTTGTACATGCATTATGTTTACTAATTGAAGTTCCTGTTTTTTAAATATTTCTTCTGCAACTTCCCCATCCCTCACACACCCCTGAATAACATAAAGGCATTTAAAGTTCAGATAATTTGATTGTTGCATTGATAACTAAGATATATGACCTTCCCAATCTCAGTCTGGCGATTACATAACTGTTGGACACCGAGCCTGACCACGGGCATGTTGCAAATCAGATTACAGAGTGTCTTACAAAGTTTTGCACTGTTTGATGCTGATGAGAAGAAAATGCAGAATAGTTTCAAGCTTTATTTATTGCTTTATTCCCTGACTAGCTTGTCCTTTATTGTGAGGGAGTTTGAGCATTATGCAGGTGGAGATGGTTGCAAACCTCCATGCAAGCAGACGATTTGAGTGCAGCTTCAGCTTAGTTTATGTCGATCTCTTTGTTTCCCTTCCCCCACCCCACACTCCCTCCACCCTTTTCTTACTGTGTTCTTCATCGTTCCTGTTTTCACACTCACATCAAATATATGGCACATCATGCCATGCCATACATATGTGATTATTTGATTGTATTGAAAATATTATTGCTTTTTGTATTAAGCAGATAGCTTTGTTTATTTTGTTGCTCAACATTTTTTGTATGTTACCCATGTTTGATTTGTACTAAATCGCTTTCAGTCAAAGTGCAGTCTGTGTTTAAAGGCAGAAAAAATGTTTTGCCTTTCTGCCACATGTAACCAGATCCTGCTCCCCGTATTCCCTTGCTCCCTCACACTCGATAAAGTGCCGTTTATAATAGTTCATCTTGCAGTGTCAGTTCTGTTTGGGCACAATATTTTCAGCATGTAAGGCGACAGTGATTGATGCTCAAATGGTGCACAAATGACGCATCTGCTATATTTATCTTTACATATTTTGATCATAAAGTTTGCTTTAATCAGCCCATAACACATATTAGCATAGTGGAATACGTAGGTTTTACCGTGGTAGATGGTTCAAATTTCTCACACTCACCCTTCCAGCTATCATCAAGTATTATTTGTACATAGTACAGAATGAACATCTTGTCAAAGTTTTGAGATTACAGATTCATGAAAACAGCAATGCAGATCAATTTTGTAAATAAATTACAGTTCACCCATGTAATCATCGACCTATAACTTTTTTTTTTTGGTGGGGGGGAGGGGAGAGGGTGTCTTTCCATACTGACAAAACAAGTTTTATTTTCTACATTGGCCACTCATCGCAACTTGCCCTAAAAAATGCTGGAGTTTGTTTCAGATCTTCCCATTTTTATTTTTAAGATTTGGTGTGGGATATTTCTTGTCAAATATTTTCTTCTTCAGTGCATATGACTAACAGTACTGTGCCAGTACTCCCAATATCTGAATATAAAATAACATGAACAAATCTAAATTTTACCTGTCATTGTCAGCAATCATTTCACTGCCTTGATGCTTGGGTTTTTTGTCTGTTTATTGATGTTTTTCATCTTCTGTTGTGCAAGACTTTTGAGCCATTGTTTATATCATTATTGCTGTTCACTTGCTGACTTAACTGCAAGCTTCCTTGCTCCCATTTGCCTTGTACAATGTTCTCCCATCCATCAGACATCGTTTAAAGAAGTCATACCACAGTGTATTTGTACTTGAGCTATTCATCATTAAAAAATTAAATGTGTGTATTAGATAATCTTGTCTTTGCATTTGTTCAGCCATTAGTAACATCCAGCCAGTGAGTGTGTATGAAAGAAATGAAGGCTAGGTTCTGTGAAAAGTTGTTCAACATCTGCACGATATCACTGTAATTTTTTGTGATGAAATAGTGTTTAGTTCTTTTTCATTTGTAAGAAGGCAAAAGATTTAAGCAAATACAAAAATATCTGACATTAGGAAAACAGGAAGAAATTTAAAAGCCAGAGAGGGGAAATGTGAACTTTACACTTATGACCGATTCACATTGAACTGGACAGGAAGCATGAGCCCATGTTGTAGCCTTGGGTAGGAATACTGTTTGGACTAGAGTCAGAGGGTTGACAGGGCTAGTTCATGCTCCATGCGAACTGTCGCTCCCTACCACCAAGTTATTCTCACCCGAGTAATTAACATTCAACTTTCGAATGATGAAACAAGAGCAAAGAAAGAAATGGACAAGGATTGAAAGTAAAACAACACTACCACACACAGAACAAATCATGAGATGTATGACTGATGAAATGCTTAAATGTGAACAATAGCTACACTTAGTGTTGTGCTTGATACAATAAAGCACCTCTTTCCTGCCTCATAGCAATAAATCTAAAGCTTCGTGCATATAAATATATATACTTTAAATACACAAATGCCTCATTAATATAAAAGAAAAACAAGTGACTGCCGCTTGGAGGATAAGCCCAAATTAAATGTAAAACAAGGGAACTGTACCAAGCTAGAAAGGGACAAAGACGAAGACAATCTACATGTTTCAGGACACTACCCCTTCATCAGGACGACGACAAAACGATAAGGAAAAAGACTTATCTGCAGTAGATGTGGCGCGTAGGCTGCATAGCAGGAGAATGACCAGGGGACAGTGAGTAAGAAAGGTTAAAAAGAGGGGCAGCCAATCGCAAGGTGGGTAGAGAAGGGTGGGCAGGGGAGAGAGAAAAAGCAGCGGGGTAAGGGGCCGTCGGTGAGAGAGAGTGGGAAGGAGGTGAGAGAAAAAGTTAGAGACGGAGGGGTGAAGGGGTTAAGGGAAAGGAGGGGGAGGGTCAGTGTTTGAGGTTGAGTCCAGTAGGTGCCATGGTACCGAAATGGGTAATGAAGTAGGACTCCATATTCTTGGAGTCGCCCTTCATTTTCCAGATACCACAGACCCTCATGTTGTTGGCTGTGTGTGGGGGTGTACTTAAGTGACGTGCAACTGGTGTGTTTCTGCAGTGTTTAGTGTCAGCTAGATGTTCTATGAAGCGGGTGTTGAGAGAAATATATATATTTTGTGCCTCATTAATGTCCACTTACGTGTGCCCCACTCAGGACAACGTTTATGTGTGCAAAACAGTTCCTTCCATCCACTGCTGTCACACAGTGGGTAACCAGACACAATGTTTGGATTGTCCCTCGGACACCATTGCGATCACTAATGAAACTTGCCGCTCGGTGGCGCAGTACTTGGCAGGAGATGCCGTAGAAGTCAAAGACCGCAGGACGTGTTGAGTAGGCATTGATAAGTAGTATGAGTGACGCTGGATTCAACAGTACTTGTATAAGGCTTCATGACTCCTCCTGTGGGAGAAATTAATTACAATTGGCTATGATCTCACAAATATAACAGTTACATGTCTGCCAAAAAGCATCTGCAGCAACCTGTACTACAAATGTAACACAAAATAAAATCACAGTAACGCAGGTACCAATACCACAGACAAATAACCAAACAACATTATTCCTGCACCATAGAGGTGGCAGTACATACAAGGGCTGGCTTGCACGAGTGTTCGTAGTTGCTCTTCCGGTCATAAGGCCCGTTTATCCAGTGTGTTTTATGTACACCTTTCCGAATAAACAGGAGAGAAGGACACTGATGCAAGCTAACCCAGAATACCAAACAAGACCAATGTGAGGTCTGTACTGGTATGTGTTTTCATGCTGGTATATATATATCCTGCAAGGGACATAATCAGGTTGGCAATAGTAATATTAATTATAATAATATTCTTTATCTATTAATATAAAGTTAGTGCCTAAAGTAGTTACAGCTATGTAAGAGTCTATATCCTTTACAGAAAGTACAAGTCTGATTAATTTTTAATCGAATATGTTCCCTGCGCGCTAGTAAACCAGCGGAGGGTATATGTGTGTAGCGTCACCGTTGCGCTTGGATTTTGGCGCTATGCTCACTGTTTTCACCGACTAAAAACACGTAGGCTACCGGGCACTTGCTAGTGCCGCACGAACGGCAACCGTGCTGCTATATTTTTCTTCTACGCGATCACTCTTGCAGTTTTTTTAAACCCAAAATGATTCCATAAATAAAACTTTCCTCGCTGCATTTTACCCATCATTTGTTGCCGTTTTTACGTCAAATTGTTCCCACCCTTTTGTGTCCGTTTTACCGCTGATATCCCCACTTTTACCTTCGCTGCTATAACACTGCAAAAAAAAAAAAAACCCGAAAACCAACCAACCCACATCAGACGATACCCTCGGATTTTGTGTTTGGTTTTAGTTGTAAATCATTTGCACAAAATATTCATGTTCATTGGGTGTCAGCAAAAGCCCGCAAATAGAAACAGCCATATGTGCACGGCGTTTAATATGTAGTCTATTATTGTATGGCCGGCACACTGGTATACCAGTATTTTCCACTGGTGTGAAAAATACAGCAGTGAAATAAACTTCATTTTGCCTGCTGTAGCGTGGTGCTCAGCATAGATAAAGATTGGCGGACGCGAGGCTTTCGCCTACGGCCATACCACGTTGAATACACCGGTTCTCGTCCGATCCCCGAAGTTAAGCAACGTCGGGCCCGGTTAGTACTTGGATGGGTGACCGCCTGGGAACACCGGGTGCTGTAGGCAAAACATTTTGTTGTCGACATTTTTGCGCCAACAAACACCAACAAATCAAGCAGAAAAAAAACCGTTTTCAGTAACAAGAAGAAGAAGAAGAAACGTTTTTGGCTCCCGTTCTTTCCGAAGACGTTTCCAAGCGTGCATTCATTCATCGCCCTCAGCTGCAAGGACCCTGGGTTTGTAATTTGTAGTTTCATATTTGTTAGCTGTTGCGAGTCCAAATGAACATATGGCCACAATTTCTCCCCTCCCCAGGCCCCCTTAAAAAATACTAGGAGAAAAAAATGCAAAGCACAACCAGCAAAAGAGACCCTTGGACCTGTGACTGTGGTTTCAACGCAATAATCGTGTTTGCCACTGTCGCGGGACAGAATGAAAGGGCACATGCAGCTTGAAGTTTCCTTCATCTCTCTTGCAGTCGCGTCAGTTCATGCGGGGCCTTCGAGCGGCCGAGGACGGCGGGGGCTGGAGTGGAGGGAAGAAATCAGCTACTATAAAGTTCCAGAGCCCCAGCGGCTTTCACCACTCCCCCCGCACTCGCAAAAAAGTTGTGTTTATCTTTAAGAAGCCCCCCCCCCCATGACCTGTTCTCTGGGCCCCAGAGTCTCTCTACGGCCGCTACGTCAGTCTGCAATTAAAAACAGTTTGGGCGATCAGTGTACCATTTTATGTATGTCCAGTGTGTCCAGTCCGTGCGCTAGTAAAAAAATTCCGAGCTCAACGTCTGCATCTATAGTTCGAATATGCACTGTCATGTACAGGTATTAGCACGTCAAGATTTTTTGTTGGTGCTTACAAAACCAGTAACAAAACACGCCAGATGGCAACATACTCGCACAAAGATCGAGTTGGGGGGACGGCGTGCAGAAACGGCACATATCTCCAATCATATATATGCATAATGTATGTCAACTCAGCACAGGCTTGTACGGCTGTTTTCGCCAGACGACCTTTTCGGGGAGTTCTGTTGTTTTAACAGACGTGGCAGGAGACATTTCAGACAAGATATCAGCGTGCGAATAATGGCCGGCCGCTCGCTTGTTTGCGTCTCTGATTACGAACTGCATGCGCAAGAAACACTGCCGACAACCATACTGGAGTATTTCAACAGCGGTGCCAACTATGAGCAAACATACCGGGATAACGCGCTCGCCTTCCAAAGGTAGGTGCATTTTCTCGCCGTTTTCCTGTAGTGTGCACCATCACCATGATGTCGCCGTTTCTTCCCTTGTGTGATAAAAAAAAAGAAGCATTGCGTGATACATGACCGTGTGCCAGATCGAAGGTAGGTTTACAAATCGAACTGGGTAATCCGAAACACTGAATTCTAGGGAGTGTTTTTTAAGTTTTTATGTTTGTAAATAAAAACACATGGCGTTTCACCATTTAGTTCAGCTGGAATATGCAAGCAGACGTGCATTCAGATCACCATATATAGGTTAATACAACCCTAGGAACTATATGCGCATTACTGGCCCCGGATTTGTCCTCATGACGTGCTGTGTTCCTTGGGAAGGTCTTGTATGTAAATAATTCACAGTAGACTTTAATATTATTGTGATCAGGTATCGGTTTCGACCTCGCTATATGCAGAACGTCTCAACCCGTAACCTGAGCACCTCTTTGCTAGGAAATGAAGTAGCGTGTCCTGTTGGGGTATCCCCTATGTCTATGTGTCGACTTGCCCACCCAGATGGAGAGATTGCCTTGGCAAAAGGTAAACCTTAATGTGAATCAACATTTATAATTATTTCTAAACATATTTTAAACAACTAAAGTATTGTTGACATTTCAGGCCTTTGGCTGGATAATTGTAAAGGAATTTTCAAAACATGATTGTGCACAGCTATCTAGAAATTAGCTTCTTTAACTGTTTCCCCAGTTTTTGTTAACGACATTGAGATTATATTGGCTGGACTGGATAACTTGTCTGCA
Organism: Lanistes nyassanus; assembly: GCA_004794575.1. Classification (NCBI taxonomy): domain Eukaryota; kingdom Metazoa; phylum Mollusca; class Gastropoda; order Architaenioglossa; family Ampullariidae; genus Lanistes; species Lanistes nyassanus. The sequence goes on along the minus strand of SMGT01000001.1, from coordinate 688,970 downwards.
GCTTGTGAGGCAATGGGTGCTTGCGTGACTCTGTCCATGACTGCCACAGCCAGCATGGAAGACATTGCGCAGCAGGTTCCTGGATGTCTGAGGTGGTTTCAAATACATGTCCTACGGGATCGTGAAATGACAAGGCGCATGGTCCAGCGAGCCGAACAAGCTGGCTTCAAGGCTGTGGTTTTAACTGTGGACTGTGCTGTGCACGGAAAACCTACAAAGACCTTCGAAATCAGTTTGCTCTGCCGCCCCACTTAAAGTGTCTAGTGGTTCACTCAGTCATTTAGCTTACCAGTTTTAATAATATTTAGTGCTATCTCATAGATTGCTGTCTTTTAGCATACCAGTTTAAATACATATTTAGTGCTATCTCATAGTTTAAGAATTTAGCATTTTAAAACTTTTACAACTCAGTAATGAAATGATGATGTCAGCATTGACATCCCTAATTTTTCTGTTTTATAGGGCATCTTTCCATATCACCTACAAAAGCACCAGTGCTGTATTATCATTAACAAGTAACGAGTAGTTGTTATGCATCTTATCATGCAATATCAAATGTGCCTGGTAACACATTTAATATGCACTTTACAGGCTAGCCAATTTTGAAGAAGAGTTAAAATCCATACAAAACACAGTAAGCACGGAAAAGTCACGTCTAGAATGGGGTCAGTTTGTTAATCAAGCATTCAGTCCTTCACACACCTGGCAGGATCTTGCATGGCTGAAGACTGTAACATCTCTGCCAGTTGTAGCTAAAGGTGTAATAACAGGTATATAAGCATTGTCACTTTTGGTGGAACTTAATACTTTTTTAAAAACCTCTCTGGTACTTAGAACTGCCAAGGATTTCTCATTAGTTCTTAACCGCTGTTACAGAAAATCAACACTGGTTATTCCAGTAGTTTCAAATTTATCAGTGAGGTTTTTTTTAGAATTGCTTTTTAGTATATTGATGCATTTTTGTATTAAAGTAGGGTACATATCATCTATTTTTCATGTTCTGTGAAAACAGAGGGCATGATTAGTACACTGTATTGCAAAGTATTTTTTTTTTTACACATTTCCGCTCAGTCACCATAAGATATAGCTTGTGTTAAGAGCTGCAACACCATAAAGTTCCAGTTTAAAAATTCATTTAGTTCTGGCCTGGTGTGTTCAACATTGACACATTTTCTTCCCCTCAAGTCTTTTATTCTTTTGACTGATCCTATGCATACTTTTACCTCTTTTCCAATTTTCAAATGCACTATGAAAGTTAAAATTTCTAGATTTTTGTTTTAATTTCTAATTGCTAAAAAGATTTTGAAACTAGAGCCATCAGTCATTAACAGGTGCAGATGCTGAAGCAGCCCTTCTGCATGGTGCCAGTGCTGTGTGGGTTTCAAACCATGGGGGCCGAGAACTTGACTGCTTACCTGCTACAGTAAGATTTCTTTTAAAAGATGATAACAAGAGTATTTCAAGGTGCCAAATCTTATTATTCAAGGCACATGCACTCTATTACAGGCAGGCATACAATGCAACCCATACACGCACATGGCGACTCGCATGCAGATGCTTGTACACAAGCTACCCCCAAGTAGCCACAGAAAGGATAGGATGGATCATGTTATGGGAGGGAGAAAAGATTAGTTTTCAAAGAATGTTTAAAAAAATATAGGGTAGGTAGCTGGCAGATGGAGAGAGGCACAGTGTTCCATGTTAGGGGCTAAAAATGAAAACAAGATTGCAGACCAAAGGTGCAGACAGGTTTCAAAGAAGAGTGGAAAGTAAAGTTGTAGTGTAAACCACCAAGAAAAGGAAGCTGGCATGGTTTGGCCACATGTTGCAATACAGTTGCTAAGACCATCTTGCAAGGCACACTAGAAGGGGAAAGGAGGAAAGAAATGCAAAGAAAAGGCTGGCTTGACAACATCAAGGAATGGACAACACGTCGCATCCCAGTTCTAAAAGAAATAGTTATGGACAGATCAGGATGGGTGAGATCATTGGAAGCTACAGCTTGCATGTCCCCCTGTGACATAGGTCATCGAACTGTGTGAAGATGTAAACACAGCAACTGCCTATTTCAAGCAAATGAGGATAACACTTTAAAACTAGAGTTATTTATCACTTACTGCACTTGAAATCATGGTAAATACAGAATGCAGATGAGGACTTTTGCTTCCAATGTTCTAGCCCCCCTCCCCCATCTCTTTTTTTGCATGAACATAATGTATGTATGCATCTTTGCATACATGTGTGTACACATCAACATCAACACACAGAGGTGTACAACCCATCCCCACCAGAAGAAATTGTGCCTGCATAAAATCATATGAAATTTTTTTTTGTCAATTGCAGGAGCTATAAATCTAAAATTTGCCAAAAGCAGAGAAATTTATCAGAAATATGCAGCCAATTTTAAAATATATTCTTTTTTTCATTTATTCTTCTAGTTCTACACCCTTTAGATCCTTTTCTCTCAATGTATGTTTTTCTTTGGTTTGCCTGGAATCCAGGTTTCTGACAGTTATAAAACATGATCAGGAAGTTTGTTTGGGCACTCATGTAACTTCAGAAACTCCTTCAAAACAAGTGTGCTTAAATATACACTTTCTTTTAAGATTGACGCCCTAGGTGAAGTCTCTGTGCTTAAATATACACTTTCTTTTAAGATTGACGCCCTAGGTGAAGTCTCTGTGCTTAAACATACACTTTCTTTTAAGATTGACGCCCTAGGTGAAGTCTCTGTGCTTAAATATACACTTTCTTTTAAGATTGACGCCCTAGGTGAAGTCTCTGTGCTTAAATATACACTTTCTTTTAAGATTGATGCCCTAGGTGAAGTCTCTGTGCTTAAATATACACTTTCTTTTAAGATTGACGCCCTAGGTGAAGTCTCTCAAGCTGTGAATGGTCGAGGAGAAGTGTACCTGGATGGTGGAGTAAGGAGTGGTCTGGATGGTCTCAAAGCCTTGGCTCGTGGTGCTCATGCAGTCTTTTGTGGTCGCCCAGCCTTGTGGGGGCTTGTACATGATGTAAGCCAAGGAAAAAATCTAAGCAAAATTCTTGGGGAATGCAACCTTTCATCTAACAAGAAGCATGCCAAAAATGCACATATTTTAAAAAGAAAATTCAGCATTGTTGAGTCAAAACTCTTGAACATTTTGCACTTTCTCAAGATGATGAAAGTGTCATATGACAACGACAAGCTGAAAGTATTTTAAGCCTGGGTATCATATCAGTGGAATATGTGTTTTCAGGGGGCTAATGGAGCAAGGCAGGTACTTCATATTCTTCAGGATGAGCTCAGTGTTGGAATGGCACTAGCAGGTAGAGGTTGCTGTCTTTTAACAAAGAAAAATAAATGTTGGTATTTTGAGTTGACTGCCCTTGTCTATTCCCCATCTAGCACTGTTACTTTGGCTTCTTTTAGCTGATACGTGTACTTGTTCTGCACAAAGGAAAGATTTTGAAAATTTCATCAAAGCTTTAACTAAACATGAATTGATGGAAGTTTGCCAGGCACACCTTTATAACCTTGACCACTGTCGGACAATAAATGTAGATCACCTCTTTTGGAATTTGTCTTTTGCATATTTTAAACTGCACTTTAAAACAAGCTCAGTTCATACAGTAGGATTTAAGGACAAGAACACATAGTGATGGTGAAACAGTAATTTGTTTTGTTCCAGGTATAACAGATATAAGGAATGTGCCCCGTGATGTGGTGGTGCACGAGTCATTCTACACAGCTAAGCTCTGAAGCCATTCACCAAAATTGTTCATGTACAAAACTGCTCATCACATGTACAGCTAATGGTGGTCACCAGAAGTACAGTATAACAGTTTTCACCAGAATTACAGCTAATGGTGGTCACCAGAAGTACAGTATAACAGTTTTCACCAGAATTACAGCTAATGGTGGTTACCAGAAGTACAGTATAACAGTTTTCACCAGAATTACAGCTAATGGTGGTTACCAGAAGTATGGATGATAGTGTTCACCAAAAGTACAGCTTATTTTGGTAATCAAAGTCCACGAGCATTCCGAGAGCTTCTCCTCTGACAAGACTACATGAAGCTCATGGACTTGGGGAGGGTTGGAGTGGTGCCAATGCCGAGATCACCTTTTCAATTTATTTGCTGTCATAATAACATCAAGTCCTGTATTTCTCTCATCTTTTGTGTACAGTTGTTTTTGCGTTCTACCTTCCTAATTTTGAGCTTTTCCTCAACACCTCAACGCCATCTGGATGGATGACTTCACTGAAAAAGCTGAATTTGAAATCCTTTGAGTGTGAAAACATGTTGAATTATTTATGTGCCAACTGTATGAACTGACAAGGCAAACTAAGGCAAATCAGTATCAGTGATAATTGTTGACAAGTGTAAATCTACTAAATGCAAATGACACTGACATCAAAATACACACTTGGATTACAGAAAATCCGACATTCCAGCCAAGCAATTAGACTGTGTCAGTCACCGGCATTAATGCCAAGGTGCATGTTGCTACCAACAATAACAATGTAACAACTGTATAACACTGCAGTGAGTTTGGATCCTGTGGCTGGCACATGAACTTCTCTGCATACGACACTTTCATACAAGCCTTACCATCACAGGTTTTCTCTGGGTCCTCCATTTGCCTCCCACTTTCTCTTCTCCCAGACCCCTTTACCACCCTCCTCCCTGTTAACCTAATCATAACCTTCACTGTTGGCACGATGCTCAAAAGTCAACCAGTTAAAGCTGATGGTAGGCTTCCATGGTTGTTCAAAATTAAGAATTTCATAAAATACATGTACTGCAGCATGAATGCATTAGTTATTCTGATAAATGACTGGAGCACACAAGCAAATGCTTGAACAAAAGATTTTATTCACTGAAAGAAAATTCTCCACATCAAACACAACCACACAGCTTTCCACTGCATAGCATGAAAAGCTGCCTTATTTATGAAGTGGGCATTTTAAGAAAATGCGACTAGCATGAATTTATGGCTTACATGGCAAAACTGCTGATTAAGTTGCAAAAGAATTCAATTGGCTTGTAACAGCTTTTTGTATCTGTTGTGTCAGTAGAGCTACAAGAAGAGGTTATTTGTGAGACTGGTGCTACGAGCAACACCAACAGCTAAGCCTATGGTTCATAACAAGCAGCCAACACATTAAACGGGTATCACAGAGGAAATGTCAGAGGCAGAATCCACAACCCACAATTCTCAGTATCTTAGTAACAACTGCTGACATTCACAATTCCTTACTGCCTATTACTAATAGCAAAGAAAACTATAGAGCGGTTTAAGATAATGTCATCAGATGCCATGCTGGCTACCAATAAATGTAAAATAATGTGCCAGTCAAATGTATTTATACTGTTCTGCAAAGGATGTCACTGGCCTTAAAGTTATCAGAAATGAAGGTAAAAGGGGGCCTGGGGCAGTGATTTCTTTTACAAAGGGCTGCACAGCCAGCAGGGCATCGTGTGCAGTCTTGGATAGCACACACTTCATGGTCGTGGTAAGCAGAACCTAAACAAAGTGAAACCTCTCTATACAAATGTGGCCTTAATTCTGTTTTTCAAAATACTTTCTGTGGCAGGGTTTCCTTAAAAAAAAACTCTCATAGCTCCTTCATATGGATCATAATTCATATCTATGCCAGTGCATCAAATAAGTAACATAACCCTGCTCTCAATGATTCTCTTTAGGGTGTGTGTTTTTTTTAACTTCAACTTTCTGTGCTGATAAAAAAAACCCACACCATCTGCAGAAAATGAACAGACATGTAGAGGCAGCAGATCAATATTTAAAGATCCTTGATGAAAATCTAACACATGTAGGTGAACAGGATCAATTTGCACTTGAAAGTCAAGTTAGACCACACACATTGTTATTTCTCACCCTTCCCTTCCAAATTAATTAGGAATCATTAAAAGGTAATAAAACTTACATCTGGGAACAGGAAGAATGAAAAATACATAATATTATAGCCCATTTGGTTAAATATACAAATATAAAAGTTTTAAAAAAGATTTTACGGATACCACATACGCTGCATTACTGCATGCAAACAAATGTCAAACACCATATTATCACAGTCAACAACTGCCAAGGACACATCTGCCTCTCATAATGGCTTTTTAACAAACCACATATTTGGTCCATGTCTTGCAGACACTCTTAATACTTGTCCAGCTTCTCTCCTATCATAACCTTGTCATCAACCAGCTTGACATCAGAAACAGACAGCCCATGTGCCTCAGTTTGCTTTCTCTCCTCTGCTTGTTCCTTCTCCTCCTGAAGAAATGAAAACATTCTCACTTTTCAAACACATTATTCAGTCTTTTAAAAAAACACAATATTATTAAACATAAAAACTGCCACACAACATGCTCCAAATCATAGCAAAAATATAAGGCACAAGATAATGCACAATTGTATAATGGAAGGCAGGTATAGATACAGGTGAAGAAAGTGATGGAAGGACAGTAGGCGGCTAAATGAAGATATTGGCTAAATGAAGCTGCAAAGGAAAGCAAGAACGAAAGTCAGAAATCATTAATGAAAAATTGTTATTCCTTCATCTGTCACTGCAAACTCAGGGTAAAAATTTCCAAAAATGAATGTCATGGGATTTTTGGCAAGAGAAATTGTTAGGGATTGTTAAAATTATCATAAAGGTATACATGTATATGAACTAGTGAGGCATATGCTATGAGGCCATTTGTGGGTGGTCAGTCGCTGGGTGTAAGGAGATTTTCGCTAACACATCCTGCTAAGGGGGTCTGAGTAGTGATGGCTATCTCAGCTGATTTATGGGTTTGCACTGGTGCAGCCTGACAGCTGAGAGGAGAGGACCAACTACTTGGACAGATTTAGGCCCCAGCGAGGGTGACTAATGCCTAGGGTTGACCAGATGGTGGGCAGAATTCCTTGCAGCGTCAGGACCCGTGAGTCGCCAGCTGAGGAATTTCCGTCTCCAAATCCCAAAGGACTGCACAGCATCACTCAGTTAAGTACCCGATACCTGGCTGTGCTTTAGCACCATTAGGTGTAGTGTTACCATAGCCTGCAGCTGCCTTGGTAGCGTAGGCAAAGTAACATGTAAATCTACCATCCGTACTCTTGTTTAGCTTGAACAGGTTTTGTGCAAGTGATAACAGTACCATAAGCAAGTATTCAGTGGAAGGTAGGAAATCATAAGAATAGTATTTGTAACTGTGACACAGGTGGTGTCTTGGATAGTTCGATAGGTTTTCAGGGATTTCTTTTGTCATGATTCATCAACAGGTATCTTGTCTGCATTGCCGTCAGGGTCTATACCCATAGTCAAACGAACCCGTACCCTTATTTTAATTTAGTTTTATACATTGTGATGTGCTCATCTTTAAATCTTACAGTGCCACGATCGTGGCTTTCCCTGCTGAGCACAGCGCAGCTCGTGGCAGCCATGCATCTTTCAATTTAAGCATGCTTTTTTGCTTGGATATTTCATTATATCCGCCAGTGTAAGGGTTAATTTGCACCATAAAAAAATTTACCTTTGTTATATTGCTCATGCCTGGTGGTGTTGTACAGTAGTTAGGGAAAGTCTAGTGGGCAGAGGCTAAGCCAGTACATAAGCGGTGTAGGTTGTCTGTACTGAACCTGGTGTAAGGTGTTCCTACAAGTGAAAGTGTGGCTGACTGAGTGTGCAGGGTTTGTGTGAGTGACCCGACTGGCGACCAGTGCCCTGTGCTAGATGACCGACGATTGTGCTTGTGGCTATGTGTGCCAGACAGCCAGTGGCCCTATTAAAAGCAGCGAATGTGGTTAGTGTGTGAGCCATGAAAGTTTGTACTCCTCCCTCTCCTTTATTTCAGGGGTTAGATCTCCCCAGTACTCCCTTTGCCCTTAGTTCACCACAATAAAGTTAGGAAAAAAAACGTTTGCCTGCCTCTACGGCATTTAAGTGTCACAATAATCAGTCACTATGCACAATAAGTAAAATAATATAAAACAGTAAATGTTTTTTTCACTTTGCTTCATCGTGAGATGTTCCTGATGTGTATATGTGTCAAGCTCAATCTTTATAAAAATGAAATTATAGTTGTAGGAGTTGGATGCATATGACATTTATTGGTCTTGGTAACTTCTTGACAACAAACTTGTGACTATCTGTAGGCATCTCATATTCACTTCTTTGCCATAAGCAAATGATCAAGAAATGATTCAGTTTGTTTAGATCTAGTGAGCCCCCAGCATATAAACAGAACTGCATCTGTACTATGCATTAGATTTTCGGGTGGCAGGGTCCTTCTTTCCCATTAAGTAATGAACAGCAAAACCACAAAATCTTTTGCAGGAACAACATAATTAGCTGAATCACCAAGCCTGTAACTCCTACCCCTATTTGTCCATTTGGGCTTTTTTTAAATGTGTGGGGGCTGGGGGGGGTGGGGGGAGGGGAGCTGATGGGGATAGAAAGAGCTTTGGCAGACTGAAATATTGAAACCCTAACTTATATGCGTCGATATTTTATTATTGCATTGGACCCACCATCCAACCAAAACAGGGTGTGTTTATGGTTATCAAACCAGTCTTGCACTTGCTATCAAGGACAATGAAAGAGGGTTGACGAAGGGATTCTCCAAAACCACTAACATATAGAAGCAAGCAAAACAGTTATCTGAACAACATTAAGCATTTTGATGAGTGAACTGTATCCATGTTTGTCATCCAGTTTACATGATCAAAAACTTTTCGATGGTCATCAGTGCTTATTAATATTATCATGGTCATCGGTGCTTACTAATTCCAGATTTCCACCCTTGCACTTTTAAAGCATATGCTGCACACACAAGCAGTCTTGTTTCACAAATGTGCTACATATTTTATCTGCAGATTTTAATTTATAGTAATTAACCTCTTCTTTCCTCTTGTGGTACTCATCAATTGCACTTTGATACTTTGGTGTGGTGATTCCAAAGAACCAGGCAAGTTTCTCTCCACAGAAATCAGCAGCTGTGAAACATAACAAATATTATAAACCTTTCAAGCTTGTGCCCAGAATGGTAAGTTTTTGGAAATATAGATTAACAGAGTTTAACATTTTTTTAATACAAAAATTTCATTTACATAAACAATTTCACAGGGTGATCACACTCTCACTGGTTGTTGCAAAATAAAAAGACAACAAGAACATAATGTCATTTTTCAGATTCACAGAAGCATCCTACACCGTGGTAATTGGATGCCTTAGGTACTTACCTGTCCAAACCTTGTAGGCAGCCGTCCAGCAGTAAAACCATACCCATGGAACCCAAGTTAAGGTTCGCTTAAACAATCACAGAAACAAGACAAATTATAAAACAGCAGTTTGATAAATCACTCACCTTTAGAATATTTACAACTCAAAGGAAGATAATAAAACTCCTTGCATTCCACTGCTGTCTGTTTAGATATCTTTCAAGTCAAAAACAATATGGTACGACTAAACAGAATCATTCCCTCCAAAACAGTTGTTACCATGCATCACTACTTTCATGATATATATTTAAAAGCCACAATCAAGTCTGAAACTTGTCCCAAATTCAAAGTGTAAAACCTTATTAGCTCTTAAATAAGCTGTAGTGTTATGTGGTCAAACCATACTGGATCAACAAGGGGCTGAAGAGGTGTAGTTTCCCCTTCTTCATCTGTGGAGTATTCCTCAAGAACGCCATCGCTAAAATGCAGAACACGACGTGGTTTCTTGTCCTTCTTGCTTTTTTCTAGACTGATGTATGTAGACTGTTGACCTCCACTTTCACTGGCAACAGGAACCTTGCATGACAAAGCCACGATGGAATAAATCCTAAGTACTTTCAATTATTATGGCTATTACACAAAAAAACATAAAACACTTCTGTTTACTTGCCCTTTAACATTTGAGCAACTTTATTTAGTACTAGCTAGGGGTCCAGTCTGCCCAGGTTTTTTCTTTCCAAAAAGAGCACAGAAAACTCACAATTCTGTTTAGTCAATCAATGCCAAGACGTCATAATCTTCTGAAGCCTTACTCGCCCACCCCTACCCCTTCTCTAACCCCCACCTGTACCCTTTACGAAATGGAACATTTGTGGCCTCCCTTGTATTAGGGGGCTTGTCATATTTATTATTTCCTTCATATATACATCTAGGTACAAGGCTGAAATATGGCCTATGACCATCGGCAAGTGAATGATGAAAGTGGCATGAATCGGTTCAGGCATGTGGATCAGTATAATACCCACACACACATTCACCTTTATACATCATATATTAGATCTGTTTCTGGTTATGATGATGCAACTTTTATTTTTTTAAATAATAAGCATGAATAAATTAATTCCCTCACAAATTTCAAAAAACACTGATTCAGTGAGGAATAATGGGTTTTCTAAATCCTGAAGGAGTTGTCTCCGAGGTGCAGTGTGCATTACCAGTATGTATCTATTCCATATATGATGAAAACTTAAATACACTGTCTTAAGGATTCTTCAGTTTTGTACATGAACTCTGTGATATTTTAATTAAAACGAAGTCCACAAATCAATGCATGTTTGTGAAAGACCACATTAATACATTTTTACATTTAAGCGGCTAAAAATAACAAATTAGTTCTATGGCTCATTCATCTCTAAATCCCCAAGAAAATGATTTCTTTGTTCATAAACTACAGCACCAGGAATCAATCATTCTAAAAGTAATCATGGAATTACAACCATCCTCAGACTACATTTCTACTCCTGTGACTTAATGGCTTAATGCAAATGACATCTTTTTCTCTGATGCTCATGAGAACACTAAATGCATGTACATGATTTTACGATTAACTCTTTTCATAAAATCAGGTGTTATACTTAATATCTGTGAGTGAAAGAACACTATGAGCATGAACAACATTTCTCGGTATATATATATATCTCTCTCATAGTAGTAAGTTGCAATTTCATCATTTATGACAACTCATTCCTAGACTATCACAGATCATCACAAATGAAACGCAAGTGTTATTGTTTTTGTGTGGGTCACTGTAGTGTCTGACGCTATGCTCTGGCCAAAATGTTAAACTGACAGTTTTGCAATAAAAGAAAGGCACACTTATACTAACTGCAAAGTTAACAATTCTACACCTATACTTTGCTTGAAGAATTTTATTTATGCTACTAACTTTGGTGTCCCATGCTTTTGGCATTGCCTTTGCTGTTTGAATTTTGTACAGCATATATACAGATCTACACGTACACGACTCGGGGAGTTGTGTGCAAGTGGCACGCATTCTTTTATCCGCATGACTCCGGTGCCGTGTGCTGGTGGTGCACATTCTCTTATCTGCATGACCAGTGGATTTTTTTTATTGTGGTGTTGTGCAACATTTTGTGCAATCACTGATGATGCTATTTTTGTTATGATGCTAAGATTACACATACTATTTGTCATTTATGTTTAACATTTGTCAATTTGGCAGTGGCCTGTAAAGACATTTCCTAATTAGTTTTACAACAATTAGACTAGAAGCTGTTTCTTATGGTCAGAATGAACAATATTTACCAATGCATTCCGTAGTTGGGTGGTTAAGAATCGATTTCACGTGATATAAAACCATATGATGTAAGAATTAAAGATATGCATATACACTACAGATATAGTAAACATGGTTATACTATTACTTGCGGTATTACTATATTTTATATTACTTATTAGTATATATATATTACTTCAGACTAGTAAGTAATAATTATTTTGAATAATACTAATAGTACTAGTAGTACTAAAAGTCTAAAACTAGTCTTCAAAACTCTTCAGTCTTTCAAACTTTTTTCAGTTTGTGTCTAATCTAGTAATACTATAATACTAAGTGCAGTATAACAGAAATCTACTACCCTACTACTAGTACAGTAGTAGTAGTACTAGACAGTAGAAAAGAGTGAGACTGTAAGTGTATTTCACTAGCATTTTTTATTTGTTTTGTATACAACTGCATGCTAACTAAACTAGTGAACTACTGAACTCAACTAGCCTTCGGTTTGGTTTCACTGTTTCAGGTTTTTCCTTTCTTTGTCTTCCAAAACCTATTTGATTTTATTTTCTTCTTTAAAATTCATCAAATGCGAAGTGATAAATTGATCAAACATCTCTCTCTCTGTTTACCTGAGCGTTTGATGTTTCTGACATGGCGTCTTATGAAAGATAACTCTCATTACCGGATATGGAGTTCTGCCAAAAAAGTACAGAGCAGACGGTTTCTTGAAAAAATGTTCGATTAGTAGTCTAAATGTCATCACGTCTGAGAATGATCGATGAAACTTTTGTTTTATAAATTAACGCCATCAATTATGGCGAAAATTTTCTTCTTTCTTGTAGTAACTATCATTATTGTCGCCAATCTCTGGGCAATTTTGAGGAACACAATTGACCCGAATGATGAAAGCGATTCTCATAATAATCAGTATCGTGTATTTAGAGATGAAAAAAGTTGGCCGAGGATTGATGACAGACCAGATAATATTTTCTGGATAATTCAGGTGTGTTTAATGTATAAGAAACAAATATGGTTAGCATTATCTTTGTTTTAGATATTACTGATAGCTATCTGGATGTGCCGTGCACACTCACCTTACCTTCTTCACTCTTTCTTTCGTTGTAAAGTTATTGCAACAACTGAACAAGACCTAGAATTGAGGAAATAGCTACTCTTCAACTTTAGATGGTAGACATTTATGAAGAAAAGACTGAATATGGAACCCCGCGAGTGAAAGAGAAGTCCTAGAAAAGCCCCTGGAGCACATCAGATATAATTATAAGCCGTAAAGATCAGTTATTAAAATTGTTACTGTTAGTTGTCAATTTTTCGATTTTCTAGATGCTGAGGGGATTTTTATGTATAAAAGCTGATTTTAAACCAAAATTTTTTCTTGGCAGCTTAGTGATTTGCACATCAGTAAGTTCAGGGATCGACAACGAGGTCCAGACTTTATCCAGTTCTGCAGAGATTACCTCACCGTCATTCAACCACAGCTGATTCTGATAACTGGTAAGTGCAAACCTTGAGTCCTGGTATATATTGTCGTCTCAATAACCTTGTCTGTATGTATACATGCAGATGCCTATTTGCATGACTAAATACATTAGCTGCCTCTGCTAATACCTACTCTTGTGTTAGCAGAAGGCTTTGAAGAAAATCTGGAGGCTATAAAGTTCTCATAAAATACTCATGATTTTATGTGAATATGGGTTTTCTAACACAAATTTTTAGTTTTTACAAGAATGCTACATTGAAGAATTTCACATTGAAGGGAAAATACTAGCTCTAATTTACTAAAAGCACTATATGCAGTGCTATTAGTAATGCAACTTAATTTTTTTGTCTTAAAGTTTGGACCCTTTATGCCATTAAGAATTAAGAGAATGAAATGGAGATTAATAAATCAAGACTTTTTATTATAGATATTATATATATATTATATATCTTGAAAAGTAAAGTGTCATTTAAAAAATGTTTTTAAGACTATGGCTTTTATTTTAGGTGACCTTACTGATGCAAAGGATGTGGATGACAAGAGGTCAAGACAGTTCCAAGAAGAGTGGCATATTTATCACCAGGCTGCCCGAGAATGTCAGGCTGTGGTCAATGGAACCTTCCTGGATACACGAGGCAATCATGGTTGGTGGCAGCTCTCATTAACTGAAATTGTGGAGGGCTTTTTTTCAACAATTTATGTGAATACCAAATGAATATCAATTTGTTAGAACTTAAATGTTTCAAAGTCTGAAAATATTTTTGTATGCAGATGCCTTTGATGTTCCTGATATCTATGGAGAAGGGAATTTGCATAGGTGAGTATAAGACATGGTCACATGAGCAACAGACAATTGTTTTAGAAACAAAATTCTGCAGCAGCTGTGTGCTGCAGCTGTTTGTGAAACTGCACATGCAGCAAATTCAGAATCTGCCTTGTCATATGACTACCTTGCCAAAGAATTGAATAGCAGAAGACAGTGGCTGAGACTTGCATCTCTTGTGTCCTACCACCACAGTTTCAGAGGATAGCACTAGCAGATGAACTTTTGTATGCAGGAGGCTTTGCAGAGATTAATTTTAGACCTACACTTTTACAGTGTTACAGCAAAGAAAATGAAAGATATGCTCAAATAAGCTTTTTTTGTGGGGGATGGAGAGGTGAATTCAAATGTGTATAAATCTGGGTCATAAAAAATCAATGCAGTGCTGGAAATAGTAGGCACATATCTCTTAGCTTTACTGTGAGTCAAAATTTAATGTGAAACTGCCACCACGTTTTCGTGGACAACAGCACTGAACAAAATAGGGCGGTCTTTGACTGAAGAATGCAAGACAGAGGAAACATTCTCTGCAACTGTTTGCCAAAACACTTTCTGATATATGCCAGATGGAAAACTAGAAAACCAGCACCCAAGCCAGATCTTGATTTACTTTTTTTTTGTAATCGACATTAAAGTTTGTGTTTATGATTATCACTTAATTGCTTTTGTTATGTAGTGGTGTGATGTTATACATGTTGAACAACCAGCTTCTGTAACTCTACTTTTTTCCCAGAAGACTTTTGTTTCCATTTTGCAATCTTGGCTTTTATATGTGCCTGTGTGACTGACTCAAAGAACTTAGTTTCTGTATTCATATTACATTATTATTTTGTTATTTTATAGGAAATACTCAGTGCAGGGTCCATCTCATGCACTGTCCTACCACTATCAACATGTGACAAAGTTTGGCAAATACTCCTTTATAGCTGTGGACGCCTGCCCAGTTCCAGGACCTAAGAGACCATTCAACTTTTTTGGACATCTAGATGATGTATGTAGAAACTGTTCTGAAAGGAATTGGCTGATTGTTAACACAAAAATCCAGTACAATAAACTTTTACAAACTATAGTTTTGGGTGAGCCTTGATCTAATTTTTTTGTGCATTTATGTGGTGTGCAGGAACGAGTGAAACAGCTTGCGGACTTCTCATTTGAAAGTCAAAGTAGTAACTTGACTATCTGGTTTGGCCATTACCCCACCTCTCTCATTCTGCAGGATCCTCCTGGCATTCGCCATATCATGAGGTCTGTAGAATCTCTAGAATGAGGTCCTCAAATGTTCTTTTGGGAGGGGAAATGTGTATCTGATATTTCCAAGATGTGAAGCATAGGTACAGAGCAAATCAGTCTTGAATGAATTACATGTATTGAACATACGGGACTATTTCACAGGAATGGAATTGCATACCTCTGTGGTCACCTCCATACCCTTGGCGGGATGGTGCCACAGATGTACAGTCGGCAGAAAACTGGTACACTGGAACTGGAACTTGGTGACTGGAAAGACAGCAGGATGTGAGTGCATACATATTTTTAATGATTGAACTATTTTGATGATCTCAATCACTCTGCGCATTGTTGCTACTTTCTTGATATTTTTCTGTTAAATACATTACATAATGATAACACCAAAGAGATCACTTAATTTGACAACAACACTACAGACGTTGAATATCAGGTACTGTGTCATATTTTGCCACTTATTTCTGCATAATTTCAATTCCAGATTTCGTATATTAGCAGTGGATCATGACATTCTTTCATTTGCCGATGAGAAGCTTGGGGAATGGCCTGTAATACTTGTCACCAATCCTAAACACAGTCTTTTTCATGCACAAATGCATGAGCCGGTAGAGACAATATCCCATTCTACACACATCAGGTGATTTTTTTTGTGCTTATATCATATTTTTTTCTTCCATCTGTTTCTCTCCTTCTCTGTCTTTTCATCACTTATTTAGTTTTTTTTTTCATTTCTTATTTCCTTCTCCTATCTCTCCTGCCACTTTGAGCATGTTTCTGTGTACCTGCTTGTGTACAGAACTTAAAATTCTACAAAAGCCAGCCATTGCTGTGTGATCTACTTTTGCAGAGAATATAGACTTAAGGATGATGCAGTCCCAGTTATGATTTTTGCAGCCTGTAAATAGTGTGTGCCTGTAGATACGTTTAGCATGTTGCTGTGATGTGTGCATGAGAGTGGGAGTGGTTCGAGTGCCAGGACCACGAGGCACTCAAAAAGGTGCTGTATCACCAGTATGAATCAACGCGGCAGGATACTGCCACCAGTTTTGCCAGGGCAAAAAAACATCAGAGAAAATCCATGCCCAGTTCCATAAGCGATTACGCCATCTCTGGGACAGATGGATGGAGCTGGCAGACATCGACCACTACGATCCTCACACAATCAGAAACGAGTGCGTGAAAGAAGTGGCGGTGGGTCAGTACTCATACGAAATGGCTAAGCACATCGGTGCATCAGGCCAGACATGGTTTGACGACATCGCGAGAGTGGCAGACCTGTATGAGGAGATACCTGTTGCCATCGTCGAGGTGACTTCACCAGCCAAGTGGAGGCCATGTGTATGAAGAACCTCTTGACATCCCTCATTCGGGGAGGGAGGTTTCTCATCCTCAAACCCAACCCCGGCAGAACCCACCACCCCGAACAGGTGGACTACACTCACCGGCTGTTTGGTAAAGCTGCGCCTGGGAGTATAAAGGCAGCCCATTGCTAGTTGCAAATCGCCGAGTACATCCAGCCTTCTGGGGTAGTTACTGTAGCCAAGTTAGGGGCGACTCTTGTCAGTCAGAGAGGAACTTGGAATGTCATCAGACTGTTGGTAGTCAGTTAGTCCTGTTGGGATCAGTTAGGTTTAGTGAGAATGCTTAGCCAGTGTGACCATCGGTCAGTCATGCTGAAAATAAAGATGTCTGGGTGACGTCATTTTAGAGATAGTCGGATTTACCACTGTTGTACAGAGGACGGACAGTTCTTTCGGTAAAGAGTATGGTTTCCTTATTTCACCGTTGTGGACTATCGCCATTGTAGTTTAACAAATCATCCTGTAAATAGTGTGTGGATGTAGATACGTGTAGCATGTTGTTGTGATGAGTGCATGAGAGTGGGAGTGGTTCTTCTATAATCTATATGTCTTGGTAGCTGTGGAGTTGAGCATTATTCATTGTAATTGTAGAATAAATGGTGTAGTATTTTATCGCTGGCCTCTTTTTGTTTGGTTGTTCATGTGACAAGTAAGGGAGTGGGGGCTTGAGCCAGAACTTTTTGAAGATTTTCACAAAAAATCAGACAGTGATCACATTGTTAGTTGCCCCCTCTTGACACGTATTTATGTTGTCGTAGTTCTGGTTAACAAGCATACTTTTCAAAGCACACAAAAGTAATACCCCTAGAGATGCCAAAGAGCAATACCACAACAGTCAGCAAAACAATCTTTTAAGAATATTTTATTTGTCACTAAGTATGCTAGATAGCCTTCGTTTATCAACAGCCCTGTGAAATTACATACTCGTTTTTTTCTCTGCAGAGTACTTGTGTTCAGCCAAAAACCCATAGTCAGTGTTGAAATCTTTCTAGACTCAGAGTTTGCAGGAACAGCAGAGTCAAAAGGTGGTCCTCTGTACACTTTGCCCTGGAACCCACTTTCTTTTCGCTCTGGTCTTCACACATTGAGAGTCGGAGTAAAGGTAAAGAATTTTAAGGTATTTTTAATCTGATTAACTTCTGTTGATGGGTGTATCCTTCAATTACTCTATTATTATAATATTAAGCAGTTATTTGTATTATGTGCGCTTTATTACATGTTTACCTGTATGTTTTCTTGTGTGGTAGGGTGGAGGGTTGATAGTAAATGGACTTTATAATGAGAATTCAAAGGGTAGAACTGAAACACTTTCATTGATATGGTTGAGCAAGCTGTTGAAAAACATATGACTAAATGTTGTTGGCTGGAAGATAGCATTCATGCATTGGGAGAACACCAGGCAAACCCAAGCTATTAAGTGGGGGTGATTAAGAACATTAGACTTCATTGAATTAAGCACGTTTTTTTTCTCTGCACTTGACTAGTCCTCAAAATATCATGTGTTACCTAGTTTATCATTGCAAGCATCCGTGACAACACAAGGGTTTTCTGTGAAATCACAGTTTTCGCTCTCTGTGTGTTTCCCAAGAACAGTGGTGCACAACTGTGCTACTCATTCCTCATCACAGGAACTGGATTTAACATAGACCAGTCACTTATACTAACCATTTCCCCACCTACCTCCTCCCAAACCTTTACCCCCATACCCACCACCTGAATATTCTGGATCCACCACAGGTTGGAAATGCCCACGTTTGAAGGTCTGTCTTCATGTGGAAGGGCCGATACACCAAACTTTGGGAAATCTGCGTCTTAAGCAGGCCCAATCATTTATTAAAAAAAGAAAACATGCACCAGTAGTGGCACACCGTTTACATTTACAGGATCTTTCTGATGCAGGACAATACAGGTCATGAAAAGTCTGTGCAACAGCCATTTTCAGTAGATGGCTCACAGCCCAAGTTTGCCTTCTGGCCAAGAATCATTCTGATGGTGAACATTTTCAATTTAGTGAGTACACTTGGTACACTTTACCCTTATCAGTTCTTTTAGAGGGAAAGATTCCCTACTTTGAGGGCTTAAGTTACAGTCAATCAAATTTCTTTTATCACCTCACAAGTTATTTTTAAAACTCATATTGACATCATTTTGGATCATAAACTGACTGATATTTAAGTCTTACTCTATACATAATTAGGATGATTGGCAGTGGTTAGGATTGCGGTCATCAGAGAAGGGTGGTAAAACCTCCCATATAAGACCTGCCCATATACGATCTCCTCCAGCATACGACCCAAAATTTTCTGACGGAGACCATTTACTATATAAACGACCTCCTATTTATGACTCCCTCCTTAACCCGACCAATGACCACGAAAGCGGCCGGGTTTGCGCAGTATACAACTTTCTCTGGTCAAGTGGAAAAAGATTAGAAGACTTTTTTTTCAAAGATGTTCACTGAGAAACGTGAAATGTTGACCCCAAATCCATTGAGAAGTGCAACAGAACTGTTTTCACTCTAGAAAAGAGATTGAAAGTGCTCCTAACAAAGAAGCAACAAAGAGAAGTCTGTAATAAATATTTATTTTGTATCCGACATTCATTTACAACTTTATGCCTAATGGACTGAAGGAAAGTGACGGTTTTATACGCATACGACTTGTGTCTTTTCGACATTTCACATTAGGACAAATAGTTTATATCACAGATTGTGCTGATGTATTTCATTCCTTAAAGTCTTTTAGACATTTCTTGGCACGACCAATAATTTACATCGTGAACTTTGTCATAATTCATTTCTGAAAGTCTCATTTCATATTCCACAAGGTCAGACAGACATAGTAGTTACATCTCAAGAGTTCTTGTTCACACTTTCTTAAAACTATAACCTAGTGGCAGTTAATGATCACAAGAGACTATCATAGGTACGATCAGAACAGAGAAGCCATACCTGATTCATGCAGGCCAAGCGGCCTACACATGAAATAATGGCTGTGTGGCCTTAGGGAATCAGGTATCCCTTCTCTAATGTAACGTTAAGTAAGAGTTTAGAGTAGAAGGGCAATACAGACATCAGTGAAATGCAGTGCACAATTTGATTACTTTTTCATATTATAAAATTTGCAACACCAGAAAGAAAGAAAGATTTATTAATGATGTGTGGTAGGATGAAACTAGATATGATGAGATGAAGTAAATCTGATGTGTGATAAAACTACATGTTCAGTAACTGAGATACAAAAAAACTATTTTAACATGTAATTCAGTGTAAATAAAAAACAATTTCACAACACGTTGCAGTTGGCTGCCATGATAACATACATGCAGATATGTTTATTTCTCACCCCATTAATCATGGTACACATACCTACATGTTGTACTAACTATTCAGTGCAAGCTAGTCCTCCCTTATAAGACCCCTCCATTATAAGACCTGATTTTGGCTGCTTTTTCAGTCGTATATTGGAGGTTTTACTATACTTTTAGTTTCTTGAAAGTATTCTTACCCCAAAGCATTGTAATCTTCCCAAAACAGTTGTTAAAAATATTTAATACAATGTATTGGTTTTTACCTGGATGACATTCTGTTTTCAAATAATAGTGTTGTGACCAATTTTTTGCTAATGTTTAGCTGTGTTTTCTAGTTTCACTGCATAATATCACTCACTTAACTTGATTACTTTTCTGCTACAGGCAAAAATAGGATATGGCTTATTGGTATTTGTGTATGTCCTGCTACTGGCATCGCTTCGACAATGTAGTAGAGTTCACAGCGTTTTTCTACCAGGTAGTGACATCAGATGTCTTATACTAAAAGCTATTGTTTATTCATGTTTGATGGTTCTTTCAGAATAATTTAAGGAATGGCTTTACATTAACAGTTGGCCATTTGTCCAGGCATTAACAATTTTTGACTTGTCCTACTGGAAGAGTATGTAGTGTAAAATATTTTCTATTATTTTCCAAGTATAGTGATTCATCATGGAAATGCATATTATCTTTAGGCATGTGCAACAGTTATGTAATATTTAATGGATGTAAAAAATTTTTTTTTTTCCTTGGCATTCTTGATTTCAAGGCAGAACATGCATTTATGTGGTTGGCCTGTCTCTTAGTTGGACCACATAACACTATATAGTACCCACTTCTAACGTCACTAAAACTAATTTTATAAGGAAAATTTGCCTTTTGTTGTTGTTGGTTTTTTTCAAACTGTATCTGAAAAAACAGTAGCAGAATTAATCATAGAAATGTAATAAATAGATTGTAGGATGCTATCTTATTTTATTTTAGGCATTTATGTTTTCAGGTGACAACTTCATTGTAACCTTTATCAATAGTTGGATTTACAGACTGTGGCTGGTTGTCAAAACTGATAGTATATACTATATTCTTCAGGGATTTATCATGTATATTACATTTGGTAAGTAAGAGAAGTGCTTCAAACTCTTGTTTCTTTTCACAGTACTGTACCATGACCCAAAGTGCTAAATTCTCAATTAGCGATTCTTGGCCGCTAATTGAGAATTTAGCACTTTGAGTCATGGTAAGTATTTCTAAAGAAACACAAATTTAGAGCAAGAAATTTGTATTTTCAGTTACAGAAACTGCTGTACATGTTTTTATAGCATGCAGTTTTCTCTCCTTCTTAGAGATAGTTAATTTGTGTTGCTAGAAATTTGGTGGTTTTCAGGTTGCATTGTCAGTTTCATTCAATTGAAATTTTTACTCATGAAGTCTCATACTGTCCTTAAAATACTATCAGTAAAAGCAAAAGCATAATCACAAGTTAAGCATAAAGCTGATGTTAAAAAAGTCAACAATTTATTAGATGATAAAACCATGGTCTGCAAAATCTAAAATAGATTTTTTAAACTGATAAATGTCCAGATTAAACAAGTGACGTTATGGAGTAAAAGACTTATAGTTAACTACCCACATAGGAGTATGAATCCTGTTTCCAATTCCTTGTAATGTTCTCCTAATCACATTATATACATGTGTATAAAGTTTGTTATGCAAGGGGTTTTTTTGGTTACATTTATATGCTGTTAAGGTTACCATATGGTGTCCTAACCAAAAGGATTTTAAAAACTTTTGTGTGCTGATCAGGTCCATGGTTTGTGGGTGAAATTATATCCAATCATATTGGAGTGGTCTGTGTGTGGGGTATATACGTGAAGAGTACTTTTTTACCTGGTAGTTTGACTTTCTTCTATGGAATATTCCAGGTGAGACTAAAATTCACATCCCTTTTAGGCATGACTGGAGAGAGAAAGTGTTTTAGGTAGTCATTTTCATAACTGTCTTTGGTTTTTTGGAGAAATTGTGACTTTTCCAAGTGTGTTTTTACTTTGTTTTGTTTTTTGTTCCTGTTATTTAAGAATTTAAAACATATTGCATCACTTTGGAGCAAAGCAACTTGAATGGTTTTTTTTTGTATTGAATGAAATCTGGCTCTGACTGTATGCCAGTATAATCCAAGTATCATACCTCCCTCAACATTTTGGTGGTTTCATGACAATGGGATAAAAGTTTGTTATAAAAATTGAATCTGAGTAAACACACATTCAGATTTATGGATTATATTGATACACATTCATCTATATTTGGGTGTCTTGTGTTTGTAGTACATGTATATTTATAAAAGAATATGGAGGTTTGTCTTGAGAATCAATGTCTAGCCAATATCTGTTGCATCTTTGCAGGTGCTGACATTCAATATTCCACTGCTGCTGTTACTGAGCTTAACTCTGGATATCAGAAGACAGCAGGTCAACTCTGTGCACGTTCCTGTAGGATCACAAAACTTGGTTGGTCGCTACCTTGTGTTGTCAGTTATTCCCTTCTCCGTTCTGCTAGTCTTCCATGCATACATAGCACTTACTGAGTTTCCTACCAATTATGGTACTATAGCAGTGGTTGTTAGCCCGGTGCGAGTTGGATCCTTGGCTGTAGCACTTCTGCTTGTCTACCTTGCTCATACAACCACCATTAAAAAAACATGTGCTGTTAATGGCAGAACGAATTGATGGTAAAACATAATGCTCTGTTTTGAGTGGAGGGAGGGTCTGCAACTATCATGTTTTCCAAAGAATGTTCTCCAAATAAAACCTGCATGAGCAGAGTGTAGTGTGAAGAACTTAACAGCAGAAAGGCACTGGGATAAACTTCCTGTTCAAGCAACTTCAAAATAAGTGTAGAGAGATTTCCTAGTTACAGATCAAAGCATTATGAGTAAAATATGAACTGGCATGTCTGCCTGGTAGAATATGAGGGTTGTGGCATGACACAGAGTGTGGTTAGTTTTAGCATACCTAACCATTGTCAGTCAATCTGCATTGTTCATCTGTGGTGTGCAAAGTGATAGCACACTCTACTTATTGGGTCTGTCTTTATGGCAAAATCTGAGTGATGACCTCATTGGCATGGAGGTGGAACCAATGATACAACAAGAGTTCAAAGTGTTGTCCAAGATGGAATTCTCCATTTTGTTCAGGTCCAGTCTGTAGCATATAGAAGCTTTGGAATGGTCACTTCCCTGGTAATACAGTGTAAATATGTCCAGAACACGATTTTGATCAGCAAAGTTGTTTTAAAACTTTTAACTTTTATGTGCTTTTGTTATCGTCTGGCAACTTTGACCACCTCGGTCAATAAACTATTGAAGCACTTATGCAATTTTGCACAACTTGTATCTAAAATGCTCAAAAGAATTGAAAGACCAGTGAAAACTGCATGCACTGTGTGATCCCACAACACAAACCAGTAGTCAGAATGAAGCTAAAGTGTAACTTATTCATTAATGTAACCACCATCAACAGATTTAATTGGCTACTTTTGTTGCAACAGCAAGATTCCCTGTCATAACGCAACCTACATATACAAAAGTCAGAGCAGGTAACACAGAATAATCAAAGTCGAAAACCTGTGTGGCCTTCATTGGCCTGCAACCACCTCGGTGGTCTAGTGGTTAAGGCGTCTGCTTCCGACTCGGGAGCTCAGTGATTTTGTCCTGACTGCGAAATTCTTTTTCCCATTTGAGTTCTGCCCCAGCCTGGACATGCATGTGCAGGCCACTTTCATCCTGTTTAGTTCAAAGACACAGGCTTGAACTTATAAAGACAGAAACCCTACCTAATACCACACCCTAACTCTACCCCTTACCCCCTCCCCTCCAGAAAAAATCGTAAGCTAATATGGGTTTCGAACCTGCTAAATAACCGTGAAACCCGATTTCTTTACCACTCGGCTGTGAATCACCATGGATTGGTCTCTTCACTGTAGCTGTAAGAAGTCATAGAGGTCATGGCTTGAACTATAATAATCTGTTGTTGTGGTTAGTAACTGACATGCGCAGAGCATTTGGCACCCTGCGCATGCATGCCTGGGCTGGGACAGAAATCATCTGGTGAAAAAAAAATTGCCTTGGCTGAGTCATACCTGAGACTTAATTGGCAATGTAGTAGCTGCTCTGCCAGATGCCTGGCACCATAGGGAACCATACTAGGACTGGTTGGCCTAGTGTCAACATAATGTGACTGGGTGGGACTGAAACTTGTATTGCGACAGCAGTCCCACATGTGGCAGCTTGTAAACTTGTCTAAGCAATACTGTCCTGATATGTACCTAGTTTGTGGTGGGACAGTGAGCAAAAACTAACCAACTAATTGGTCTGCATGCAAGCAAGGGACTGTTGCTGCATGGACTGAGCCAATGTCTCAAGAGTCATTTGCGGGATCACCTGCCACTCCTGCTGAAACAAAAAGGAACAGGTGGTTAACATCAACTGGTGGAGGGTGGTTTGCCCACTGGTGATGCCCCAGCACATCCCACAGCTACTCAATAAGGTTAAGGTTTGGTGAATTTGCTGGCCAGTCCTTGTAAGTCACTTGCTGCTGCTGCAGGAAAGTGACAACCCAAGCTCTATGTGGTCTGGCATTGTCATCCTCCAGAATAGCAGCTGGTTCCATTGTTGGGACCGCTGGCAGAACAAGGAGCTGTGGAATGTCATCCCTGTAGACCACACCAGTGAGCTTGCCTTGCACATGGTACAGGGGTGTTCTGTAGGCCATGCCTATTCCTCCCAAACAGTTCAAGCTCCCTCACAGTGGCATTATGATAAAGCTTACCCTATCGCCTCCAGATCTGGATTCTGATACATGAAATGATCTGGCAAAGCAAGGCGCATTAGTGAAGAGAACTCAGGCCCACTGCTGATATTTCCAAGCCAGATGACACTGGACCAGGCCAGGTGATGAGTCCAATGAACTGGGATCAGTACAACTGGTTCCTAATCAATGATGACATTGATGGCTGTTTACAGCTGCCCACCGAATGTGTTGGCGGTGCCTGTTCTGTCCCAAACAGCTAACAGGACACAAACCTGTTATCCTGTCTCAGTCATGGACATCTGTGTCTTCCTATCTGGTGTAGTGGTCTAGCACAAAGACAGAACGGGATACCCCAAATCAGCAGCTAACTTGCAAACCCCAATGCTTTCAGCAACTTCAATTGGCCTACTGCAATTAGCATCACTGACTCGTCGTCTTGGAGGCATGGTTACAAACTGCCTTTTGACCATGTCCATGAATACCCACTGCTCCCTTAACACTGGCTAAACTGTGTTCACATTACAATTTGTTTGCAGGTACATTGCGGTTTTTACCCATTCTGTTTTACTTTGTCACTTGCACACATTCGATTTCCACACATTGGCATCTTGGGTTCTATGTTTGGCCTCCTCATCTGGTGAGGACAGATATGCCAGTACTGATTTTCATGCACTGTTGCACCATGAAACAAGGTACATCCAAATGTACGAGGGCAGATGTTGTGTTCTTGTAAGTTACATGTTTGTGAACTGCCTGCCAAAGTGCAGCTAGTCTTTCAATTTTTTTGAACAGCATATATGCATGACATAAACAAAACTATTTATGTGTAAATAGCATTCAGTTTTTACTGATCTGTACCACTGTGTGTATAAAAATGAAAAGGCATCTTAAATTCATAGTTTATACAAAGTGTGTGGATCCACACATATGCACATTGTGAGAAAATATTTGACTCCACAGGTATACATGTTGTAAGAGTGTGTTGCAGTGTTCATTTTACTGTTACACCCTTAATCCTCATGATCACCATTTACAGCAAAATAGTTAAAACCAGATGACACCTATATCATGTATTTCATTCCTAAAATCCTTCAAAAATATGTGAAGTTACTTAAACTGTTTTGCATACTGTGGATGTTGTGCAAATGTCACATATAAACATTCGCTGTGCATGTGATATTTTAACTGTGGGTAAACTGTACATTCCATTTCTCTTATTTTCCCCGGCTTTTGCGTGTTATTTCATTTAACACTGGCAATAGTCTTGGTATATAATATTAGCATTACTGTCTTTTTATATGTCCATGTAATTTAAGATCAACATTTTGATTTCAGTATTTTAAGATGGGCCATCTTCCTTAGTTTTTGCTAAAATTGGCAGAACTAGGCAGATATTGTAGAAATTGTTGTGATATGAAATCTTGGTTGACATTTAACAAACTTAAGCTAAATGATGAAAAAGCAGTGGCCATTATTATCTCTTCACCCAGAGTGTCCACCTCTATACCTTTGCCTGAATCTCTAACAGTCAGTGGCACCAATATTTGTCTGTAGAAGCGATTAAAACTCTCGTTTCGGCTTTTCTGCTCTCCCGCATGGATTAGTACAATTCAGTTCTGGCTGGATGTCCTCAAAATCGTGTACAGTGCATTCAAAAAGTCCAAAACCAAAAAACGGTGCCCATCATATCCCTAGGGTCCCATAACTGACCGCATTACACCTCATCTGCACACATTGCATTGGCTACCTATATAAGCTAGAATGAAATACAAAGTAGCCTGTCTCTGTTTCTCCACCTTCAGTGGTACTGGCCCATCTATCTTTCAGATCTCCTTCATACTTACACCCCCTGCAAGATCTCTTCGCTCCTCAGCTGATTCCTTTCTTCTTACGGTTCCTTGGGCTAGGACTAAAAGCCACGGCGAACGCTCGTTTTTCTTTGCCGCACTTCGTATCTGGAACTCCCTCCCTCTGCATAGTCACTAATCCATCTCTCTACGGTCATTTAGCTCCACCGTTAAAATACATCTATTCCAGAATGACTTTTAATCACCTACCTACCTACCTGTGCACGATGTATGTGTGTGCATGAGTGTGTGCGTATCCCTGGTTTGTACAACACCCTGAGCTTGTGAGAAAAGGTGATATATAAAGATTCATTATTATTATTATGTATTTGGTTTGAGTTGACCAAGGAGGAGACAGAAATAATGTAGCATGACTTGGTCAGATGATTGCACCTTTGTGAAATCTCACTTCCTGTAAAATTGTCAATTTAAATCTAAGTTTACCGATTTCATGTACTGCAGTCTTATGCTGCTTTTTGTTCAGACTGCTGAATTTGAATTGTTCCAGTGTGCAAATATCATGCTGAATTGTTTAAAATAAACTGTGGATTGTAAATGAATGAATTGCAAGCTGCACCAGAATCCTCCATTAATAGCTTTTTAAAGTATATTGAAAGACAACTACCTGAATAAATTTATCTTTCACGTTGTCCTATTACTTTGTTGCACTCTTGTCTCGGTTAGTACTTTTATGGGAGTTTTTTTCCCCTCTTTTACTTACTTAGAATTGGAATAGGAATGTGTACAAATTTTGAGCTTCCACAAATTATCTATACATTTAACTGGCAATAAGTGTTAGTTGATGGATAACTAGTTTGTAAAAACCATTGGGTGGTTGAACAGTAGATCTAATTTATTTGTAGAAAAATCAATAACTGTGCACTATGATTACAGACAGCACAATACATATGGAAAATTGCTCAATCCATGTTTAAATTACCATACAAGTGCAAAATGATGCCATATTTGAGATGGTGAAGCATACTCCTTTCTTCTGATAGCAGAGAGATTGAGCTAGCAGTGCTAGATCACAGATGTACATCTTAATATTAATATATAAACTATAAAGCCGAATGTTTATGTTTGTGCTACAAATCTGCAGACCTGAACCGATCCACACGAAATTTGGGATGCGGGGTCCTTTTCACCTGCATATGGTCATAGCCATATTTCAACCCTGTAACTAGGCCTAAACAAAAATGACATAATATGACAACACTCTTTATTTGTCACGTACACAGCGATTTGTATAAAGAGTACTTTCCCTTGTCTCGCTTGACAACAGGGAGACGGAGGCAAGGGTAGGGGTTAGGGGCCGGGTTACAGAAGGTTAAAGTGGGGGGGGGGGTTAAGAAAAACCCGGGCAGCGCCGGGTCCCAGTTCTACATGTACATGTAACAATAAAAACCATTTCCGGGCCAGAGTGGAGGAGGTTACAGCTGGCTGATCGCACCTTGAGGTGTGTGATAGAACCCGTCGAGGCAGAAAAATATAGAGGTTGGGGTGGCAGACATGAATCCTGCAGAAATGACTGTATTTATGCGGGAACAGAACAACTAAAAATGAGAGATGGTGTGCTTTACCGCCAGGTAAAACTTTCGTTTTGTATTTCAGTAATGTCCACTGATTTCACTGAGCTTGTTAACCCAGACGTTTACGCTGAGAGTGAGGGAGGATGGGGTGCAGCCTATATGGTGCGTCTTAGTTTGTGTGCTTGCGTGTTGTCACAAATGAAGAGCGTAACTTCTTTGTATTGTGATTCCTTTGGTAGTTTGTGTAAAAGCGTGTGGAACCCCCCAAGGGAATTGCGCTGTATGGAATGCTTTAGCATTATGATTTATTTAGCAAATGTCCCATGCTGGAGTCTTTGGTTCTATCTACGGTTGCATGTTGTCGTGCACTGTGTATTAGCTCAGTTTTGTTTCCATGTGGAGCAGGAGTGTTGTTTCCTGCTATGGCCGGATACATGTCCATCTGCAAGGGGTGGCAGCGGCCCCCTCCTCCCGTGAGCCTGGTACCACAGATACGTTAAAAATCCGCACTGTGGAACCGGAACAATGCACACACGGGGAAAATTGTAGGACTTCTTGAGCTTTTCACGGACAAGAGGTTAAGGGCGGTTCAGACGCTTCAAAGTTTTCATGGTTTAAAAGTACAGCTTTGATTGAAGGCTCCGCGGCTTATACGCCTTGACCCCATGGCTGAGATCATTTGACCTTTTCCCCTGAAGTTCGTGATAGTGGCTTGAAGGGTTTCGATGTTTCAAGGTTTCGAAAAATAGAAAGACATTCTATCCTCCCAAAACCTTGAGTAGGGCCTGTTCCGATCGAGCTGATTCAAGACTTGAAAAGCGTTTCAAGGCGTTTCAAAATACCAACTTTGAAGCGTGTAAACCCGTCCTTAGGAACAGTTTGCAACATCGCCAGCCATCCAGGGCTTCGTTAGGAACATTTTTACATCTTGCCTTCAAGTGAACTACAAGAACCCGGCTAAATCAAATATAGATTTACTGTTCGCAAGAGTTTAACGACAAACATTCCTTTATTCAAAGATAGCATATAGAATTTATAATACATTCCCAGCTTGGCCCGAACAGCGAGCTGTTGCTGGGCTCCATGCAGCGCCTATCTACCCAATGATGGCACTTTCTATAGCCCACAGTTCATCGTTACTGGGAACTTTACAGTTTTGTGGGAATCGGGTGCTTGTCAATCGCAGCCTGGTCTTGCACTGACAATATCTGAGTTGCTACATCGATTATTGCATAGTTTCTTCTTTTTTAACTCCCGACCCCGTCAAAGACTCGGGTTCAGAGATTAATCCCAGTGCTTGCCCCCACCCTCGTAAAAGACACAACTGCAGCTGCGGGACCCGACTCGATTACTTTGAGAAGCCCAGCTACTTTAATTAGAGTTGTACACCCTATACTACGCGCATATCAAATACACGCAACAGCTGTCTTACAAAGTAAAACTATGCTTTTATTTTGAACTAGCCAGGGACCCGGCGGTGCTAATTTGTTTGGGGTGGGTGGGGGGAATAAAGGTTGCTTTTGAACCAATAACCCCTTTCAGCCCCCCCCCCCCAGCAATACCGTGCACTCCGCCCACCCTCCCCTGCACCCACCCCTCCACCCTCTAACCCCACCCTTAACCTCTACTCTCCCCTACCCTACTTCTCCCCTCGGAAACACTGTCCTCTCCCCCGAAACATAGCCCCCCCCCTCCCAAACACTCCGAGTATAGAGCTCGCCATTTGAATAGCTACACAAAAAAATTTCGAAGTTTGCTAATATCAAACCGCATAAAACTAGGTTTTTAAAACGCACAAAAAATTGTTTGGGGAGCTTGAATTTAGTGCTCGTGCAGCTTCCACGGTCCTATCATTCTACTGCTTACTGCATGTGAGATGGATGCTCACCGCAGTTCCCCTCTCGTCGAGTTACAAATTCCACTAAATGAATCTGTATGTCGTGGGAGTGCAATGTAAAACTTCCCTATAAATTTTCTTGTACCTTTTTCGTATGTCATTTGACCCACCAAAACCTGACTTTCCCTCGATCCGTTATTTCATAGATCGATGTATACATGTCTAGGCTTACACAAGTCCTGTATTATTACTGTTCACGTTGAGTCACTTGTGTACCTAAAGATGGTGAAGAAAATTTGCAAATCTTCGATCCTGGGACTGTGACCAACACAACAGCTGTCATGTGGCTTTTACTGTAAGCTGTAAATTCTTATGTTCTGACGTCATATGCGCGCCACTATCACGCTCACACTCACACATCGTAGGCACGAAAGGAAAGTCGACTAGTGGCCACCAGGTACGTGTGCTCTGCATTCCCGACTTGGACAAGTCGATGCATGTGACTAAATGAAAATGTACATTACGTTAAAAGACGCGGAAGTGTATCAAGATTGTACAAGCTTTTTAAATCATGCAGCTATGTCTGAGCCTCGGATACATTCAATGATTCACATATAAAGTGAAAAGTACTCGTATATGTTGCGACAGAAAACACTACTGGAACACTCGAAGAATCGAACGTTTTTATTCACAATGCTCGAGTAACCTGTTCGTGGTGCATCGAGACAAAATTCGATTGAAAACAGTATGGCTCAACCGTTTGCAAAAAAAGTATTTCGATCGACCTTTCCTTCCGCACTTCTCTGCAAAGGGACTTACGGGGGTGGCCGGTAGATACGTACGGAAGTTAGCTCTCGAAGCATACCAGGGGTAGACTCTTTTGGGTATACTTTCATCCTAATTAAGGCTAACAACACGACATCGAAACCAAAATCAAACATAACTGTGTGCACATAGAGATTTGATTTAGTTTTGACGCAGTTTTGTGTCAGACATGTAGACTACTTCTTTGTTGTTTTGATTCGGCATCACCGATCCTGCTGAGAACGGCATCCGGGCTTTCGACGTATCTAACCAAATCGACGTAGAGAAGTCGATCGCTATCGGGAGCCGGGAGGACACCCAAACTGCAGATGAGAGGAGGATGGTACACGATGATAGTAAAAAGTTAAATTTAAAATTCGCGCACCATGTGCGGAATCACACGATAGGCAGCGATTGCATCTGTAGCTTATAAATGGTATAAACGCCCCAACCCTTCTCTCAATCTCTGTAACCTATTTTTGTATTATCATTGTCATTTACTTGTTGTGAACACTGATCGGTGTGAATGAGATCATAAATATTAGTGGATGGTCTGAAATTGATATCTTCTTGGTTGCTTGGGGTTCCATAGCTAAACAGCCATGGATTCTGTACAACCTTATTACAAAATAATATAGAAACAAATTTGTTCCTGCAAACAACAAGGGAAGCAAGTAGTTTTTTTTTCAAGACGTTTGACAAATGACATCCCTTGAAAGTAAGGGGGAATGTCTCAAACTAGTTTGTCGCCTGCATTACTATTATTATAAAAGATGTTGTATTTTATAACTTGATAATTATTTTTGAGAAATATAATGCCTATTTATGATAATGTACTTAAAATGTTTAAACGGACACTTTTAAAATCTTAATACAGTGCGTAATGTTGACGATAATGCTTACTCCCATATCGGAAAAGGGAGTGACGCCATCTGCTGCTACTGTTCGTTTTCTCTAGATCAACTGACCAAGGAAACGCCTCTGCACATAAGGAAGTCGAGCGATTTTTTTTCAAACGGGAATCTCCCTCATGTAAGAATTTTCTTACGATGATATCAGTTAATTTTACAGGTTTACCCTTTTCTTGAAAAAAGAAAAGCTTGGTGGCGATCTGCCGTTTGCGATGACGGATGAGTGATGCCAAAGATTTTAAAGGAAGTCGGATTCAACAGAGGGAATTCTCGACATTTTCAGCAGTGGGTTTTGCCGTATAGTTCGGTTTAGAGGGAGCGTCTTCGGTAGATCTAATTCCTGCGTTTCGATTTTTGGAACAGTGCATGTGTTGCATGCGAAAAATTTTAAATAGGTGTTACTGTAAGGTGCTACTAACTACTATCTGTGGATGATACTCAACTGCATGAATGAGTTCCAAGAATTCTTCCCGTAGCAGTGAAGACGAGCCGACGGAGCGGACTTGTCTGATGTCCAGACAACCGCCGAGTCAGAATACCAGTATGGAATCCGTCACAGCTTCCCCTGCACACCTTCTTACTCCCAATGGAACGTCTACGGATAATGAACCATCACCAGGAGCAGTTTATGAAAACCGTGTGGTACGACAAGGAATTTACAATTACACATTACCTTCCAGGTGTTGCTTTTTAACTGATTGTATGCATTAAGGGTTTCTTAACAACTCAAATTTTGGCTGCTTTTGTGTGCTTTGATGTACAGATTTAAACATTTACAAACATTTTTAGAAATATCTATTTTCCATTACAAACATTGGCAGGTCATTATTACTTTTCAAAATTAATCCTGGTCACATTATTTGTAGAACTGTTAGAGCCTCCTTAGTATAATAATTAATATCTTAGTTATTTTGCAGGCTACGAATAGTGAACTAGTCACAGAACGTGGCCAGTCAGCAGTATCCGGTGGTCCTAATGGAGAACCGGAAGTTGTCATTCGTGATCCAGATAGACTTGATATGGTACCAAGAAGTGGCAGTGGGTCCTCTCAGCGTCACAGACGGCGACCCAGACAAACAGCTGATGCAGAGGAGGAGGAGGAGGAGACGCTGTTGTATGGAGCCAAACACGTTATCATGCTGTTTGTTCCTGTCACTTTGTGCATGGCTGTAGTGGTTGCAACCATCAGTTCAGTCACTTTCTATACTACAACCACACAATATCTGTAAGTCAAAGAGGTAATTCCTGTTAAACAGTAGATTGTATATAGAACACTTTAGACAAGTCGTTTACATAAAAATACATGAGCACTGGGACTGCCGCTGATTGATCAAAAGTCTTGTATGAGTTTCTTAAGATGTCTAGTTTCAGTATTTTAAAATGTTTGTAAATTTTCTTAGAGACTGACTTTGATTTTCAGCCATAAAAGCGATCTCTCAATTTTTTAAAGTATGCTTTCTTTCAATCTTTGTTTTTACTCCTTTACACCACGTACAGTAGACAGACATAGTAAACATTTTAACTCATTGACATTATACCAGATACCTGCTGGCTTTTATTTGTAGTTGTGTGATGATAGGGGATTTTGAACAAATAATAACAAAGGCACACACACAAACTTCATTCAACTTAAAAATATTTTTTTTAAAAAACAAAAAAAGAGTCTTTACTTAAGTGATTCTATAAATGCCTTAGCCATTATACTACAGAGGCAGTCACCATTTGCATTTGCTAGACTCATTTGACTAAAGGGAAATCAGTGTACAGAAAATCAATTAATACTATTCATTTCTTTCCTTAGACCACTATGGTTTTCTGCACATTTTGGATATTGATTTTGTAAAATTGATTGGATACAGCTCTTCATAATGTTTAAAAGCTGAAATCTGCATTCTGAAAGAATCCATACTATAACAAGTCATGGTAGCATAAACACAGTTGTGGTGTTTCCGTTTCATAAGGGTCTTGGAGTTTTCATATTCCAATTCTTGATGAGTAAGTGGTGTTCTCATTTGTTGAGAGGGTGGGCTTGAAGTTTAACCTCATTGGTCATGTAAAACTATATTTCCTCTATTTAAAATCTTTTACTTGGTGCATTCGTTTTTCCAATCAAAATTTTGTTTCCAGAGTATACACACCATTTCATGACCAGACAGATGACACGGGGACCAAACTATGGCAATCTTTTGCAAATGCAGGGATTTTGCTGGGAGTCATTATTGGCATGACCATACTGCTCCTTGTGCTGTATAAATACAAGTGCTATAAGGTAAAAGTATGGATTGTACTTTGTTCTGTGTCATACTATCTTCTCACGGCTGTCTTTTTTTTTTTCCATCCCTGGCAAGAATACTGCGGGGGAAAACTTGGCAGCAAGTGCAGTGCACAGGCTAAGTTTGTGAACATCAAATTTGAAATTGCATGTATAGTTGATCAAAAGATTTTTTAAAAAATGGCCTATGCTTATGGCTGTTGTCACTTCATTACCTGGTCTAGTCAGCAGGCCATGGATTCTCAGGCATGGGAATTTTCCTCAGATTCTCGGTATTCTGAGATTTTTAAGTGCTTTTCTGAGGAGAAAAAAATCTTCCCCTAGGTCTCGAGGTTAATATGCAGAGTCTGTGTGCCAGTCCTCATTTTTGTTTGTATTTTTCTCCAAACTTCTGCCTGGCTGCCATTACTCATGTACTAAAGGCAGTAGTGCATGGTGATTGTGTAATCTGGTCCGCTGGGTGGCAAAATGGCTAATGTGAAAGGGATTAACAGAGGAGACCACTTTGAGGATGAATGCTGTGTAAAATGATTATTAATAAGGGGTTTTTTTTGTAATAAAACTAAGAGAAGAAGAATGTATTGTCCTTTAATTTAGAAAAGTGGACTTGATAAGAACAGCGTACTGCTAGCCTACTGCTGTCTGTGGGCTTGTTTCCGTTCCTTCTGTGCTACTCCATTATTGACAATTGTATGGCTTACAGGATAATTAATCTTCAACTTCATAGTATCACGCACATTCTGATTACTGAGGACTCAACTGCTGCTAGTCAGGTCACGTTCCTGCAAAACACCAGACTCTTTGATCCGTGCAAGAACTTGAAAAATACAATACAGCAGATTCTTGGCTCTTTCATTTAAAAACAGTAAACCATAGATGAGATGACAGAAAAGCAGACAGTGATGAAAACTTAAATTAATAAAGTAAGTGTTTATCTGCATGACTTGCTAGTGGTGTTCATTCACTGAGCAAAATATTAAAATAAGCTTTGATGTAAAAACTGCAAGTTGAATCTAAAATGCTTCTGCATTTTCTTTAATAATGCCTCCAGCAGACGAACCTGATGTCTTTACTCCATACAAAGAATTATATGGTTTTGTTCAGCATCTAAAAAAGTCAGGATTTGTGATTAACCAGAGGAAAACATCACTATAAGTGCATACAACAGACATTCAGCTCTTGCTTTATTAAAAAGGTAGTAAAAATGTGAGACAGGACAGCCAAAGAGTTTAGAATATTGATTGCTTTTGTATATTTTATATCATAAAAATTGAGTTAATACCGGTTTTACTTGTATATATACTAAATTGTTATCACTGAATTTGCCGCATGTCTAAAC
Source organism: Lanistes nyassanus (assembly GCA_004794575.1). Classification (NCBI taxonomy): domain Eukaryota; kingdom Metazoa; phylum Mollusca; class Gastropoda; order Architaenioglossa; family Ampullariidae; genus Lanistes; species Lanistes nyassanus. Next base: position 653,874 of record SMGT01000001.1, on the reverse strand, counting down.
TGGCCAGAGATTTTTTAGCTGGTTGTTTCCCATGCCTAATTGTGCAGATGATTGCTCCAAGATGTTGTCGAGAGCTATTTCCCAAAAGATAAATGCAATAAGCATTATTATCTGGTCTGTAATTGTAAAGGATAGAAAACTGGCTACCTAAAATGGGATCTAATGAGTTATCAAGTGCTGTTATTCACAGTTTTAAATGAAGAATCATATGCATCAGGTAATGATTATGACAAACTCTTTTTTTTTTAAGAACTAAATCTGCATTTCTTTTTCTGTCACCCATCCTTAATAGAGGCCAAGGTATCATTCTAATTTCATTCCAATTTTCATTTCAGATTATTCATGGATGGCTGATTGGGTCATCCGTCATGTTGCTTTTTCTGTTTGCCTATATTTATTTGGGGTAAGATCCTAATAAGTAAAGGTGCAAAAAGCACTGTTTTCAACTTCGCTTCTTCTTTATCTGTCATGGAGTATTTGAACATAACATATATCCTTGTGTCCCACATTTTCTTGACTGTGGCTATGAAAACTACTTTTTGTTATTTGAGTGAAACTCTAAATCTTATAAAGATGTACACCAAGAAACAGAACCATATACAGTTTTACTCTCAAATAATGGTAGTTTCTGAATTATGCAGTAATAGAATATTAACATGTATGTAAACAATTTATATCTCTGTACAAAGTAATCAGAAAACAAATCTTCTCTGTTGCCACAGTGAGATCCTTCGAGCTTACAACGTGCCAATGGACTACATTACTGTAGCTATACTGATGTGGAACTTTGGGGTTGTGGGTATGATCTGCATCCACTGGAAAGGTCCTCTGCTTTTGCAACAGATGTACCTTATTGTCATCTCAGCTCTTATGGCCCTCATCTTCATCAAGTACCTGCCCGACTGGACTACCTGGGTGGTGCTTGGGGTCATGGTCATTTGGGGTAGGTATTATGATCTGAGCTGACTTCACTTTGAAGATCATAGATGCATGCTTTATGCAGAGGTGCTAACCCTTACAGTTTCGCCATATTTTTTACCTTCAAGATGAATTCTTACAGTTAGACCAATTTTTTTCTGGCGAAGAAATCTCTGAAATTACGGTTGTTAAACATTGCGAAAAAGCAGCTCAGAACAGCCATTTACTAACTGAACCTGCCCCTGGCAGAGTGACTGGCAACCCCACCTTCCCTACTACTACTAGGGATGTATCACGAGATTTGATTGGCCAATCCAGTTTTTTCTCTTTTCCGAGACCCAATCAGAAGCTGCAATTGACTTTCAGGGAACAGCGCGTTTCTTCAAGTGAAGCAATGGCTGACGAAAGCAGTTCGCCTTCCAAACGAAAAAGTGGGGAGCCAAAAAGTGGTTCATTTAAAAAAAAAGTGAAAACATGTCACAGAAAGTTTCTGCCAGGCTACTCTAAGTAATGTCCATGCATCATTGCTTGGAAAGTGTCAAACGCCCATGCATGATGTGGTCCATGTAAACTAGATTTGAAGATTTAGCATGGTGGTCTGGACAATTTTAGCAGGCATTTTAGTTCTGCTCACCACATGGAGAAAAGTTCTGCATTGAAAAATGCTTCAAAACTGATGATTTTTTTTTTCGACTAGCAAGCCAGAATCTTCGACCCAACTGTTTATGCTGACTTTAGGTTGTAAGTTACGAGGATTTTGAAATCTGTTGGAGAATTTGTGTATTTTGCAGCTTTGTTTAGTTAGTAAAGAAAACGATGGAAACAATGTGGGGGGGGGGG
>SMGT01000001.1:628577-652088 GCA_004794575.1 Lanistes nyassanus | reverse complement strand
GGGGGGGGGGGGGGGGGGGGGCTGTGTGTGTGTGTGCAGGTGCATGCTTACATGTGCATCCATACTTGTTTTTGATATCAAAATCATGCCAAACAATTTGATTTGTTGCTGTGGTAGTGACCAAAAGTGATGGGTCAACATTTCTGGCAAAACAGGACAAAACTTGGTATAAATAGCCTTTTCTATGAGTCATGACCATATCTATTGGTGAGACAAGATTTTTGGGTTTAGCAAGGGGATCATAGATCGACAGTTACATAAAACAGTGGTCGGTGCAATGTGGTTTGCCTTTTCTTGCACTTGTGTTTAGCCAGCAGTTTTTATTCACTCGAAGATTAGAAACACACATACATGCACAAAATCACTCATGAATGCCTACCTAGCATCATGGTTTTGAGTTCATACAAATGTGAAGCAAGCAATCAGTGGTTGGTTACCGGAAGCTGAAGTCGGCCGATAATGAATATGATATGTCGTCTTTAACTTTAATCATTTCGTTGCTGGGAGATCTTGATATTTCAGCAAAACTTGTCTGTAGCGGACCCTTGGGGACACCCCCCCCCCCCCAAGTGTCCCTCTGAGACAGGTGGCTGCACATCTGAGCAAGGGTCTGCAGGATCATGGGTCTTTAAATGATCACAGTGGTGAACAACACTAAACACTAGACTATGGTATACAGATGCCCCTTGCCTATCTTCTAACGGTCTTCACGGACCTGGCTTTTCAAAGAAGGTCACTATAATAAAAATAAAAGGATTCGCTGCAGACAGGTTTTGCTGCATCTCTTTTGCAGATATTTGATTTTTGTTTTTATTTGTGCACCAGTAGCATCCAACAGAAAAATACCGCTTCACAACAGGTTTTGCTGTATCTCTTTCACAGATATTTAAAAAAAATTTTTTTTTTATTTGTGAAGCAGTGTAATATTTTTTCACTATGTTGGATGAAACTTCATGTCATTGACAAACTACTGGCCCATCAAAAATGTGGTGGAAGGGGTCACTTGATCTATCTTTCTGCAAGGCTGATCCCTGGGGTTTTTTTTTTTTTTTGGCTTAACAGTATTTAGCCAGTCCATTATCCAGGAGTCAGATTCTTTTTTAAAAGAAGGATGCATTTTTAGGCATGCTGGCCAGGAAAGAGGGGTGCAGTCTAGAAATGCTGGGTAATCCTTTCTGATCATTATAGGCATTGAAAACAAAAAATTAGGACATGCTTTTGACACATTTGTTGGAAAAGGAGTGTGCCTTTGGACTCTGCATATGACAAGTTCCAATTCTGGAATCACTAGGAAGCACAATTTTTCTGCTTTTGTGTACAGATTTGGTAGCAGTCCTGTGTCCCAAAGGTCCACTGCGTATGCTGGTAGAGACAGCTTCACAGCGGAATGAGCCCATCTTTCCAGGCCTGATCTACTCATGTGAGTGATCACTGGTCACTGAGATATTTGGACCTGGATAGCCTAGATTTTTCTTGCTGCCCTACTGATTGCCCACCGTCTTGTCTCACTGCATTATTTTTAATTACTGCTTTAAATAACTGTTGACATGCAGTTCTAAAACCTTTCACAGATACAAAACAAAAGAAAATGTTATGGGTATCTTATTCCTGCATTAGCAAGATTATTTTACTAGCTTGGCCTGTGAGGGCATATGAACAGCCCAGTAATATAACTGGTAACACCACATGTAACAAAAATTAGTGATTCTTGGATAAACAAGACTATAGATCTGGAGCATTTTTGTAAGGATCTGTAAGGTTGAGCATGGAAACATGATAGGTTTATATCCTTTGCAGCTACCATGATGTGGCAAGTGGCGAACATGGCTGATAATGATGGTGACAACAGAAAGAGATCAAAGGGTCGGAAAAGAAGCACACAGACAACCAACAGTACAGGTCCGTCTCTTAGATCATTCATCATTTTATTGGCTGAATTAAGTTTATCTCAATTTGTCCACAGTTTCTTTAGATACTTGTTTTGTAAAGCATAGAGTGCTCACTTCTGCTGGGACCCCACGCTAAGCTCACATATTACAGTCGTGGCCAGAGGTTTAAGACCACGTAAATAACTGATATTTCCATACTATTGTGGAGTATTGCATCATCCACTATTTTAGGGCACACTACATGCAATCATTGCAGTCTATTGCATTATAACAAATAACAAAATAAGGACTGAACTTAAAGCACTAACCTCACCTCCACCCACTTCTCCACTCCCCTTCCCTCTTTTTTGTTTCTCTTTGTAACATCCCCATACCTCTTTTCCTTACACCCACCCCCTCAACCAGCCCCAAAAGGACATGCTATGCCATCCTGAACAAGGGGTTATACCCTGAAACGTTGACTTCTTGTCTAATTCTCGCTTCGCTAAGTTCCTTTTGTTGTTACCTTTTTCACCCCAAGCAGCAGTCACCTGTTTCTTTTCCATTCAAAGAGCTTATATAGGGAGAAGGGTACACAGAACGTGATATTTCTGTTTGAATTGACTGTAGCAAGATGGCAGTTCACAATGCAATCACCGTGTACCAGTCGGATGGTACTTTTTCCGATTGAAAGGGAAGTGGATGTCCCAGAAAAACAACTGCTAGGGACAACCGGGTAATCAAATCCATTGTTTCACACTCTCCAACAGCTTCATGTAAGATCTAATCTGGGTTTTTAAAAGTTTTTAAGAGTTGCTGACTTGAGTCAGAAGACTGTGTCTCACAGGTTAGTGGATGAGTTTGGACTAAAATCACACAAACCTGCCGAAAACCAGGACTAACACCAGAGAAATGAAAAGGAAGCGCCTGGGATTTGGTTTAAAGTAGGAACATGGGCTGAAGAGCAGTGGGGAAATGTGATGTTTTCTGATGAATCAACGTTTCAGCAGTTTGTAGTATGTCAACATCATGTAAGCAGGCCTCAAAAGAAGAGATGTGATGAAAAATACACCATGCAGACAAACATCCACCAAGCCAGATGATTTGGGGTGCAAAATCAAAGTCTGGAACTGCTGGTTTATATTTCTTGGACCCCGGAACCACAATGAAGGGTCAAAGGTGCCTGGAGCTGGTGAGGGACAAACTGGTGATACACTTGGATGTACATTCTTGCACAATATTCATGCACGATGACACCCCATGCCACAGAGCAAAAATCGTGGCGAGTACCTTCAGAAGGGTGTCAAAATGCTGGAGTGGCCCGGAAATAACCTGGACTTAAAACCCTATTGAAAATGTATGGGTCCATATGAAAAGTAAGGTTGCTGACAAACAACCATCCAATGCCAAGATGCTTGTTGAAGCTATTAAGAACGTTTGGATCTATGGCATCTTAAAAGATTATTGTCAAGAACTTATTTTCAGCATGTCTGGACACATTCAAGTGGTCATCAAGGCGAAAGGTGGACACACAAAGTACTAAATAATGAAAGAAATGATGTGAGACAAAGGATATTAAAACCGACAATAGCATTGCATTGTTATTTTCTTTCTGTATAGCTTTTAAGTCATTTTGGTGAAAAATGTTTGGGGGTCTTAAACTTTTGGCCACGACTGTAGATATTTTTTCTTAGTTTGCTTAGTTCTAAAAGCACTCATCATGATTGTACTGTTCTGTCTGAAAGCGTTTAAATATAAGTGGTTATAGTCATAAGCTGACAGATTTCATTACACTTTATGTCAGAAGTGGCAAGCAACACGACAGCACCTAATACAGACATGACCCAGTCTAGTTCTGATCCCGCTGATGATGGAGGGTTCGAAGAATACTTGAGGAATGGGCCACGAACACAGGCAAATTTGTCGCCAAGTTTTGAGACCCAGCAGGCACGAAATGCTGTGGAAGCACTAAATACTGGGAATGTATCCAATTCATCTGGTCAGAACTCCCCACCTGCTAGTCATGCCTCTGCCAATGAACCAAGACAAACGTCAAGCAGTAATCGAAATGGAGGTGAAGAGGAAGAAGAGCGTAAGTGATCACTGTGTTTCGCAGCTCAGCACCAGGGGCTGGGTCTCGTGGCCTGTAGCAGTGAACACGGACAGCAGGACAGACTAAATACTGGCTTGGGCTTTTAAAAAAAAGCAACTGAATATCTGTGTGTGTGTGTTTGAGAGAGAGTTTTAGTGTTCTGTGCATGAGCAGCAGTTAATGAGCAGAGAGCAGATACCTTGCTGCCAGCGTTCTGCAGATAGGTAAAAAACTGGTGGTAGTGGTAGTAATGGTGAAAAAATATGTTGTAAGAGAAAGTACAGGTGTATGTGCATGCACCCACACGTTAAAAATACAGTTTGAGTTTGTCCTGTTGGCATTGTGACTATTTTATGTATCTAACAGGTGGGGTGAAGCTTGGACTTGGTGACTTTATCTTCTACGGAGTGTTGGTGGGAAAGGCATCTTCTAATGGTGACTGGAACACCACTCTTGCCTGCTTTGTGGCCATTCTTATTGTAAGTTGGATTTTGCAGACTTGACAGCTCTTTAATCATCATAGTTTTCTTTACACGTAACATCATGATTAGTTCCTTCCACTTTTTCTGTGTAACCAGTGGTGTAATCATCAGATAATGCAAATATGAAACTGCACCTGATATGTTAAGTATCCAGTACACTTACTTCGAAGTAATGTGTGATGTGGGATTTATTACAGGCCTAATTGTTTGTCTTTTTTTTTTAAATTTCTTGGTGAAGGGTGGTATATTTACTGGAAATAAAACTTTTGCAATATCTTTGTATTTCCGAAGTTTGCAGTATAAGAACCAAGTATTTTCAATGCTTAAACCATGTTAGGAGTTGCCTGTGTAAAGGATGAGATTGTGGTTTTATCTTTTAAACAAGAACCGGGTTATTATATTGTGCAGGGTCTGTGTTTCACTCTGCTGCTACTGGCAATATTTCGCAAAGCTTTGCCTGCTTTGCCCATCTCGATCACCTTTGGTCTCATTTTCAACTTTGTCACAAGCTCTTTGGTGCGTCCATTCAGCGATAAACTGGCAAGTGAACAAGTCTACATTTAAACTTTGATGCTTTGTTTTGTTATCCATTTCATTGTCTTGTACTATACTCTCCATTTTTAATATTTTAAATACACAAATACGGCTGTGTAAAAATGGAAAATCATTCCAGCAGGAAAAAAGATCATTTAGTCTGGTCTTGTTTGATTTCAGGCTTGTTGAATGACTTTAATGCATATTTGTGGCAAACTTGTGGGAACATTTCTTTAGTTGTAGATATGTGCACATGGTTTATTAGTGGTGGCCATGTTCTTGGCTTTTGTATTATGCCTCAGAGCGTCTTTGTTTCTGTAGATACATGTACCTTAAATCAGGTATTCTTAATTATTGGCAGCAATATGTCAGTAATAATCATCATGCTCCCCACCCCCCAAAATTAAGTTTAATAGTATGCGTTGGCTAAAACTGCTGTCTATTTTCATAAAAGGAAAAGCAAAGTAAAAACATAACAGGACAGATTTTCCCCTTGGCTTGCAAAGCATTGTCTGTAACTTTGCTGATTATTCATGGCACCAGCAGACCAGCGCCTGGCAGTGCTGAGTATTTGGTTGGGAGAAAACCAAGGTCGGTGTGAATATCTAGTCGTATCATAGGCCTTGATAAGGGCCTGTCTTGCCACAGTCAAGGCAAACATAATGGCATCCTGAAGATGCAAAGCTGAGTTTTTTGCTTCTTTTGTTAAGCTGGATGGAACCCTAATTATAACATGACCAAAAATGTTTGAATGACAGGAAGAATGCACTTCCATCAGCTTCACCTGTGACACAGCTTTTCTATAAGTTTTTCAGTTTTTGTGGATTTGTTTCCTAGACATCTCCTAATATTGAATATTTATACCAGCCTTTTTTTTTTTTTTGCATGCCTCAAGCAGTGCATTCTTGGTTCTTTGAGCGGCACCCATTCTAACCGGGAAAATCTTTCTTTCTGTTTGTTAATAATTTAGTATAAAATTACTTTTTCAGACCCAAGCTGTAACTTATGCCTCTAGATGAGTTTAGTTCTTCATGTATGTTGTGTGAGACAGAGAGGAGAGGACTCATGTGTTGGATGCTTTATGTCAGCATGTGTATGCCTGAAGCTAGTTGTTCATGATATTTTTTTAAGTCAGCTGATTACTTCAGTATAAAGCAACTGCAGTGGTGCATTTCAGTTCACAAACTATTTAGTGGAGCCGGGGGATAATTAGAAATCAGGGGGGAAAATATTTAGTGTGAATAAAATTTTTTTGTTTTGATCAGAAATATCATAAATACATGTACATACTTTGTAATCAGACAAGCTGAAGTAACCATGTTGTCAGAACTTAGGATTAGTGGATGTAAGGGTTTTTTTGTTCTATTTCATGTAGATGTATTCTGTAAAATATTGTTTACAGAAGTAACAAACCACAGGTGTTTTGTGCATGATTTATGCTTCTGTCTGAATATTTATAAATCACAATGAAAAAGGAAAGATACATGTCATATTGCAGTTTATTTCGTGTCATTATGGACCAAGCAACTCAGATACTTATTGCTTCATCATCATTGTTTTATTTGTTGTTCATATTTATGTGCTATTTTGATACAAAGTAAAAACTTTTTATTGTATCTTGTTTGGCACTGTCAAAAACAAACAATTTAGAAGGGGGTTTGTGTGTGTGTGTGTGTCAAAGAATGCTTTCAGTCTATGAATATTAATTGGTCCCAACACTGTGACAAAGCTAAAAAAAACAAAAAGTCTTTTTGAAGCACAGAAGACATGCAGAGTTGTGGATGCATGTATGTGTATGTGAGTGTGTGCATACAATCTACCTAAAAAAAAGGAGACACAAGTTCAAACCATTTTGTTTACGGAAAGATTTTAGTATCATAAGTAACTGAGACACACAAGTATGCACAAGTGGTAATAAAACACGAATTGACAAAAATTCAAACTTGGGAAATTCCTATGTTTGAATATTTAAATTCATTAATTTTTATTCATGAAAAGGGGCTCGACATTTTGAGAAATTAGGTGTTTCAGTTGAAAGGGTGGGCACAGATCAGTGTAAGCACAAGGCTTAAAACTCAAAAGATTCTCAGCCTACGTCATGGAAATTTACTTGTTCTAATGTTCGTGATTCCTGTGTGCTCAAAATATTTGGCTGGCATAAAATATTTGCTTTGGCTGTGAGTTATGTATAGTTTGTACATCCATCCTCTCTATAGCACATTTTCACCTAAATGCTTTCTATGGCTTTAGTTTACTTGCAGTGAATGACATAAGGTCAGATATTGTTTCATCTCCTTGAGGTAAGCCTTGTCAGTGATAAATGGAAACGAAAGGGTACATGTTATGAGAAATAAGTGTGCACAACTAAAAATCTCATGCCCCGTTCAGGAGAAAGCTTTTGGATTTGGTAGGTTGATCGGAGAATGGGGAGGGGGGTGCTGGGAGAGAACCAACCCAGGTACCCTGCAGCCCCTATATCTGACTCGAGAAAGATCTGTGCTTGATAACATCAGAACATTGTAAAAATAAGAATGTATGGGCAAGTACTTAGAGATTGGATGTTTGTGCACAGACATGCTGTAAGATGTCAGCTGGGCTAAATGATTATATGCAATCTGAGGGTGGGGGGTGTTACTCTTATTGAGTATGTGAAAATCAGACTGCAGTAACAAACGCGCGCACACACACACCGTATTTGAATACCGTTGTACAAAAAATGAAACCTTGAGGCAAAGCAAAAAAGGCCCAAAGTTATGTCTGGGCACAGGGCAGTTAAGAACAAGTAAGGAGCAAGATTTTCTACTGTCCGTAACCTAAGCAGCGCTGTGCACACCAGGGTGAGGGTGGGGGAACGGGAAAAATGTCAAGCGGAGCCCTATTTCAGTTGCCTAGATTGTCAGCTCCTTGGGATTCAGTTGTCAAAGTTTGCAGCACAAAACTTCAAGACGCACTTCTCAGCGATCGGATGCCTGTTTGGGGACGGGAACCTAATGCGTCGGTCGACTATTTGTGAAAAAAAAAAGGCTCTGACGTGAGGATTAGGGAAGGGGAGAATGGAAGGTGCACTTAGCAAAAGACAAACTTTTTCGGGTGGCCTGTGTTCGATGCATAAATACAAAATGTCGATAAAAGAAAATACTACAAATACAGCAGCTGACATACACCAATAATCCACTTGCATTACAAACACAGCTAGCGATCAGTATTGGAAGACCCAGTGTTACCTTATAATGATTCTACCGCTTTGGTAAACCGTTCGTCAGCAGTGTTAGTTTACAGATAGCTTAGACTGTTCATGGGGTCAGGACATTTCATGGAGCATCAAGGGAACGGATGAGCACCTTCCACAAATATCACACAGTGAGTTGCAAGATCCCACAGTGAGTTGCAAGATCCCACAGTATTTGCCAATCTCAGCAGAGTTGCGCGTGTGCAGTTTACGACCGCACCTTCCAGGCAGGGGAACGCATGCTGCACAGCATTTCCAGATAAAGGCGCAGATGAAGATTAAAGATTACGTCACTGCACGAGGGGTACGCTTACACAGTAAGACTTGATTTTGAGGGTTGGGATCGACAGAAAGGACCCTGGTCAAGAAAGTTAAAGTAGTGGTAGGCACTGAACGGCTTGGTAAGCTAGGCGTGGAAGACTGATATATACAGTGTATTTGAGACAGTGAATATCTTACGGAGACACAACGAGTGGCGTTAGAAGTCCAAACGATACCACGATAGCAGAGCTCTTTTCTCACTCGATATTTTCAATGACGTAACACAAGATGGATACCAGAAGACACATCTGACTGGCAAAAAGTCTTATTTGCTGAAGGAAAAACGTAGGTGTAATTTCTCCTTGTGTAAATGCAATATTTTAGCAGATTTCGCAGTTTCTATATCACTGCAAAACCACCTCGCGCACTCTGTGGTAACATGGACTGACCTCTCCCATTAGCATTTTTTTTAAGTCACGTTATTTTTCTTTCATTGTTTCTTGTTTCCACACAGCACTATACCTGTCCTTCCACGTTTGCTCCCAGCTTTTTTTTTTTGGGGGGGGGGAACCTATTTAAGCTTTTTTGGTAAGACGGCAAAACACGCAGTTTCATTCCGTATTCCCCGATTTCGGGCACTGTTTGGGAGCTGCTGCTAGAATCTTTGGGGAAATCGCGGGAAGGATTAATTTAATACCAGTTTTCTCCAGCAATCCGCCATTACATATTTTGAAAAAAAAATCCCCGGAGAAATTCATTAGCTAAGCGAAACGGAAGAACGAAATCTTACAACGTGCAACCTTTTAAATGCGCTGATTGCAATCTGCCTGTTCCCCAAATTTACTCATTAGAAAAGAACGTTAGTTGAATTTATGCTTCCTGCGCACCGACGTAGGGACGGCGTATTCGACCCTGATGCCCCCCACCCCACCCCCCGCTCCAACCCCACGTCCCCCGGGTGCAATGGTGATATGGCATAGGCTGAGGTTGGAACTTGCGTCTGGCCTCTAGCAGGTTATCGGCTCGTCGCGTTTCTCCTGGCTTTCTCCTGCAGTTTTGGCTAGAGAATCGTGGTGTTTTCCTATGCAGCATTTCAAGGGAGGGGGGGGGGGTCGTAAAATGTATTTTGACTAGTGCCGTAATTAAAAAATAAGAAAATAACGTTGGCTTTGAATGAAATCTCATTAACCGTTGGCTCAGAAAAATAAAAGCAAGGGAATATAAAAGTTAAATGATAACGGGATAAACAAAATTCCATCCTCACTAACCCGCCTCAGTTCGTCATGTATAAAGCGAGTGTTTGTAGGAAACCAGTTCTATGTATGGACACCGCACCGTTGAGAGGAATGTTTTCATTTTCTTCATGACCAACCGGATGCAGTTTTCAAGTTCTTCGAAGTGAGATTCATTTTCAAAAGAGCAAAATGGCCATATTGCTTCGAGCTGTTGCACTTCAAGCTGGCCTTTTTCAGTTACAGCTGCTTTCCAAAAACAACATAAAATAATAAATTGTTTGTACAGTTTCACACTTTTCCTACGTAACTAGCAAATATTGCACTAGCCAGAGTGAAGGAGGCTAGCGCTAAGGGGGACGCCGAGCGCGCCCCTGCAGTAGTCTCGTGAGATACTGGGATATGTTGGTTTCCATACTGGCAAAGCACAGCTGGCGAGTCGAGGTCGTCCATAAACGCCATGGACAACTGCTGCAGCATGGCGCCTGTGGCCCAGTCTGAAACATGCAAATGGCGGGAAATGACAGAGACACGCAGCACACGAGACGGACAGTCTGGCATTCATTAATATGAGCATTCCGCTGGCTAATGGTGTTCAGTCTAATTTTTGTCCGCTTACGCTTTCCCTATTGCAGAAAATTTTGTATTAAAATTATTCAGTCATCGTGTAGGAAGAGAATATTTACTTAATAAAACACACACACACATACACACGGGCACAAAAGGAGTGGGAAGGAGGGGGGATTCCTTAAAGTGTATAAAGAAGAGATAAGTAAACATAACCGAAAGTATTCCACACACCTATGCTGGTGTTTCCGATTGCTCTGACAGCGGTGATGAGGTTTGTGTTCATGGGGAATCCCAGACCTGAGGTGAGGAGCTGTGGAATGTATAGTCCCATCAAGCAGTTGCTGGAACCGAATTTCCTGTCTACTCCAGCCTCGTCAATGGCCTAAACACAGAGTGACCATATTGTTATCTCTCTTTGCATAGCTTTTTTATGTACACGAACAAGAAGGGAATGTAAGTCCTGGAGCACATTTGCAAGGGGGTGGGGAGCCACGTTTGAGGGGGGTGGGGAGCCACGTTTGAGGAAGACAGTGAGATGAGAGAAGGGGGGGGGGGAAGAAAAGAGCGAAGACTTCTTTTCCTTCCTCATCTCCACCCAGTTCAACCCCACGCGCAGTACAAAGACCTCTTTTAACACACGTGCCTCCTCACGCGTGCCTGTGAACACGCTGAAGTGCACACGACTTTGCTTCCAGAATAATGCTTATCAGGAAAGCTAAACAACTCGAGTTAATCTAACGAGAACTGAAAAAATATTTAACTCATTATTGTTTAATAGTATCTAACTCTCGAATGCTTCTCCGTTTTTGTTCGTTTGTCGTTTTTTTTTTTTAGGGACAAAAGACAGGACATACAGAGAATTAACGATATAATATTCATAATACCAATGTTAACAAGAGCCTACAAGAATACAGAATCCTGAGTTGTTGATATATAGGACAACTTCAGCATCACTTACTAAAAATTCATCGCTTTCTGTTCTGTGCAGTGTGGTTTATTGCCTTAAAATGCGATTATCCCGATTCAGCTGTGATTTGACGCTACTCGTGGAATAAATAATTTCCACTGAGAGTTCACAGATAGTGCACTGACCATGTAGTGACCTGCTGTCATCTGTGGCTGACAGCTGCATGGCGTAGGTATCACTTGAGTACCGAAATGGCGATATGCTCTACATTCATTTTGAGATACTTTACAAGGAAGTACTCATAGGCAGACAGAACGCAGTAGGATAGGGATACAACGCGCGCGCGCACACACACACACACACAGAGTGAGCGGAAGAGAAACGACCAAGGAGGAATTAAAGGCGCACGCATGCGCACACATCGCCACTAACGTGTTCTGCCTTTTACCAACGCCACACCAGTCTGTGCCTAATTGCGGACACTGTTGGGTATGTTTCGATCGGTCGCTCAGCAAATGGACACCTGACAACAAACTGAGCGTTAATCAGCAAATTTGCAATTTTGCATGGATTCACAGAGCTACACGCCGAGGGTCTGCAAAGCGCTGCCGATCAGCGTTGGGCGAAGCAAGCACGTGGTGCATGCTCATCTCAACTACAAACGTCGGTCGCCTGATGATCTCGACTGTTGACCCTAGCCAATTCCCATGCGCTGCGATCAGACACGTCACTATGAAAAGAAAGCGTTGCCACGTTTCTGCATACTTCCTTTGCCTGTAATTTACATGCTCATTGAACCACTGCCCAGTCATCCAAACGCCCGCAGTGTGCCGCCAGGTGAAAAGCGAGACACCTGAAATATGCTTTTCAAAAGAATTGAAAGATAACCTGCCATATAACAGACAAAACCCAGGTATACAAAAGTCAGAACAGGTGCAGCACAGAATAATCAATGTCAAAAACCTGTGTGCCCTTCATTGGCCTGCACGTAAGCAAGGCACAGTTGTCACATGGACTTAGCCAGCGTCCCCAGAGTCATCTGTGGGACCAAATGCCACTCCTGCTGAAGCAAATGGCACAACTGGTTAAGGTCAGCTGGCGGTGGGTGGCTTGCCGGCAGGGGGCGACCCAGCACATCCCACAGGTGCTCGATCGGGTTAAGGTCTAGTGAATGAGCTGGCCACTTCAAATGAGTCACTTTCTGCTGCTGCAGGAACGTGGTTGCCATCTTGGAGAATGGCGCCTGGTCCCATTGCTGCAGCGCTGGCAGCACAAGGGGCTGCAGAATATCATTCCTGTAAACCATGCCAGTGAGCTTGCCGTACACGGGGTGCAGGGGTGTTCTGTAGGCCATGCCCATTCCTCCCCAAATCATGATGGGTCTACACTATACGTTCCACGCTCCCTTCCCGTGGCATCATGACAGCACTCATCATGTCGCTTCCAGAAGCGGATTCTGCTATCGTGAAACGATCTGGCAAAGAGGGACTCGTCGGTGAAGAGCACTCTGACCCACTTCGGACGAGTCTAAGCCAGATGACGCCGTGCAGCGCGATGAGCCGGCGTCAGGATGCGAGTTTGCAATTCCCACCGACTTGGGCCACGCATGCGCGGAGTATCAAGTTCACTGCACATGCGCACGCCGGTTGCTAACCACAACAACAGATAATTATGTCAAGCCATGACCGTGCACAGCGTCGCTTCGTATAGTTACACCGAAGCGACTGATCCGTAGTGATCGATAACTGAGTGGTGAAGACATGGGCTTCACAGTTATGTCGCAGGTTCGATACTCTTATTAGCTTACGATTTTTTTGGGGGGGGATGGGGGGTTATGGGTAGGGTTAGGGATTGGTATTAGGTATGGCTTCTATTTTCATATTTAAGTTCAAGCATGTGTGCCCCAAGTCAATAGGAATATCAGACTCGCCGTCAGACAGGTCGCATTGCGGGACACCTTGAACGAAGGGTAGCCACACGCAGCCGTCACATTTGCACGCGTTTGACTATCTCCTGTGGTGACCTCGAAAGCGCAGAACTGATTTCCATGCACACTGATCTTTACTGGTGCAGCATGAAACAAGGTGCATGCATGGTCTCGTCACACAAACTGGAAACCAAACGTAAAAACACAAGTGGATTTACTTACCGAAAACTAACAAGCTTTCAACCAAACCTCACATGTCTGCGTGAGAATATTAAGTTTTGGTTGTAAACTAATTAACGCAGGAAGGGATCACCTTAAAAAAAACTAAACAAATATAAACTTACTCTAAATTTCAAATCATCCCTTCACCCATCCAAAGAACTCTTTATATTCTAGAGCTACTATTCTCGGTACTACATAACCATCCCGAAGTTAGATGCATTTAAACGTAAAATGTAAAACTGAAGTGCCAAATAAATAAACCTGAGGGCACCAGATATATATATTTTTAAAAATTAGAAGATGAACAGGAAATTTAGTAAACTTAGAATTTATGATTAGGGCAGTAATCAGAGAAGTCAGCAGTGACAGCGACAAAAAGGCACCGTGAGGACACCAAAACACAACAACAACAACAACAACCAGTTTGAAAGGAACCAGTCTTTGCCACCAACCGTCCAGCCGCCACAGCCAGCACGACCCCTGCCCACACCCCCTCCCAGGCCCTATAGTGCAAAATCGAAGGTGGAAGCACTTTTCCCTCCACAAACATTGAACCGAACTATTGTGACGAGAATGTGTACGCACCCTGCTGCAGTGTCGCCATGCATTTTGCCTGAGAAGTGTGAGGTTCAGCTTTTGCTGACTGTCGATGGCCCCCAGCTCGCTGGGGGTGTACACGAAGGCGCTGAGGGCGTAGAACGGAATGGCGTCCACGTCTGGCTGGTACCTGTTCCCGATGACGCAAGGAGTCGGGGAGCACAAGGCCTCCCGGGCTGGTTTCAGCACCTGGCTCAAAACCCGCTCGCAATGCGCCGGGTCCCCAGTGCCAATTACGTCCACGCGTGTCCCATTGCTGGCAGCGAATTTGTCCCTGTCACCTGACAGCAAATACTTGTGAATACTTTCAATCGCTTTAAGTAATTAACATCGCTGATTGCTTAACGGTAAAGAACAATTCAGAAACTATGCGTCTTTTTAAAATATTGTTTGCTCGAAGGCAGACCGAAAGCCCGTGCAACGATGAGACGAAAGTGAAAGGTAAGATACGGCCAATTATGTGTTAAACATCAGTATGAAAGTATTACATCTTGAATTTCTTATTGTTTGTATGTTATTTTCACTTTGATAACTCCAAAGAGCCTGAGACTGGCGTCCTCCATTCTGTGTGTGACACAACTAGACTTGTTGACAATTTGACAAACTATCTCAGCAGTCATATAAATGCATACGCTGTATCTAAACGTAGCTTTAGTAGGTTGAATTTATCTTTTCTTTATCAGGACTCCTGCTAGTGTACGCGAGTATCTGTAGGCACTTGCCAGGATGGGTCCCCCCCCCCCTTCTTAATGTGTAAAGTATCGCTGTCATACTGCTCTGAGATTCCTTCTGACGAAAGTAAAATGTCTGTCCTTAGCCAGCTTCTCCTCTGGACCTTACTTTCAAGATTTTTACCCCCAGTACACCTACGCGCGTTTTCCTAGGAAAAGCTGAATTTTGAAGTGAGTATATGGTACATCTTTTTAGGAGTTTGTGCAAGTCAGGAATTCAGTTTTGGTAAGTCCTCATTGTGGAGATTGAAATGGCTTTTCTTCACGGAAAACTTCTACTTCTGAGTACTTAAAGGAGGCCGTGAACGACGATATCAGATAAGCTCTTCATTAGGCAGCCTCGCCTGTAACGAATATAGCTTGATTTTGCAGTAAAATCATAGTACTGGGCAAAAACAGCCGTGTACGGAAATAGGAGACGCGCTTAAATCTCGGGTAAATGCTGAATATCGGCACTTACACGAGACACGCGCGGGTAAATGTAACATTTTGGGAACGGAATCTTTTCACGTACTAAACTGCCATCTCTAGTATCTGTGCCTTAACATAACACAGCGTACCCTTTAGCAGGCACGGACTGGAAATTTGCTTGACAACTTTGGTTGTATGCTGATCCGACATCAGCTGTTCGTGCACTCGATGTTTGACGTAGTTGCTGCCGTAGTCAAGGTAGGACTGTGCGTAGAGGTCAAAACGTTTACGTCCGGCGTACACATGGAATTCTTCCTGATAGAGAGGAACATCAGGCAAGAAGGCGATCTGCATGGAGCCCCCGCCCATCTCCAGCAAGCCGACAGAGGCCTTGTGCGTCCTGTTGAGAAAGGTTGGCGTCGTAGGAAAGACAGAGTTTGGTACCTATTCCTGTATGTAAGTGCATACTAATCTACACACATGCTGGTGAAAAAAGTCGGCAATTTGGTTGTTCGTTAGACCGGTGGGCGTTTTAGGACGCAGGCACACACACGCTCACACACGCCCAGAAGTATTCCATCCTCAGAATGCCTGAGCAGAGCGAGACACGAGGGAAGCCGTTAGAAAGAAGGTGCATTGTTGGGTGCCGACAAAGTACTTGTATAAACAAAATATGACAGAAGTTGTACACTCGAAGTTACATATTTCATTTTCCAACGTTCCATGGAGTATCTATTTAAGTTCACGAAAACGCAGAGCATAGGCATTTGAAAGTGTTTGTTATTAATGCTAACTACTTGAGTTTCCATACACGATATCTTACACGGTCTCATTAGTGTTGATTGGAGTTAATCCAGCCTCGAGAAAACGGTGGTGTTCCTGGCAGGTCGTCTCTAAAACAGAAACGTCTATTGGCTCCAGTTATTCTGCGCTGCAGACGGTGGATCAGAGGAGCAAAACATGTTTCCGTATACGTATATTTGTTTCTCCGGGCCTGAGAAGTGAAAATGTACTCTTTAAAAAAACCCTAACAACTCACATGTTGGAGGAGAAGAAGCCCCGGAGGTAGTTGAGGGCAAGCCAGGCGTATACAGCCTCCTCCTCGCCGGACAGGATGCTGACGTATTCCGGGAGGAATCGGAAGGGGTTCAGAGTTGTGTTGGCCAGAACCTCTCGTACTGCCAACAGCAGCTGTCTGGCTTCACTCTCCCCTAGCTTCCTGAGACCTTTGTAACACACGTAAGGTGATCACACGAACTGTTTTCATCGCACACCATCTGTTTTCATCAGACATCGCATACTGATCTCAGAATAACGATGTAATGTATAGTGCCACTAGTGCAGCTATGTTACCCACACTTCGCAAGGAAAATTCAGAACGCAGACAAGTTCAGAAAGGGGTTATTTCAGAGATAAAATTGTCATTAGTTCGAGAACAGTAAGCTTTTCCAAATATCACAGATGTCAGACTTGTTTTTCATAAAAGTCTATCGCAGACGGAAACTCTGGGCCAGATCATTAAAGTGGGCTGTGAGGAAAATACTTACCCGCGGTAGCCATGACATAGATAGGAGTTGAAGCCTGCAGATGACGCGGGACATATTCTGTGATTAGTCTAACGGTTCTGTTGAGGTAGTCTGACAGTTCATTCGTCTTCTTGATGAAGTCGCTTAGACCTGGTGGCGCTGTCCTCGTGGTTAGAAGCCGGACGGACGGAATAAGAGAAGGCAGCTTCCCTTTTGTATAAGAAAAGACCTTCACCTTCGTGCTGGAACTCCCTGCATCCAACAGCACGCCATAGAGGAGGGTGTCTTCCGCACTCGTCACTTTCTGTGAAGACGCTGGTCTGTTTATTATCGCCAACGAACACACTGCAAGCATCGCGGGCAGAACATATTGACGTGTCATTCTGGGTCTTTGTCACAGCTTCCTTCTCAATCTGAAATAAAGAACGCTTTTGGTTGAAGCGGTAAAGAACAAGAGCTCACTTTTCAGATAAGGTTCTAAAATTCTAGTTTCAACCCCACCCAGTGTCATGTTACAGAAAACGACCTTTTAACTTTTAAAATGCAACGTTTTTTTTTAAAAAAAGTATTTTTATTATGCCATTTTTGAAGAAGAGCGTGAGAAAGTAACCCACACATGTTGGTGAACTTTTCAACTGTCATCCATTTAGAGCCAAGCTGGGAGCTAACTTTAGGTGGACAAAAAATAGCGCAGTCTGCTTGTCACTCAGCTGTCTCAAAGCATCACAGCAACAGGAATATATGCAGTCATGCTTTTGATGATTCACTTTTCCGTACTTGCTATATCGCCTTCCTGTCTGCCTCAACAGCCTTTTCTCCTTTAGATTCGGACAGTAGTTGGTGAATTTATATCTTCCGTGAATTAACAATCTTGAAACATTTATACAGATTTTTCTCTTTCCTCTCTGTACCCTCCCTGTCTCAACTCTTCCTCTCTAGTTTCTATTCACGTATCCATGATGTCTTTTTTCCTCTCAGTTTGTGACTCAGTTGGCTGGTTTCTCTTCAAAGGCTGTCTGTATGTCTGTGCATCCCTCTCCTGCCCGCCTCTCCCTATCGCTTGCTTGATATTTAATTTTACGAAGGCTAGAATACTTCGCTTACAAACTGATCGCATTATTTACATAAAACTAGAGAAATGATTATTATAACACTTTTAGTTTAATAAGATTTAACTGTCCGACTCTGATCTAATTTGGTGAAACCTTCCTTGATGACTTGTTATTATTATATGAAATACTTTATAGTGTAGAATCACACTCATAAAAGAATAGATTCACCTCGCTTGACATTACACCGAAGAAATAAAAGGCGTAATATTTAACATGGCGCACACACGCGCACGCACACACTCATACATACACACACACACACACACACAGATACACATATACATACACATACACACATGCATAACAGTTTCACGTACTGTGGGAACTCAAACGTCATGTGGTTTAACATTCAGAAAAAAGTCCTGTTTTCTAATTTACACATTCATGTGTTCGTCATTGATCATTTTTTAAGTAGTCAGGCTTGTCCTTCAGCAATCCATGACTGTTTGATATTTGTTCGACTTTCTGCCTCTCGCGTCTTTCGCGCCTTTAGCACAACCAGCGGACGATGACTAGGAAGTGCCAGGGTCGCGATGAATAACCGTTCGTAACTGCCTTTCCGGTGATAAGATCTGTCGCATGACCCTCTCGTGATGGGCACTTCACGCGCACTTTTCCGCATGATGAAAAAATAGCAACTCCCATCCAACCCACATCTGAATTGGCTTGCATGGACGTTTGTATTTCCCGTTCAGAGATAAAGATGCACGTAAAATACACAGGGGAATGGGTCTTACAACCGCTGTTATGACCGGAAGGGCAGATATGAATGCTCGTGCAAGCTAGCCGTGGTTCGTAAACAGGGTTCGATAATCATGTTGAAGGAAATAGTCCAAGGGACCTCGGGTCGTTTGAGTCTTTTGTTGGAGAATTGTGTTAATGAGAGCAACAATCATGTCTTGCACCTTTCCTGTAAATAGTCTGATGCCCTAAATGTGTCAGGATTGCACTATACATGCTGTATGCCCGTCTCTTTCTTCCCTCCCTCTCTCTCCTTGTCTGTTTCGCTCTCTCTCTCTCGCTCGCTCCCTCTCACATGCACACACGAATGCAGGCACGCGTGCACACACACACACACGTACCACTCGGTGCAAGATAAGAGCTGACTGAATTGTCACAGACCGCATCGTCTGCAGTAAGTAGGAGCTTACGTCAAGGTGACCTTGATTAGAAGGAATCTCCCGAGGTTTTCAATTGTCTGCTGCACTTTTGCAAAGCCAGCGAAAAGTAATTTTGGTTTTGGCAAGGGCTGATCAGCAAGATTCGCAACGTGCCATTTATCAAACGAGAAAGTACTAGCTGTGCCGTCTATGTTATCCAAGACTTCGTCGGTCGGGTGGGGTAGGAACGGGCAAGCTGGGGCAAATGGAAGGAGATGTTAACGATATTTATCCCTAACCACCCAACTCTTATCACCCTATCACCTACATGCTCCGAAAGATGAAGACTTGGGGCTTACTGGAGTGGAAGAAGGCCCCCTCCTTTCCTTTGAGAACGACGTTAAGTTTGCGCGATTTGCCTTGTCGTCAGAATGACTAAAAAAATCTTTTACTGGCATCTTCGCCTTTCTGCTTGGTTTGGTACGATGCAACGTCCTCTTAAGACACGATGGCGTAAACCATGCGTTGCAAAGAGAAGGAAAGCGAGACAGCTTGGGCGAGGGATAGTACTGTAGGAAGATGGGGTGACTAGAGACCGAGAGAGAGAAAGAGAAAAAATAATTGATCACGGTATTAGTTATTAATCGCCAGTTTAGTCACCTGGGGTGTCAAATAAATGTGATGTTTCTTTTCAGACCCATTTCTTGGCTGCGTCTTTTCTTGGCAATAGCTTTGCTGATTGCCAAGCGTCGAAGACCCTTAACAGACCCATCTGCAGTTAAGACACACCCTTCCGACACAAGTTCACGTCTTATCTTTAATCGTCTAACACCGCGGGGCTTTCATGGGCTTTCCGGCCTTCATAAAGCGGCTTTAAAGTTTCCCATTTGCAGGACGCACACGCTGCCTTACTTTTGACAAGTATTTCACAGTTCGGAAATCGGGTCGTGTGCACGTAGTCAAATTAGGCGGTTTGTGACAGGATTTGAGTCTGAGTATCCGAAAATAAGGGAAGTTACTTATTTGAAACTGGATCAAAGTTAAATCTATGCAAGGACTTTCGATGTAGTGGCAGACGGTTCTTATATGTTAGCAACCAAGGAGTAGGTACTGGTGATTTAGTAGCAACCATTTTATATCGTTTCTAGAAAGTTATTTAACGCAGGTAATTCCTTTCATGCTATCATTCGGAATAGTACAGATGTTCGCTTCACATCACCAAGGGGTGTTTTTTTTCCACAAAAGATGTTCAGTTTTACATTTACCGCGAAAGATAAGTTTGACAACTCGGTTACAAGGTTTCTCTCAACATCTTCAGGAGAGAGCGTATACAATTTTTTAAAAAAACTTTGCTTTCGCGAAACTCCTGCACGTTTCGTCGTTCTGTGAAATACTGTTAAACCCAGCATGCAAGGCAACTTCGGCCGATACCTGGCGACAATTTTAGACCATCGTCAGATGTCACCTTGCACGCTGTGCCGACCTTTACAGATTCGCAGATGCTACAATCCAGGAGAGATATTCATAGTAAGAGTCTGTTGTCCAGCTGTTTCCCCGGGTTGCAAGCACAGCCAGTGGTGAGGAATGTTTATTGTCAGCCTGCTCTGTTTGTTTCAAACAGCTGTGTCTGGGCCACGTGCGTTGTGTTCAAAAGCTCGAGGGTTATAGACCAAGACCTTTATAAGTCTTCTTTCCATCCTTCTGCTTTCCTCTATGTGGCTGTTATGTAGCTGTGATGATATTGACTCTACTTTAAACCTTCTTCCCTAAACATTCATTAAGATATAATAATAAATGTAGATTTTTAACGCGCGAGAACACATTTCATGCACACTTCGCGCGGACGAGGCACACATACACTCTAATGAAAACAGCGAACACACACACACACACAGAGGGAGAGACGAACGTAACACTGACCAACAGGTTAGGATACAGATCGTCCGTCATTTACAGGTGGGTAGAAAAGTATCATAAGAGAGGATGGACAGAGAAAGTTGTAAGTTGATGCAGGCAGGCAGTCGCGACGTCAGTCAAGGTACTTGCAGAAAAGATAAGTTTTTAAGTTTCGTTTGAAAGTCTGTAGTGATGGGGATATAATATAATATATCGTGCTGCTTTTCATTTTATTGTTTAGAGTAATAAACAATATTGTTGAGGAAAAATGTACGATCGGTAATCTAAATCAGTAAAGTTATCAGAATGGTACGCCTAGTTAAGGCCTAGCGATACGCAAGTGCGCAGTTCCTCGTCAGCACTCGGGTAAATACGAACGGCAAAAGAGATCGAGTTATTTTCAGCGGCCTTTTGCAAAGAAGCGAGTAAATCTGGGTACTCTGTTACAGCGTATACTAGGAATATTGCAACCTAACGACCAGCTGCAGTTGCCAAAATACGAAATCTTTGAAGCCGCCAAAGAGAGAGAGAGATTATTTAGCAGCAACCTACATAGATCTTTCACCCTGAAGGCAGGTCGAGATGTGCCATGCTCTCCCCACCCCACTACGCACCCACCAGCTCCTTAGCCTTGCAGCTCAGAGATGAGAAAAAGCAGCCTCTGAGGTAGGCAGTAAACATACTTCGAAGGCCATCAGATAACATCTAGTGTCCAGTCCATGCCTATAGGCACAGAGAGTATAGGTGACTATAGTCCGAGTGATCAGTTTAATGTCCGGCTCTTTTTCTGGTTCGTCTACGTTTTTTTTTAAAAATGAAAAATCCTCTTTACACTCCTCCTCCTGCCACATCAACGAAACCGCCACCTCGTGAGAGGTTTATGCGAGGGAAAGTAAATCAACAGGTAAAGGTTGGAAAGAGATGTCTTGTTAGAAACAGTTGTGAGAATAATTCACACAGAGGTTCACCGATATAACCCAAATAAATCTTTACCAGCACACTTTCAACCAAACTGGCTGTGGCGCCTTCACGTCTAAATATAGTTTACTTGCAGTTTTCTAAATAATGCCATGAGATTAGTCAACCGTTAACAGCTGCCGAAATCGTACCCGTGGTGGCTTATCAACACAACGCACCCCCCAAAAACGTATCCTCCTTTGCCGTCTCGATAATGTAGGAGTCTTCTTGTGCAACTGATGCCGTCTATTTTGCTTTTACAGTGCCAAAACATTAAATTGCCTAAAAATTTTTCCATGTTTGTGCGTCGGAGACAAACATGGACAGTCGCTGTTTAACAGAGCAGCGAGACTCCTGCACTAGGTTGTTCACCTACAGCAACAACAGGCGTTCCACAGTCGACTAATCTTGATCAGGAGCTGGCTTTAGGAGCAGAACGGGCATTCCATGGTGTCTGGAGGCGATAAAAGGGAGGTCACACGGCAAAACAAAATATGTGCTTTGCACGTGAATGCGGAGCTGCTGCTGTCATTCCTTACAGTGCCTCCAGCTAAATTTGTCTCGACCGGCGGTAGTGCTTATAAGACCCGCCCCAGGTTTAAGTACGCGTGTAAACTGAAAGCAGAATGTGATGAAAATGCTTTGTACCAAAGGTTCTCTCCAAGCAAGAAAAATTAGGGAAAAAAAAACAACGAGGAAACAGTATATGACTGCATGTAAGCTACTGACAAATGTGCTCTGAAAAAGACCACGTTGTTTGGGGAAAAAAAAATCTCAGTCTGTACCTTTAACGAAAAGTGTGAGTTTTCCAAACAGACAGATAATAAGGATAAAATGGTGGCTTTTGAAGTCGCGAATAGGAAACGGTAGAAAATGTCTGTTTCCCCTCTCCATCCACAAAGTTTAATTTTAATAATAATATTTTAAACCGTTTTCTTTTCAAGCTGGAATCAGACCCGTGTCTTGAAAACCTAAAGCACTGACACTTCTCCACCTAGAAGACATCTTTTACTGCCTTGTGTTTATCTAACGTCAGTTTAACCCGCTACACGTTAGGGCGTCCATTGTACAGATATAACATCGGCCTAGATCGTATTTCACAAGTGTCGTCGCAACGAATATAACCTTTAGCAACACTTGAAAGTGCATGTATTCCGCAACAGGACAGACAAGATGCTAGCTTAAAAATAACTTACTTTACAGTTTCAAATAACTTATTCCCCAAGTGGCGAGAAACAGTGTTAGTACACAAACGCAATACACGTGTGCACGCCTTTAGTTACGCATCATTTTTAAAAAATCCACGCAGTTTCATCAGGTGGGATCGCAATCTGAATAGAAAAACTGAAGTCTGAGACCCTTTTGCTCGTCGCCGCAAAAAGAAGACATTCTCATAATTGTATTCACATAATTTTTATTATTCAGACAAATGTGTGCGTTGTGAGGGATGTCATGTCTAAGAGCGGAGGGACGCAAAGAGAGAGAGAGAGAGAGAGAGAGAGAGAGATGCAGCAGAAATCTAAAAATTTCACAAATTTCTCTTCCAATTTTAAAATCATAAATATCTCTATTTACAAAAAATAGTGAAAACCACATTCAGTAGATAAGTCATTGTGCTGTAATTAATATGATTGTATACTGTATGTAATCTCAAACATTTGTAGTGTATCCATCAAAAAATCACGTTTTCAGGTAAACCTTAAGAACATACATGCAGTTAAAAAAAGTTGTTTTCGACTGCGTTTTTCTGTAAGTGAAAAATTCAGATTTGTTTTCGTCTCAAGAGCTCCACTTGTGGAGAAAACATTTTGGCAAAGGTCCCTGTATTTCAGAGAGAGAGAGAGAGACAGAGAGAGA
>SMGT01000001.1:595512-628323 GCA_004794575.1 Lanistes nyassanus | reverse complement strand
ATCTAACGTCAGTTTAACCCGCTGCACGTTAGGTGTCCATTGTACAGATGTACAGATATAACATCGGCCTAGATCGTATTTCCCGTCGTCGGAACGAATATAACCTTTAGCAACGGTTGAAAGTGCATGTATTCCGCAACAGGACGGACAAGATGCTAGCTTAAAAATAACTTACTTTACAGTTTCAAATAACTTATTCCCCAAGTGGCGAGAAACAGTGTTAGTACACAAACGCAATACATGTGTGCACGCCTTTAGTTACGCATCATTTTTAAAAAAACCCACGCAGTTTCCTCAGGTGGGATCGCAATCTGAATAGAAAAACTGAAGTCTGAGACCCTTTTGCTCGTCGCCGCAAAAAGAAGACATTCTCATAATTGTATTCACATAATTTTTATTTTTCAGACAAATGTGTGCGTTGTGAGGGATGTCATGTCTAAGAGCGGAGGGACGCAAAGAGAGAGAGAGAGAGAGATGCAACAGAAATCTAAAAATTTCACAAATTTCTCTTCCAATTTTAAAATCATAAATATCTCTATTTACAAAAAATAGTGAAAACCACATTCAGTAGATAGGTAATTGTGCTGTAATTAATATGATTGTATACTGTATGTAATCTCAAACATTTGTAGTGTATCCATCAAACAATCACGTTTTCAGGTAAACCTTAAGAACGTATATGCAGTTAAAAAAGTTGTTTTCGACTGCGTTATTCTGTAAGTGAAAAATTCAAATTTGTTTTCGTCTCAAGAGCTCCACTTGTGGAGAAAACATTTTGGCAAAGGTCCCTGTATTTCAGAGAGAGAGAGAAAGAGAGAGAGAGACGTATATCTGAAAAGCACATCTCCCGAAAATGTCAGAAAACTACGCAGTATTTCTTCAGTTAGCGCGTTTCTTCTCGCAAAACTTGTAGTAAAAAAAAAAGGATCGATGTAATACACTCAGAATTTTCTACGTCCTCGAACCCACGTATGCACTACGTAAAGAGAAATCAGCACGATTCAAACTGGGACCAGAGAAGGAAGAAGAATATTTCAAGCTGATACGATGTACGTACAGCGGGGACGCTATTTCAAACAGCGGTACACACAACTACATTCGGCGAACTAGGCCGTACATTCCTCGGGTTAAGAAAGGCCTTCAAACATTTCAACGTAACAGTCGTTAGTTTACAGTAGGTAACCTTGCAGCTTACCGAGAAGCAGCTTTATACAGCTTCGATTACAGTTGTACAGTTTCATAACGCTGATGGAATACGACGTACGCTAGATAAAGATATTATATATACATACGAACTAGAATTAGAAGCCTAGTCACAGGCAGATGGGAAACACAAAAAACCCACCCCGCTAAAAGGTGTTACCGTATGTAATCCGGATAGAACTGATTTACGCTTGAAATAAATTGTCCAGAAACATGCCCCTGGCTCACAAGCATGTTCCTAAAGTGAACCAATCGATGCGATGCTCTAAAAACAATGAGAAGTGTCAATGAATACACAGAGATAATTGTCTTGCAAAAAATAAATATGCGACACAAGGAGAATGAGTGGAATGGAAGTAAATACAGACGTCAGATATTTAGTCAGCAGTTGCTGGATCAGTCTGTCATCGTTCAAGTTCAGATTAATTCTGTTCGCGCGCGGTGTGACTGATTCAGCAGGCTGTTGGCCACAAGGAACAGTGAAATCCAAGAAGGGGGAAAAACGGACAGCCCCAAACCGAGTCGAAAGCAGACGTGACTGTGCCTGCTGAGATGAACAGCGACGGAACAATAGCTTGTGCAAACGAAACGTGCACAAAGCCATGGGACTGAAAACAGGCATTGTGATGATGACAGATAAAACTCCCCCTCCCCCTTTTTTTTGGACAAACGTCAATACCTTTAGATCGAGAGTTTGGGGGACACCAGCGTCATTCGTTCGTTCCCCGTCCAACGTTTGATCGTCATTCAGCTACGTGCATGCTGATCATCGCACTATCTAGTAATGAGGCAGGCTGGTCCCAGACCCTCCCGCCAGCGGAACGTAATCTGAGAACACACGTACTCACCATGTGCATGTGGAATGAGTGCAGGGAGGTGCTGGCTGGCTCCGCAGCAATCACTGTCAATTAAATATATCGGCTTACATGTTGGTAAATCGGAACTCCGCTCATTTGGTGCCTTTGTGCACTCCGTCGTGTAGAAGAGGCAGATACAGCGGAAGTGATCATCAAAGCTGCCGCCTCTGAGTAATGACTCAAGTACTGGGCTGTGTCAATGGGGATCAGGATAATCTTTTGAAAACTAGGGCAGAGGTTAGCAGGCACAACATCAAACATCTTACGCTGGCTAAAACCCTGTTTTAACTGGGCTACTTTTGAGAACGTTCGAATTAAAGTTAGTGGCAAAACGTAACTGCAAACCAATAAAGAAACAATAATGCTAAGGATGACGACAGCAACGTCACACCACGACTGTACGGACAGATAGCTGTCTCCTTATGATGGCGTGCCAAAGTGATTGTTTATATGTTAAATAAATGCGCGCTCATGGTAGTTTGTTTTTTTTTGGAGCGCAGCCACTATATCTATTAGCAAAAGCTAGGTGCTTACGGAAATGACTGTAAGTTTTGCTTGGCGACTGAGCAAATGGTCAACGTTTTGTGTAGCATGGTTCTACTCTCCACACGACAGGAAGACAAAACTGAAACTGACTGAAACAACAATTTTACTCGCTTACACAAAGCCGGTCTCGCGGGCTTGGTTAAAACTTAGGTGAATGAGGACGAGTTCTCTATCTCGACTCCCTCTTTTCTGTCCCCTCTGTCTCCACCCCCCCTCTCTCTCTCTCACGAACGCAGGCGCGCGCACTAGCGAGCCTGCTTTATTATATTAATACTACTGGCCCCGCCCTGATTGTACGCAAACGTAAACATGACTCTTTCATTCTCTACTTGAGTTCCGGTGCTGGCTTCCAGTTATGGACACATCTGCAGAGACTCACATCACAAGGTGCATTTGGACTTGCACAGGGGGTTAAAAAAAAAGTGGATAGGGGAGGGGTGAGGAAGTATATATGACTGGAGACTGAGAAAATTATTGAGGATGCAGAAATGACGCCACTCCACCCCCGCTGCTTCCGCTATACACCAAAACCTTGAATTTTTTTCGGCTTGTGTTTGTTATGATGCCTGGACACGTGACTTTTATCTTCCTCCGTCAGAGGTATTCCGTCAGCAAAGCTCGACTTTCAAACCAACACAATCCATATGCATTGAGGTGCTGAAGGTGTAGTCCTGAGTTGCCTCTGTTTGAACGCACGTTTTGTCACTATTGTATATAAGTTCTGAAACGGACAAACAGGGCATTTCGAGCACTTTACTTTGTTTGGCTTGCGGTCACATGATTTGGGCCTGTGGCATTTATACAAATTGATGCCACGTGATTTGGGTCCATAACACGTTGTACGACATAACTATGATTAAGGCTCACGGTAGTTTAAATGGATACGTTCGCTCTCGATTTATTGCGTGGGTGTACACGAATGTTCTACTGGATTCGACATTTTGCTTCACTTTTTTTTTTTATGTGGGGTAGCTCTCGCCATCTTAGCTGTTTACGTAATATCGTTGTATCCATTAGCCCACGATTTTGCTCGGATATCCTTTCAAAACAAACACCCTCTCGGCAGCCGATATTAACTCCCCTTCCAGATGTAATGATGCCGTGACTCTTGCGTCCAGCCTGGCAAACCGCTTTCTAGGATTCGCAGAGTTTTGTTAGTAAGATGAGAGAGACTTGATAAGCTTTTCAAAGGAAGCCTCTTTTCCGTGTTTATTTGTTTGTTTGTTGCTATCTTGCTTGTTAGTTTCCAGTAAGCTAATTTAAATAACTGGTGAAACATTTTCGGGAATAATTCAGATGACTTCAAAGTGATGTCGGAAAGAATATAAACTGAGTATAGCAGAGAGAGATTTAGCTTTGGTAGTTTGTTGACAAGTTTGACTTGCACGAAAAATAAAATTCAATCGACTGTCTTTTCGGTGTCTTCTATTGCTCACATATTCCACAACACGCGCGCTCGCGAGCACACACACACACACACAAACGCAGGCAAACACACTTTTAAAAAAAATTCCATAGAGTCTTGACTGTGTGCGTAAAATGGATCTCGCCACTAGAATTGAAGGTTTGTTTTTCGAAAATGAGTAGAACAAAGTCTAAATATCATCTGGACGTTAAAGCTATTCCATCACACGAACCCATTAAACCACAAGAAAAACATATGGACATGCTGCATACGCAAACAAACATACCGCATACACAAAGCGTCTACCTGTGCACCCACTTGTGTCATCTACATGTGTGCACATAATGCACAGAACTGTTCCTACTTCAACATACTGCAATTCATCACGCTTAAAGAGCAGCACAGCTGGAATGCGAACACGCACGGCGGCAGAAGGCGGGGTGGGGGAGGCAGATGTCATTAAATTACGGCCATCCAAAACTGCATCGAACGTACGTATGATAAATAGCACCCAGCATGGTTCAAGAATGCATGCAGCGATATGAGAACGGAACACATTTGAAAGGCTTGGATAAAATTAGTGGTTGGTCCTTGGAGATGATCACGTGGTAAAAACAAGAACGCTGGCCCAAGCTGCAAGGTATATAAAGCATAAGAGCTGGCCTAAACAATGTCCGCATCTGCAAATGACTTACGAACACTTAACCTGCAGTTAGCTGAGTGCTACACTTGACCGGTGCACAAGCATCGCCTGCCTGAGGTATTGACGGAAAGTGGGCGTGGTCTTCAAAGCCGTTGCAAACTGTTATGCTTAAAAACATGACAAACTGGGTTTTTTTTCTTCCGAATTAATTCCATTGCATAAAATCTGAAAGAACGAATAAATAAATAAATACAGATCGAGCTCACTTACCTGCCTGCTGTCGTGCACGCGCGCCAACTCGGGCGACAGAATCAGGCTTGGTTATCTGCTCTGCCTTCAACATTCGTCACACCCTGCGGGCGATGCCTGCCATGCCCACGTGCCCCATGCGGCCCAAATGTGCAAGTAACTGCTCGTATTTACCACAGTGTGACGGGAAGAGTTCGGCTGTTCCAGCTGCTCTGCTACTGCGCTACCGGCTGCTGTGCCAGGACTGGAACTCAGCTGTGATGCCACGCCGCATTTCTGTCAGCGCTGGAAACAAGGGAGAGAATTAAGCTCTTGGTGCTATGTGTTCTGTGACGGACTGCGTTCACACGGCCGCCTAATATATGAACCAGAACGAGGCAAAGCGCGTGTTCTCGGGAGGCTTACTTCTCCCCCCACCCCACCCCAACTTCTGGTCCTTGCAATGGAGCAGCAATTCGTTGCGTTCACTATTGTATTCCCAAGGCAGCCGAGTCTAACCAGATGAACAGTTTGAGTAGTGGTCTGTCCTACTCAATACATTGTTGAGTTTGTACATTGTAAAGCTTGGTTCTACTTTTTCTCATATTCCCTATATTTCTCTCATTTCCGGTATCTCTTACGTTCAAGGGTGTCCCAAAACAATGTAGGACAACTTCCATATGTATATGTAGTATGCAGCTGTTGTCATTATGAAGAGCTATATAGGCACTGTATCTATAGTTTTTTTCGCTTAAAAAGGAATAAAAATAGACATCAAGGGTAGATCCACATTTAAATGCAGATCGAAGTCCTCAAGGTCACCACCTAGAGACGCTATTGTGACAGCTCTGTGCTCTGATGGCCTTGCATCTCCCATATTTAGCCTCCGTTTAACATGGATAGCCTCTGGCCATCTGATAAAACTCTTTCTATCCCAGAGAAGTTGAGTCAAATCAACACCTTCTTCTTTGGTTTCCGAAATATGACTGCTAGGTCAGTTTGACCTTGCCGTGATATAGATACAGATACAGATCATACATGGAGTTTCCAAAAATACGATATAAAACAAGAGTATTAGGAAGTGGATTATGAGGGAAGTCTATGATATTAATTATTACTCCTCTCCTACCACACCCAACATGTCACATTTCCCACACAAAGGCTCCAGTCAGTCGTTGCTGTACGGCCGTATAAAGACTTAAACATTGTGTAGGATGTGTTCTCAAGTGTGAGGTTGAGAGAACTGCATAAATTTGACCAACGGGATTCAAGACAATCCTGAACGACAGGACACGTTCATCAAGCAATTAAAACAACAAATTAATGTGAAGAAAATGCAATATATATATATGTGTGTGTGTGTAATAAAAGCGTATAGGACCTATTTACACATGTATTAGCAGGTCAGTAAAGGCGTCTAGAATTTATACCGACTAATATAAAATTGAGATCTGACGTTTTGACGTATAACTGGACTGGAGAAACGTCATGAGAATGGGATGAGATTGCTGATGAGTGTATTTTGTTTATTTTTGCAAATACGCTTAGATCTGGTGCATCAAGAATTAAAACTGATTTTGCTGACCTAAAGTTCCCTCCACAGCAAAGTTTTTTTTTTTTAATTTGGAATTGTCGTATATCTTTCCAGGGAAGAAGCGGTCAGGCTGTTTTCTTTCCGTTGACATGTACGGTTCAGGTGACTTCAAATATTCCAGGGGAGGAAGGACAATTTCGATTTCCTCATCTCGCTCGCTCTCTGATCGTCGTTCTCGCCCTCATTCATCTCTCTCTCTCTCTCTGACATCGTATTGTAGTCTCTCTGCTGACATGCGCACCCACACACACCCCCCCCCACACACACACACATGCGGATTCGCACATGTGCACGCTCATATTGCGAAACAGCTGTTATCCTCTTGGATGGTTATCGTTCTGTTGAAGTTATTTACTCCCCCGCCAATCACCAACCGCTTTTGCTGTTATTATTACTTCCGGACAACTGTCGGTCTGTGCCAGTTGAGAAGCCCGATGTTGGCTAATCAATTTACAAGTCCTTCCATCCACCGAAGACTTCGAACTCTGAGGTTAAGTTGTACTGGCTGGGGTAGAGGGAGGAAGAGGACGGGGGGGGGGGGAGTATTCAGGGAGAGCCCCTGACTGTCAACTCGTTCATTTCCAGCGAAAACAATAAGTCCCACGTCCTGACGAAGTCTGGTTGATTTACTGCTAAACGGCAAGTCAGTTACAAAAGCTACATCAAGACGAGGTAACGAGGGGAGATCGTGGTGAAGGGTGATGGGGAAAGAGAAAAGGGGGTGGGGAACCAAAATCCCCGAAGAAATCCCCCAGCAACCTAGGTGGCGTGTGTAGAGGACGTATAACTTGTGCCTGACGCGACGTCCGAACCCACGACCTACCGAGCCAGTGTTACCACTGCATGTGCTCGTGACATCAGTACCTCTTCCTGGAGACAGAAAGGTGCGCCGCCGTCGACGGAGTCGGATGGCCGACTAGACGCCTGCACGTGTTTGGACCACCATCTTCATTCTGCCGCTCAGTCTGACGTGCGCGTACACTCACCGATTTCATTAGGATTTTGACGGGTTTTCCAATATATAACCACTGAACAAGGTGTTCCGAAGATCATATAGTCGAGCAGCATGTAGGTGGATCGTATTTATATACTCTCCAAAGCCGATTTTTACAAACGCCCGAGGAACCCGTTTCTCGCTGATTTTACCTCCTACACCAGATTTTCCAGGAATTTTTAGTTTGTGTATTATGCCGTAACAGCAAAAAATAATACAACAAACAAAATTACTGATCACGTGTAACACTTTGCTCCTGTGTCAAAACATTTATTGAGGCAATATTAGTTTTTCTCTAACATTTCAGCTCTGATGGCCAAGACCAATTATGTCACTTAATCTTGAAAATAATTAATCTGGTGTCTCCAGAGCAAATATCGATCACCTCACTTGTTTGCTCGGTATCGCGCCAGCAAGCACATCATCCAGATCACAGTCCTCGAGCCGAAAAGATACAGACATGATGACTGAATTAACTGTTACAACAGACCGACCATGCAGCGCGTATGTAAAATCTGAGCATAACTTAATTGTTCCGTTGCTCTGCACGAGGAAAGACAGGGAGCATGGACTACGAACACTTACACGCAACGCGTAGTAGGATCCATACCACATGCCAGGTAACTGCTGCTGTATTTTATGCATCTTTCTGCTTGTATTCTGCACAGCACTGTACTGTGTATTGATGTGTACTTTTTAATAGAATTCTAAGATAGAGTGTCGGGTATTCTCCAACCACCATCCTGTGACCTGTTCGTTCTCAAAGTCCACCTTCCAGGTACAGAAACAGTTATCTGCCTAATCATTAAAGTTGCTGGTTTTGAAAACAGGGTTATCACACTTTTATCAACGTCTAATCGGTGTTTTACTTCCGTTTTCTCGTTGGAGATAACTCTTGCGCGGAACGCGAGGTATTAGCGGTGGTGAACGTGCTTGGGTTGCTGCATCCTGCCGACAATCCAGCATAGAACTTGGGTCTGGCCGGGATAGATAACTGTGGCGGCCAAGGGTTGTCTGCTCACAGAGGCGGCCACAACAGCTGTGGTATGCCTGCCTGAGGAGGCAGAATCGCCAGAAAAAGGGCGGTTCTGAAACAAGCTCAAGCTCCTTATCTTGGTCCGGGCGAGTTATCGACATATTCTAACAAGAATGTCCGATGTCTGATCTCTTCTGCTCGGCCTTGCTTTCTGCAGCATCGTTACCTTAGTGGTTACTTGTTGCTGCCCACATTCTGACGTCCAAATTCTAGAAATACGGTTTAGTAAGACTGTAACACTTCATTAATGATCATACACAACGTACAAGAGAAATCGTTCGTAAAATAAAAACGGCAACAGAATGTTTTTCTTTATTTAACTGTGATATACATTATAATAATGCATAAGAAGTTTTCAGTGTGATCATTTTCTTTGGAAACTTCCTGAATCTAACAAAAGATGTACTTTTCATTAAAGTTCTTAAACCAGTTGACCCCCATTTAGAACCCACAGAAATAATATCACAGGATTCTTTTCCCCTAACAATGGATAGATTTGTAACCTCACATTTTCAGAAACTGCAGACTTCTGTGTGTGTGTGTGAGAGAGAGAGAGAGCGAGAGAAAGAGACAGAGGGTGGGGAAAGAGGAGACAAGGACAGGAAAGCTTACTTCATGATAAAATAAATGTAAAAAGAATATATTTAAAAATAAACCGCTGGCATTGCACATTTGCAAACAATATTAATATTAGATGCTACAAAGAGTAGGCTAAAGTAAGAGAAAAGCTATTTACTTGGTCAGCTATTGGTTAGGTGATGTACCTCAGGTACATTCAATGCTCGGTGGGAATGCTATGGATGGGGTTTCACTAACTGGAAATCGATCAAAATCATATGTTTAAAAAAACTGTTATGCCTCTCAGAAATTAAAATGAGTAGATTCTTTGGCGATTTCAGAGAAAACTGTTTATGGCACTGTGGTCATCTTTAGCAAATTGCTAAAGAAACAAAAAATACACACATATGTATACATATATGCACACACAAATAATTGCAAAGGGATTTCAGATCCTTAGCAAAGACTTCAGCAATAGCACTTGGCCAAATTCACATACCTGTCATTCACAAAATAAATGTACCTTTTTGTATTCATTTCATTCACTTTTGATTCACCAGCCAGCTCACCAAAGCACCTGTGCTGACTCTGTTTCAGAAAGAGCTCAAATGAACATTTTCCATATTTAAATCTTACTCAAAATGAACAGTTATGTGAGCCTAAGGTCTAACTGATGAAGACACCTCAGTCTATATCCATGTACAAGGGTCTTTGTGGAATGGCCCATTAGCATGATGAGTCACCAAAACTATTGAAAAGCAGCTCTCATATGAACCCAGAAATCTCTTGTCAGAAAAACATTCGATCATCCATATATAAATATATAAATACACACACACACAGATGTACCTACATACATTTCTTATAGAAGGTAAATGAGGAAAATTTTACCTGTAGTAAACATATTTCATGTCTTATGTAGTTCTGAATTTTACTTAAATATTCAAAAGAGCAAAGAGGTCAGACTTCCGCTTAAAAATAATATTTAACATTTCTGTGTTTCTTTACAATCAGGAAATTATGTATATTAACTGCAGAAGCTATCTAGACTATCCTTCATTCACACATTTACACGCACATACATTTTGGTCTTGGTACCATGGGAACTGACATCAAAAACACTAAACTGACAGCATAAACAGTTCATGGTAAGGCATCTCTAAGAAACAGTGCTATCCACACAAGCTACCTGTAACTCGCGGAAATTTCAACAATAACAGAATTCTTAAACCATGTCAACAGTATTACCAAATAAAAAACCTAACTTATGCCAAGCCTCAATGACAGAAAAAAACTATTATTACTAGTTTTCCAAGGAAGAATCACAGAAAATATTAAACAAATACAAGAGTATTCTGTTCTCTTTGCAGGACATTCAATTTTCCAGACTGCGCACTGTAAAATTTGCCACATGCTGGATTCCAAAAATTAGCTGCCTGAAAAATTTCAGCTATGTCAAGCAAGACTAGTCGTCATCATCACATTCACGTCTCTTCTTCTGGTGTGCATATCATATGCTAAATTCCACCCACATCGTAAATGCTAACTACATGTAGGTTTTTTTAGTACTTTTTTGATCTATACCACTTTCTAACATATGCTGTAATAGAACAGTAGATAGCAAAGAATACCAAAGAACGGACAATAGTAAGGACGAGTTACTTGTTCAGGGAACTGTAGTGCTGAAATCTGCATCTCCTACAGAGTTGTGTGAATATAAGCACTGTAGGCTGTAAGGCAAGACAGCATCTTCAAAGCGGACATTATACTATTTTCCCAGCAGTTAGTCAAACTAGACAAAACCCGAGAAAATACAAACAGGCTCTAAGGCATTTATTAGGCTGGTCAAGGCACAAATCATCAAGCAACGTAATAAATACCTTGATGACAAAATGTAAAAGAAACTGTGATTACTAAATCAGTAAATGGAAAGATGAAAACTCATTCCACATACTGTCATAAAAGAATATAAGATAAATTTTGTGCAAGTATATTTTAAGATATTTTTAGGGATAACAAAGTCATTTTCAAACAAATGCATGTGGTACTGAAGCACCTTTCCCAGCCTGCTATAGTTTTCAAAAAAGCACATTTCTGTTTAAAGTGCTCTCCTTCCAAACCTCAGCTGTCTAAAATTAGTTGTTACTGCCCATAACTGGTCCATAATTTAGGACTGATTACATGACAATTTGTTTTAAAGTTATTTACTTAAATACCTGCTCCAACCTTTCTTGAATATTTAATTTAAAAGTGGAACAAAAATACTGCAATTTGAATATTAATCATGCACAATAGCAAGTAATAACAAGAATTTCAGTCATCAGCTAAGATCTGATAATGCTACAGATCATCACCTGTACAACAAAAATGGTGCAGTGAACAATTTTGAATTATGTACATGGCACCATCTTCCATGTTTAGTTATGTTTCTCTTCACTGTGAATACAACAGTAGAAACTGAAGCAAGCAGTCAGATAGATCATCAGATGATCCTGTTTATAGGTAAAAATCCAACATGCCCATGAAGCAGTCATCTGCAAGCAGACACGACAGACCTGAGTCCTCCTTTTTATGATCTAGTTCTTGATCACATCTGTATCTACTAATGGAGGGTCATTTCGTCTCTGACATCATTTTAAATGCCTGAAAAGAAATACACTCTCATTATTTCACATGTATTAGAATTGTACATTAATTAGAGGAAAATTTGATGTTGGACAGAACTACATCCAAATTATCAAAATACCAGAATTATTACTGCACATGATAGAAACACAAAACCAAGTTCTGATTTTTATCCAGATACAAATGAGCAAGAATGTTTGTGTTTAAGGCATGCATTCACAGAACTGCGTTGATATGCTCAACTGCATCTGTTTAAATGTTGTCACTGTGATGGTCTGTGAAATAAATTTATTCTGCCATTCATTCTTAAGTCTAATCTTCCTCTTCAAAGCTCCACAAACTTGTCTGGCCATGAACTTGCTGGTCTTGGAATACTTTGGTGAACTCATTCCCTGTGCGAGAAAGATGGCCATGACTGCACTTGAAGCCTCCAGAAAGAAAGCCATGACTTTGCCTGTAATCTCTGTGGATCTTTTACAAAATGTAGAAAAACTATCAGTGATAAAAACATAATTCTAATGCGGACTGAAAGAAAAATCTAAGAACAATAACATTATTCTACCTGAAATCCATCTGGTGTGAATTCTGCATAAAAGACTGGGTTGAAAAGGTACCCAAAGAGAACACAGCATGGTGGAATCATTGTCCTAGGATTGTGCCAAATAGCTTAGGTGATTGTAAATGCTTTGGTTCCCTTGTAAAATCTTGTAAATAGGGCATGTCAGCAAACAGTGAATATTTGCCAGCATGCTGTTGGCGGTACATCAGTAATGTGTTGAACCTCTCCCCGTTCTAGTAACTGTATGAATGATTTGACTCCCTCAGCTCCATCACCCAACCCAGATTGCTAGGTGGACTGGTGGAGGGATTGATGGTTCCATCACACTGTAGTCAATCACTAGTGGAATCTGGTTTCTGAACACATGTAAGCAGCACTGTGAATGCATGCCATAAACACAATTAATGATGCTAATTCATTGATCATATTTATCATTATAATGATTGAAGTCAAATAGGTCTCTGGGTCATGAAAAAAGATGAGTACTAAATATAGTAATTGCAAACTGCCATTTTCATAAGAACCATGACACCTTCTGCATGGCAGCAACCCAGGCCACCCCTTGCTTTTTGTTTGCTCCTTCATCAACAGTCATTTTCAGCATCTCTGTCTCAGAAGTATTTTTGTCATCAACTTTATACCGCATGGCAATGCCAGTTCCAAGCCGGTTACCTGTTGATAACAAACAATCCCAAATTTTACCCCATAAATTTGTGCAAGGAAAATGCGATGCATCATTAAAAACCAATATAATTACACTTTTCAAGATGTGGTTCTCAGAGCTTCTTCATAAGAAAAATCTTGTGCGCCACAGGAAATGATAAAAGACAGAATTTGATTGCTGAATATTAAATGCGAGTGGCGATGAAATAGTGCGTGTTGCCTTCATTAACAGACCAATCAAAAAAATTAGTTCCACATTTTTTGTGCAGATGTATTGTGGAGAATGTCTGATGCCTAAGCTGCTGTGTCTTCCCCTGTGGTTAGTCTGATGCTAATTACATGTATAGGCTTCACTTGAAATAAAAACACAAATACCTCAGGAACATGTAAACAATAACAAATGAGAAACTAACAACAAATTTGGGGGGAAGGTTGGATGGATGGAAAAGTATCCATTTAACAAAAATTGGTGTGCTGATTACTGGCTGCATATTTTCAAATCAGTAACGAAGGCTATTTATAAATGGAGTAGGAGGTGACAGGGTAAAGAAAAATGGTAGAATATGAGAGAATAGGGAGAGGATATGGGAGTACCTAGACAAAAACAAAACAAAACCAAAATACCATCAACTGTCAGCCCTGTAAACAGCTACCATAAACAGAGATACAGGAAGGACTTCATACAAATAAGTTTTTGCTATTTCTAACACACTGATTTACAAATATACAGACCTAGTTCCCGAGCTGCAGAGGCAGTTAGAATGGGTACTTATTATGACTGTCACAACAGCTGTAAAGATGAATTTACTCATGAACTAAAATGAAACTAGCTGTAAAGTCAAATCCTAACAATAACTGTAATGTATTATCACAATAACGCCTTTAACTGAAAAGTCAATAAATATTACTTATTATGATGACACTACAGATACCAATATCAAGTACAGTGCATGTACAAAGACAGGATACTAATGTACATACAGGGTTGTGGAGGCTACCAGTGACTAAATACAATGCTGACTGACCATGCATGTCACAATCTGAGGCCAGAATTTGAAGGCTCTCGATTCTGTCTACTGTGATGGGCTCTCTTTTAGAGTTCTCTCCCATAAACTCCAGCTTTCTGTAACAAATATTTCATTTAATTTAAACTATGTAAAATTTGTTTTTAATCCATGAAGGTTTAAAAAGAAAGGAATGATTCATTTTCCCAAACTCATACTCTAACTCAGATTTTAAAATTCGTATTCCATGCATTGAATACAAGTTTTATATAAGTCATTCACTATAAAATGATCTGGTTTGACAGGAAAACAGTGGGATTGCGTTTTAGTAACTTTTTCAAAATTATAATATCACAAAACACTGAAACTGATCTGTCAATAGATCACTGAGGGAAAAACCCCAACCACGTTCTTTTGCCAGAGTGGTAGCTTGCTTCCTACACCCTAAGGGTGTGTAGGTTTTACCTGTGGTCTTGAGACAGTCGGCAGGTAAAGCATTCACCCTGGCTGCTGTCAATGTTGTCATCCAGAATATTGAAGACACCTCCTGAACAATTAAGACATTCCTAGTCTTAAATATAAATCAGTATTCCATCCGAGGCAAGAACTATGACTTATTAAATCATAATAATTCTGGATAATATTAATATATTACAAAATGACAAAATTACAGGTTTCAAAGAAAGAAAATGAGATGTTACAAAAGAGAAATCTAACCTCTGGCTTTTATGGTGGAAATTAAAGCTTAAAGGTGTAAGAGAATGCATGCTATTTAGAACCAATACACTAATCTTTATGCATGCTCCAAGTCAGTTATTTATATGGATATGAACAAACTGAACTGAGTACACAATTTCTACAAAGCACATATCATATCCAGATAACTCATGATTATTCTCAGTAACACAGATAAAGAGTTAAATGACAAATCTCCAGAACTGTTAACTAGCTAGCAGAAGCAAATCTGTCATTGCACGTTGGTTGTGGCGTGAGGTGGGAAGGGGTAGGAAAGGATGTCGAAGACATGAAGAAAATGACCAAATGATCTCGCTGACATCTTACACTGCAATGAGCATGACACATGCTAGATGTCAAGAAGGCATCCTCACCACTCAAAAGAACTTTAAGATGTTTATCGAAAAATTCATTCTCTTTTTTGGTGACATCTAAGCACATCACACAATGGCGCACAGGGTCCACGAAACACATGCGAGGCAGGGCAATCTGAACTGCACTACACTTGTCACAGAAGCATTTTCCGCAGCGCCGGCAATGATGCTGCACACCAGAAAAACAGCAAGTGTTACCAGTGGGGTTTACTTACTAAAGAACATAAAACACCACAGCATTATTTTAACAAGTTCTTTACCATTGAATGGTACACATTTTTTAAAAATAAAAAATCCACCATGGTTAAACCCAGCGCTTTATTCAAGGTCTGATTTTTTCCCCATTTTGTGTGTCTTCAAGGACATGTCACAGTGATTAGACAATGTACATTTTTGGAGACCTACGCCTACACTCACAGTTTCTGAAAACAAAACAGCAAAAATGAAAACAGCCCACAGACAAGACAATGTACGTAACTTTACATTTCCCTAGACAATGTACATTACTTTACATTTTCCAAGACAATGTACATAACTTTACATTTACCAAGACAATGTACGTAACTTTACATTTCCCAAGACAATGTATGTAACTTTACATTTCCCAAGACAATGTACATTACTTTACATTTTCCAAGACAATGTACATAACTTTACATTTCCCAAGACAATGTACATTACTTTACATTTTCCAAGACAATGTACATAACTTTACATTTCCCAAGACAATGTATGTAACTTTACATTTACCAAGGGTATTGAATCCCTTTCATAGTCCTCACACCTTTGTTTTCTTTCCTAAGGGGTTCAAAAGTATAATTTAAATTTTTTATGATTACAGATTAAAAGAAGCATTTTGACTGTCTAAAGGATAAATTGTAATCTCCCAACTGATCTTTAATTTTCAAGATTGAGGTCTCTTGTACTTTTTTTTTTTTTGCACTACAGTGTCTGAGAAATTAGCCTCTGATGACTAAAAAATAAGATGTTAAAGAAACACTGAGCCATTAATATGAACACCATTATCATCTTCAAAATAGTCAATGAAAAAAGGTTACCTTTCTGTGAAGAAAGTCAAATCTGGTTTGGCACTTTGCATTCTGACAGACGCGACACTGCAAAAACAGAACAATGTTCTTAAATCACTTACTCTGTGATTCAAAAATGAAAAAATGCTGACCAAAATGTTTTCAGGTTTCTCTATTCCTGATCCACATGAACTACTACAGTATTAGAATGATGCAGGTATACACACATATAAGAGGTAAAGCATGTTTGACAAAATACATGAAAAAATGAAACATCTGATGCGGTCAAATGAATATGCAACCACAGATTCTTTGATGTAAATAGATATTGTTTACATGCATAAAGGTGCATTATAACATCTAAATTTTAGTTTGATTTTGTTATTAATACATGAAATTTGTCTATGGGCAATCTTTACAAGAGTTTGTTATTACTACTAATAACT
The DNA here is from genome assembly GCA_004794575.1 of Lanistes nyassanus. Lineage (NCBI taxonomy): Eukaryota > Metazoa > Mollusca > Gastropoda > Architaenioglossa > Ampullariidae > Lanistes > Lanistes nyassanus. The sequence goes on along the minus strand of SMGT01000001.1, from coordinate 611,825 downwards.
AAGTGTATGAATTTACCTATAGTGCAGTCCAACTAACAATAGTTTTAGGACACAAGAAAAAACTGCTCATGTTGGCAATGTTCATCTTGCCCAAATCAAACAACAACAACAGCAACAACAAAATACTAAAAATGGAACCCTCTTTCAGATTCTGGGTTTCATATTAAGGACTTGCATTTACTATTAGCCAGACTGCGCAGTACATAAGACTTTCCTATGACACAAAGATAGGAGCTTAGTTCTTTTGTTTTCGACTAGTCATTTTCAATAATGATGACAAGAATCAGGCAGGTTTGTAACTGTATAGGTGAGTGACAGAACAATGTGCATTTAGGCAGAGGCATAAGCATGCATCATATTCACAGATGCATTTGCTCTCACTAGTTCTTTTCTTTCATTTATCTGATGTTAATAACTTTGCCTGTGGAGAACTGGATGTGACTGAACATAAATCTTCAAGCACCGAGTAAACAGTTTTATTCCTTCAGCAGCACAGAGAAACGGCAATTAGTAACCATTTCTTTGGGCTTGTTAAGCATCTCTGGAATTGTTGTTATGCAATGTTGTATGTGGCATGTGTGCTCATGCTGGAAAACACCAAGCTACTGATCATCTCCACCACAGTACCTACAGTAATGCTGATATCAGGCATTTCTAAACTTGCTACCTCAGTACTTCAGGAATTTTTTTAAAACCAAGGGTGAAAATGGTCCTCCAGCTTGAAATCTAAGGATTGTTTTGTAGGTGTCAATCCAAGCAGCTTCTGCCAAATGTTAAGAAATTTGTGTGTCACTGTTACAGATGGCTTTAAAATCACCATGTCATTCTTTAATTTTTGTGCAAAAATTACCCCCGGTTGTGTGTTATCAGGAGCTCTGTACCTTCACAAAAATTTCTCCTGAAGCACAGAATGGTTTTATTTTCCACTATGAACTTTTCTAAGCTTTCCTAGATCATAACAGTTTATTGCGGTGTGTTGACAAAAATAAAGAATGAAAATATTTTCTATTCATTTGTTTTTATATACAGAGAAAGTTTAGAATCATATTTTTGCAATTACTAAGGAATTACTTGCTGAATTCTGCATTAAACACTGACACCAACATGCTTGTGTGGATCATTTCCTAGATTAAGCAGTGGCATCAACCTCCTTGTGTATCTGGCTATTGAATCATTTGCCTCACTAAATAAACACGATACATCATTCAAAGCCAGCCAATCCTAATACCAAACTAACTGCACTGCAGCATCTGCATTTAAATACTTTTAGGTTCCCCTGCCCCACCCTCCATCTCACTGCGTTTTCTTTCTTCAACCATCCACAGGCTTAGGTACCCACTTCTCCCAAACTATGTGAAAGAGTCAGGTTGCCATTCAGGTCGCCATTTATGTGTGGATGAAATGGAAGGGTGAATGCTAATGCTGTGTCTTGAACAAAGTGGAAGGGTGATATGCTAATGCTGTGTTGTATGGCATGTGGTCAGCCATCCAAGTAATCACCTGACACTTATTATTGTTCAGCTGCAAGCAAGGATGCCTGTGTTCTAACCATTAAGCTATCCTCTGCCTCAACGACTAAGGAAAACAAAACAGTTTCAGAGGAAAACCCATCATAAATCTTCACCTCTTAAAAAGGGTTATGTACTATTTGACTTTTAATAAGCAATATGGTGGTCACCACAAGCAGGGACTCCAAAACATCACTGCACCTCTTTGCACTGTAGTAACTGCTAACAACAGTTATGCTTTCTTAACACCTTCAATTATACTGATGCTAACACTAGTACAGTAAATCTGTAGCATGTATTATCAAGATCTGTTAGGCTGTTACTTCTTGGCCTGAAGCCAACATACTCCCAAAGAAAAAAGTGTGGCATCAAAATGCTTCTCTTCTGCTATAATGCATGATACTTTTGAGATTGATGATTGATGATGATGATGATGATGATGATGCAGTGTTAACAAATCTGCATAACTCTCTGGCACCCTAAAAAGAATAAGTCGTACTGTGATTTGGGAAACAAAACATCCCTTATTTCAAATGGAAACAAAACATCTATTTCTAATGGGGGAAAAAAATCCCCTATTTCAAGGGGCAGGAGAGGGAGAATTTTTATATTCCACTCTGCTATACTGACAAAACATATTGGCAACTTGCTTAGTTAAATGGGCTTAGTGGTTAGTGCAGTGAGTTAGTTTTATCAGTCTACAAATACAGCAGTCGAATAGCCGATAGGGATCACACTTGCTAGTTAGGGGCGTGACTTAGGCAAAAGAATGAAAATACTCAGTATAAAAAGGTAGAATACACGGTAACTCTGATTCTGAATCATTTTCCTTAACTGATCCTTTTGCTGTGTTTTAATCTTGTATCAAAGCAGACTGCTGATGCTGTCCGTTTTACTGATGGGGTTTGGCGGCTGTACGATACCTCGATATAGAAGTGGAACGTTCATCTTCATGTTATCATTAATAAGAGATAAACTTTCCTCAGAACTTTATGAAGTAAAATAAACCGTCATTTCTACCAGCGCAAATAAAAATAAAATTGTTCTCACAGTACTGTCTGGTGTCCACTCTGGTTCTGAAAGCGTAAAAGGACTCTGCACTTTTTCATCAGCTGCTACCATTCGGAGGCCACTTTTAGAACGAACAAGTTTCTTTTCACCACTAGACGCCATGTTTATACTGACGTCACAGATGATTGTATAGTCCTCTGAAGAGTCCACGGAGTTAAATATAACGTGGAAGAGTCACGTATTTCATGAAACTGAGAAACTTGAATGTGAATCTTTAATTAATCTACCACTTGTCTAAAGTGGTTTATGCATCTGAATTACATTTAGAGGAAATGGACGCTGGGTGTGCCTGAGCTTAGCAGCTTGAGCAAGTGGTGTCAACGCGGCACTTATCCGATTCACCACAAAGTCAGCTCGTCATAGGCATTAGGGGCAGTTCTGCCAGCTCACCACAACTGTAGAACCAACTCGCCACCAGTCAAAACAGAGGTTGAAGTAGTTAGTTACTGTTATTTCATTAATAATATAAGTAAAGAGACATTAACAACGTTAAGCAGAAGATACTCCCATATGCAGGGATTTAAAAAGTCACGTGACTGCTATTGTTTTAAAAAGCCGCTTTAAAGAACCCTACAATTAACAACAGAGGAATTATGAGGAACAAACGACATTATAGACATAGACAGTCAACGGTTTCGGGGCATTACTTCTTTGTTAGGACAACACAAACAGATACAGAAAAAAACAGATAAAAACAAGCAGCAACCAACACCCCTCCCCAGCTTCTGTAGTACACAGCAGCGAGAATTAGGACGTATATACAAACATCGAGATAAAATTTGAGATATTCATTTAGGTGCACGTTTTTCTTTTAACTTTGGTACTGGCTGTTGACTCTTTATTTGAAACAGTAGAACCCTGCCCTGGACAGGAATCGTCTCAGTCCGGTGGCCTGGACGGTCGTAGGGGGACGTGTGGGAAGCATATATATGCACCTTCCGACAATCTTTATTGCTACCCTTATTATCTGTCTTCTGCTATTTCTTTTAGAACTGGGATGCGAAGTGCTGCATGTCCATTCCTTGATGCTGTCTCAAGCCACTTTTTTCCTTTGCCTTTCTCTCCTTATGTCTTCCACTGTGCCTTGCATGATGGTCTGAGTAAATATAGACGCGTTGTACGTGGTGAGGCTGAACCATGCCAGCTTCATTTTCTTGACGGTAGCGATCGAGGAGAGACTCCCAGGGTTAGCCAGTCGTCTACTTGAATTGTTGCGAAAATAGACGTTTGTTAAGTGTTCCGTCCTGGAGCTCTATAAGCAATCAGCTGACTGGCGATAGAGAAGGATCACTTTCAAATGCGGTTATGGTCTCGTTTCCAACATCTCGTCCTGCGCCTTGGTGTGGTGTCAACATTTATCCAGTTAAGTATATTTAGTTTTAGTTATTATATCCGTTTGTGTTCTCCTGGTGAAGGGGTAATGCCTCAAAACGTTACCGCTGTCTTTGTAAGTTTTAGCTTGGCTAATAAGTTTCTTTGTTGTCGCTTTATATTTTACTACAAGCGGCAGTCACCAATTCTTTTCTCTTTCAGGCTCATTTATCACAATTTGGCATGTCTAGAAAGGACAACCCCAACAATGTACTGGCAGCGCTAGACACAACCGTATGCTGACGTATGCAATCAAGGGAGCCTATCGTACCCATACACGTAGCAAAGAGAGAGTCGAAAGTAAGGAACGTGGCAGATCTTCAAAAAAGATCTGCCATCCCTTTCTTTTAAACGACCCTAGTCTTCACACGGCTAGCCCCTGGTGTACCACGTGTGCATACAGCGAATCCCTAATTTATATCGTCAGCTCGCTCACTAAGCGTAAACTAACAATTGAAGATCTGCCACGTTCCTTACTTTCGACTCTCTCTTTGCTACGTGTATGGGTACGATAGGCTCCCTTGATTGCATACGTCAGCATACGGTTGTGTCTAGCGCTGCCAGTACATTGTTGGGGTTGTCGTTTGACGATTTTATAGCGCTCTGTCCTCATTTGTTCTTGTTTGATGTCTAGAAATGGTTTTGTCATTTGTCATGCGAATTAAAAACCCCAAAACAACTAAATTTATTGGTCTTAATCATCTCAAAACACATTTTAATTTAGAGCTCTTCAAACAAATGTGTTTGGGGAAAATGCTATCAATACTCATTGTTTGCGTTGCAGTACCGGCCTTTTAGGTACAAGGTATGTAACTGGCACTGAAAAAGGGGACGTAGCTTCATGGCTTTTTCATGAAATTGTGATTTAAGAGTTACGGTTCTTACACTCAGAGAGAGAGAGAGAGAGAAAAAAATTATCACTTACCTAAAGATCTTTGTCATAATTATGTCAACATGGAAGGCGCTGCCTCACGATGTACATTACATAAACATTGGAACTAACAGAATTTGAATGCAGATTTTTTCGGCAGTGTTAAATATTTGTAGGAAAAAAAATAAAGTTTGCAGATATTGCAGGGAGTTTAAAATTTTTTTTTCACAAAAAATTACCCAGGTGGTCGCAGTGGTGTTAGAATCTGGCAAGATGACAGAAATAGTGCTTGGATGTTTGGAGGGAAAGGCATGGATTTAGGGTGAGGGGTGCCTTGGCACCCCCCTCGGCCCCACCCACCCAAATGACTGATCCGGCCCAGGCATGGTTAACAGAGCATTTGAGTGCAGGCAGTTCTTTAACTATGTGTGGTTCTTCAATAGCAGCGGCCAGATTTGACACATAATACATCTAGGGACAGTAATCAGTTTTACAAAGATTGGTATTAGTCAAACACCTTGCCCAAGCTGCCGACAGTCTGTAATGCAAAAAACATTTTGGTTGCTTTTGGAGGTTTGGTGCGGGGTAACTTATTGACACTTCACTTGGAGATTTGTGAAGTTTTGACACCGTGCAGAAATACTCGTAAATACTACAGCAGCCACACAATTTACAATTAAGTAAATACAAGTGTGACTGAACAGCAGTGACCATTGCCACGAGGAGATCTGCCAAAATGGCGCACGTCTACCCTCTTGTTTGTACTTGGAAGTATCAATGGGTCCAATCAAATCTTTTCTGATACGTGGTAACTCAGATCGGAGGACTTAACATAGGAAAAGGTAGAAAGTTCTGTTTCAGCGCGTCGTCTCTACAAGCCCAAAAGACAGCAAGCTATATATCCTGGTGGTAGCACTTGGGGCGATTACATCAATTATTTAACCCGAGAAGCTCTATATCTTTTTGAAGGAAATTTTCTCAGCAAATATCGGTAGCAGCATATTGCAGCTGGCTACACGCTGGATCCGTGCTAGTACAGTATAAATAATATGTGAATAGTAAAAAACTGAATACTTCCGAAAGGCCATACACAACAGGGACAAATTAACCTGGTGTGTCAACATTATTGTGAGCTTACGGAGAACGTTTCGCCGGGAGGGCGTGAAGGCAGAGTCACGTGGACTGATGCAACAACTTTTTTGTGGTTGTTCGGAGGTGAAGGGGTTGACACCTTGACAGCTTCTGATTCATACTGTTCGGTGTTACTGACAGGTTATTGGCGATACAACACACATCTCGGTAGCTGGGTATGGATGGGGCCAGTAAAGATCGAGCTGCATGGATAATAAACCAGCCACCTCTATGTGAAAACGTAAAACGGAAGGCGCAATGAGGCACCAATCTAGAAGAAAAACGATAATTTAAAAAAATTTGTTTGGTGTAATATGACACAATGGATTACAGTATTATGCTCTTCTCAATGATCTGAGGCTGATTAATATTTCCATGAATTTTCATTTCCATTAATGTATGGCTTTTTTCTTTCTTTCCTGAACATTGCAGTACATTCTAGACGTAGCTGCAGGGGGCCTTCTGTTTGTTATTGTCGCTGTTATTGTACTTTGCACAAAAGCGCTAAAGCATGAGGGGGTCTTAGGTTCATAGCCCGCGTCGGGCGCATTTAATTTCTCGGCATGCAGCGTACAGTTAGAGGTTTTTTTCCGAGAACTCTGGTTTCCTCCCTCTGCCCCTTTCACCCTTCATCCCCTTCTGTCCTCTGCCCCTTCTTTTCCTCGTAAGGACATAGTTTCGCTGCTGACTTGAAGACAATAAACAACCAAAGCATGAGAGTTATTTTAAAATATGCGACCACAGGTCGAAATAGCTTTGCCCCCTTTGTGATTTACGTAATACACGCACACAGATATTTTTAGGAGACCCTGATGGATGACGTGGATGGTTGCTTGGTTGTTTGCTGCTTAAAGTCCAGTCGCAAACGAGGTGCGTATCAGGACGGTGTTGCTTGAGACAAGTTTACGTGTTGCAACAGTGAGGCTGCTGTAGCAACACAGACTTCAGTCCCACCCAGTCACATTATACGGACACCGGGCCAACCAATCCTAGTACTGTTCCCTATAGTCTCAGGATTATGGCAGGGCAGCTACTAGATTGCAAGTTTTTAAGTCTTAGGTATGACTCGGCCGGGGCGCGAACCACCGAGCTTGTGTCTCGGAAACGGATGCCTTAACCACTAGACCACTGAGGCGGTCTTGATGGGTAAGTGGGGTGATATGAAGGTAATTCGAATTTGGACATCGCCATGGTGTTCTTTTCTCAGTCACTCAGTGGGTACTTGTAATTTCATCAGCATTTAGAAGAGGGGTAGAAATATTGCAAGTTTTTCTGTTTGCTTTGTTGACTGACGCTGTTCTTGGGCAGTCATCTCATCCTAGTTGATTTCCCTTTTTTCTTCATTGTAATGTTGGTCGTAGCTCTCATATGAGCGTTTGCAAGTAGCCTCGATACACAGAGGATTCTGAAACTACTGCTGTTGACTGATAGAAGTTAAACTTAACTCCTGTCGCTGTCTATCTTTCTCCACCACTTACCCATACAACTGCATTGACAGGAGACAACTCTGGGATAATCTGTTTTGTGATTTTTTTATTCTGGACTGATATATATATATATAAAAGCATTGTTGCTAACTTTCTCATTCAATATGTACAACATGTCATTGTTTTACAAGCTGCTAGGATAAGGCGATGTTTTATGTTCGTGATGAGTTGAATGATTTAGATGATATGAAATTTGTCTTTGGTAATCGTCACGAAAGAAAGAAAATGAGTAAGCAGAATGTGAGGCGAGGGTGGCAGCGATGTGTCGTAAGCGTCAAAGCAAAGACATTGCTAAATTTAACAATAATCAATTTAATAGACTACTGAACTTAATGCGTTACAATTCATTTTGCTATCAAAAAGAGCATCGAAATAACACTTTCAGAAGCTCTGTATATACATGTAATTATTATATGTCCCCGACCGGAATGTTTGAACTAAGCGCTTGCAGGACGTCATTCCTGAAAGTCCAGGCACATCAGAGTAAACAATTTAATGAGTCGCAGACTCCAGGTACATGCAGGAACCATTATTATTAAATTTTATTTCATGTTTGGGATTTTTAGTGCTACACCCCACCTTTATTTCCACCTGTAATATGCCACTGGAGCGTCAACAAGGTACGCAAATATCGGGGCAAAGGGCTGGGAGGTTTTGTTAACGAACATATTTTGCGGATGGCCAGCAACAAGAATGCAATTTCACCATGCATCGACCAAGTTCCCGCCTTCACCTGTGCTTGCCATCAATACTGAGACCTGATAGACCGGAATTTCTAACATGAAAAATCGTTGGCCGCCTCTTAAATATGTGTATCGGATCTATGACATCAACAATTGTATCATCATAATAAGGGATCTCCCAGCGTCAGAATTCACTATACTTCGTGATTCGCTATACTAAGAAAGTGACTCTTCAAATCAAGAATAATTATTCATGAGACTAAATTATAATGGACACTTTAGAAACGATGGCACGTAGCCGAGTGAACCATGATTATCTGGATGGCTGCACACTCCACGGTAGAACACCTTGTCCATGCACCAAGACATCTCAGAACATCCGGCGACCTGTCAGACTCTGCCTGATGAGGTCCACGTAGGCACCGTCTGGAGACGCAGTGCACTCCAGCTCGATGGCACGTAGCGCTTGGCCCCACTGCCAGTGACAGCCGTCCCCCTCCCCCGGGTAGATTTTACACTGCACCATGGCGATCACTGCGTTCTCACCCTTGAACTGCAACAGCATGAGTAAACTGACGATCAGAGAAATGCAGCAGTGTGGAACGGGAGACGGGGGAAAGGGGAGGTTGAGCAAATAAAAATTAAATTTTAATTAACTGCTCTCGTGCATAAGAGGAAAATTTACTCGTTTATAGGCCAACATCCTCTGCCAGCAAAGTGTATTTTTTAAGTATTCGTCCACTTTTCTGATGCCACTAACTCGTGAAACACGTTTACAAGTGGAATGTTTTGTGAGTCTGTACAACTGCCTTTTTGTATATACGTATATGCATCTAATCTCTGAATGCAGGGAACAATCGATAAGCGACTAGTGAAAAAAGGGGAGCTTACACTAAAGCGTACGGCTGGACAATACTGGATGACATGGCCAGAAGACAAGGAATTCTTAGGATCTATAGAATATCGATAGAAAAGTTACAGAATTCTGGTAACTCGGTAATCCATAGATATGCAAATTTTAAGTATAAAATTACCTTATCGATGAAAACTATCATAGAATATGAAAGAACCGTGTGCTTGGCAAGAAGTGTGCCTAGAGAGGTGTTTTGAATATTCTGCTCTCCGTTACAATTCACACATGAAGCCATGCCTGAGAGCAACTTTTTCAAAGAAAAAATAACAATATCCTTTAGCTGGCTTTCAAAAAAATGTATCGCATCGTAAAACTTTAATACAACACTCATATCTTTAAACTGATCAAGCGTTAAATTGCCGTAACGCTGAGGGCAAGCTTTTTTCAGAGTTCAAGAAACCCTATCACCTCTCCCCGTTCTCCATCTTTTTCACCTGGGTTTGATTACAAATTTCACGATATACCCTTGTTGTCAGTCTATCCACAGAATGTAGACATCCTTTTCTCTTTTGCTTGCTGAATACAACAAGTGTGTTATAGACAAATTGGTTGGTTTACTGGTTGCGTTACGTCCCGCCGCAAACTGGGTGCATATCAGGACGGTGGACTATGGGGGGTGGAGATGGAATCCTATTACTAAGCTATGCACTGAAAGACCCACCAGACTGCATGATAGCTGCAGTAAGATTGCCAGTGCAAAAAGGCAGTTTAATGTGCGGGAAATGGCCGAATGGCGTTTGCACAATGTTTTAACTCCAGGAAATAATTCTTGGCCACACCAGGATGCGAACCAGCAACCTTCCACCTGTTTGTCCGCAGATCTACCAACTGAGTGATCCAGCCCCGAGTGTTATAGACAGGATAGCGTACGGAATGGCTGAAAACTGTGCGTAGAATTATGGGGCACTGTAATGCGCCCATTCTGACAGACTAAAATTTACATGAGGAAAACGCAGACAAGACGCAGTGTCTTACTTAGATGCCATTATCTTTTTTTTTCCTTATATCCAGTATTCTGCGTTTCTAGAAAGCACTGATATAAAGTCCTGAACATCAATTAATTAATTCTTGTAACCGAAGAGATCTTTTTAATTAGAACTTAGTTAGCATAGGAAAGCGTAAATCAACTTACAACAAGAAGTGTGTAATGTTTGCACCCCAGGGCCGTGCATTACCTCGTTAAACGTAGGCAAGAGTAACGCGCTTACCTCCAGTACAATCGGGAGTAGTGTTCTTGTACCTTTCCTGTTGACCTCGTAGCCGGAAGTGGTCCACAAAGCACTGTACTGCATAGTATCACCGTGCTTTACACCATTTTTTAAACGTGTCTGCAGCAAGGTCTGGCCACGGATTTGCATCGCCCTGAAAACAGTCGGAAGATGAAGCTCTTAGGACCTGTTGTAGCTGTTGTCTTTCTTACGTCATTTTAATGGTCTTTTTGTCTATGTCACAATACAATAATACGTCATTAGAGAAAAGAGAGAAATTGACATATGTCGCAATTTCAGTAAGGTCATAATACACATAGATCACTATTGTGGAGACATCAAACATACGTAAATACCTACCCATGCACCCTCTTATACCCCTTTCCCCAGAAGCCGGATTTACAACACTTATTTTTTAGACCCGCTAAACCTACGGGGTGATGGATGTACCAGGAAAAAGATTGATGTGTTTACAACTAAGTTCGTGCATTCCATAAATTAATCTAAACTTTGTGTAAAACTGCCCACCCGCAGGAAAAAGCTTCCTTATTTTCAAATTCGCAAACCCAATATTCTGCTGCTGTCTGTCAAGCAATCTGCAGCTAGTGCGTACAAATTGAGCGAGTATATATAGCATCCACTAAGATGGGCATGTATGCATACATCCATTCAAGTATACGATTGGTTGTTTATTCACCTGCCTTTTGATTCGATGTATGGCGTTACATAAATATTAGTTCCTAATATTCATTTGAAATTAATCATGCATATACTTTCTTAGCAAACATGAGTTCGTCAATGGTATCATATTTTTAGACTGCAAGCATTTAGCTTCACATACTTGCTGTCAAACACAGTAGACCTACATGTCCTTCGTTAAAAGTAACTTATGTTTCTCTGCAGATCAGCTCCTGCATTCATCAAATTACCCTTTAATTTTTTGTTAAATCACGAGCTGGTACTTGCCGTTTCCCAGATACATGTCCACTGAAATTACTGCCCGCTAGCAGCACAGCATAGAGAAGATTCTAAAAGTAATGTGTCTAATCAAAAGCTTTTTATGTCCCACCTGTCAAAGTGATGAAGACTTACGGTTACAAGGTCGTAAACCGGCTTTCTGGTTGATAGTAGACAACTACTTTAGATTTCTTAATGGACAATTTATAGCCAACTCTTGTGTCTTTGGTTCTCGAATATCCTGGCTGTTAAGAAGAGCCACATAAAGTTTAAAAAAAACTATTTTATTTGCAAGCTTCTCTCCCTCCTACTGAGCATTCCATTTTCACAAACTCTAATATAACTTATTACATTGAAAAAGCAAAATCCTTTTAATGACAAGTAAACACAACGGGAAAAAACTTGAAAGAAAAAGGTGTATCAGCAGGTTAGAATATGCAGTCCACTGCTTTCACACAGTACCAAAAGATTCACCTAGGAATATAGAGAACTTTGCAGTCGTGGTGTCTGCCGACTTCATCATTTGCTTGTTATTTTTCTGGTCTGGTGTTGAGTGACTTGTCTGACCTGTTGGTCTCGTTTCTGGTATGACTTTTTTTTTAACCCACCGACATGAACTTTGGGTATTTTTTGCCTCTAAGAATTTAGTGTCGCCCACGAATAACAACCCTAATAAAAAAAATCAGTAATCTTTATGAAAAGACCCCTGACTGCAGTATTTGAAACGAAGGAGATTTTTTTCCTGTTTTGCCTGAGCTAAGCCCCATTAATTCTCCCCACTAATCCCCCCTCCACTCCCGCTCTTCAAAGACCGATGATCTGTAAGTGCAAACTCGCAGTAGCCCAAAGCACCTTTTATGCTCATAAATGACATATAACAATCTCTCTTCTTTAAGTGATTGATAAACCTGCGGATTTTGTGTGTATGAACAACCATTGTACTTCCAAGTATAAGGAGAGAACAGAAGGAAGGAAAAGGAATAGGGAAGTTTTTGCATGTTCTGTAGTTGTAGCAATATAGTAGTACATATAATATTACCATCAGCCCCACAAGATGATTATGATGATAAAAATAACTACAGCGAAAAGGGCGATTATGATAAGGAAAATGTAGAGTAAACCTAAGTACAGGTGAGTAAGGATGCCATTTTAGGACGAGGTAAGGAAATATATATTTATTTTATCATATCATGACGTGAACATCGTTAACCACATGTTCATGAATGTTTACTATTTATATATGTCTACATGTCGAAAACGCACTGCTAGCTGTAGAATACTAGCGGTCTAACGTCAATGCGTGAGAACTCAAACACAAACTCAAACGCTACTCACGTGAGAGTTCTGCCAGGGGAGATTAATGTCTGCACAAGGTAAGTGGAGTCGGCGCGGAGTTTGACCGTGTCTGGGTGAGAAAAGCGTCGACCATCCGGCTTGTAATAGACTGGAGTTTTAGTCGGCCACTGCTGCAGAGAAACTCGCACTTTGAACACCTCGTCCATGCATGTCCGTACGCTGGCGTCTGAAGTTCTAGACAGTGACCCACGCCCAGCGACGATGTCAGTCGATCCTAGGTCAGATGGGGATCATCGATAAGTCTTTGTTTAAATCGCCAGGTATGAGACGCCCCCTGTACTGATACGCCACGTCGAAGCCTCAACGTGCGTATTTTCATGCTGTCTGAGGAACACCTGGCTGCCTTTTCACACCACCGTGTGACGCTTTCACATCACTCGTCAGCAGCGTGCGCCATAACTGTCCCTACCTACCTAAAGGGAGGGGTCACCAGCACTCTGTTCCGTTATTGTTGACACACATGACAGTCCCCTTTGGAGCCACATTAAGGTATCCTGTACCCCCGTAACATTTTCCACAAAGGACGTTTATTTAAGTTTTATTTTTTGAAGCTTTGTAACCAAGGCGAGCGCTTCTGCATCGGCCTTAGCGCGGAGCTCAGCTCTTGTGATGGTTGAAGGCTGCTGAGGCTGTGGCAGGCTTGTGTCGGACGGCAGTAGTTTTGGCCGCCCCTCCGGCAACAGGCTGCGCACGCCACTTCTGGTAATGTATTGCTCGTGGCATTGATTATTTTTTTAACCTTTAAACCGTGGACATCACGACAGCACTCAGGCAGGCCCGTTCGCTTCAGAGGTTTTGCTGCAAGTGCTAGTACAATCTGTATAATCAATGACAAGTGCACGCTCCGTCTTGCACTTTGTCACTACACATCCCTCCTTCCCCCTTTCTCCAACACACACACACACACGCGCGCGCCCTACACATAGAATTCTCGCATAGCCGGGACAGTTCGGCCTTGTCAAGAAATAGGCCAGCACGCAGCAGTAAAAGTTATGTCCCTAACGTGGAATTCAAATCTTGTTGCTAGGCATGAACTTAGGCTAAAGAATGCCTTGCTTGGGAGGTTAAAACCGTAACAGTTGTGATGATCGGAAAGTTAACCAGCATAACGTGCTCCATCCGCTTGATGTCTGTACCGATCAACGCTACGTAATATGCGATAGCTCTAGAGTTTGAATGACGCAGAGGAACTCGAAACCGTCATGTGCACTGGTCAATGGAAGTATAATCACCAATGCTAAAATAGTATCCACGGTACACCATTACAACTGGCTGGTTGGTTACTTTAGAGTTAAAGTGTCTTGTGCATTAAATTAAAAACATCTATCAAAACTGAAAGCTGCAGTATGATGGTTAGTATGGAAGGGCAGTTTAATAAAATAAAACTAGGAACTGCTAACTGGGGATTGGATTATATATATATATCTTTTGTGGTATAGGTTGGCTCACTGTGCCGGCGTCTTTTATTTTATTTTCCTTTCCTTTCATTCTTTCTTTCTTAATTACGGCCGTTTAATAACGAAAAGACAGAGGCACTATTGATTCATAACCATTAATCGTCTCACTCGTCTCTCTCCCATTCCGTTCTTGTTGGTGATATAAATATTCTGTTTCCTTCTTCCGCTACAAACCTGGGCTATGTCCTGCCAGATGATTTGTCATATCAGTAACTCATGTCTTTTGCTTTGCCTGTACTGCTATCCGTCAAATCAGTTGCATCCGTAAATATCTAACCGTTGAAGCCACTAAAGTTCTTTTCTGTGCCTTTGTTCTTTCTCGTCTCGATTACTGTAACTCCCTTCTCGCTGGTTGTCCAAAACAATCAACTGACGAACTCCAGAAAATTTGAAACACCGCTGCACAGCTGGTATTGAAGGCAGCTGAAGGCAAAGAAACAAACACGTCACATGATCCACTCCTGTACACACAATATACACTTGCTCCCGGTTCAACCATGCATTGAGTAAACAAAAAAAAAACTTTTACACAATTATTTTTCTATCTGGCTCCTGTCCATCGTATTTCTCTGAGCTTTCATGTTCTGTCTTTCGGCAGCTCTGTTCATCCCCCGACACTAGATCACTCGTGCATTCCTAGGGTTAGAACGAATTAAGTCATTTGGCGAGAGAACCTTTGCTGTCTGCGGTCCCAGACAATGGAATGCTCTGCCATCTCATACGCGTGACATCACCAACATCGACATTAAATAAAAAAAAGTTGACTCATCTTTTTATGAGTCATGCATTATGCCGACTTTTTATGAGCTCAAAATGCGTTTATCTTTTATCCTTGTTTTTTTTTAAAACTGATTTCTGTTATATACTCATTTAGATGTTTGTCTTTTTAAAGACTATATTACCCAATTTTTTAGTTTTTGCATCCTTTTCATTGTTGATGTACCTCACTTAGACTTTTTTATATTGTCAATTCTACGATCATTTGCTAGTTGTGTCCTCGTGAACTGTTATGTCCTTATTGTGCTTATCTATATGTTTATGTTTTTGTGAAGCGCAGAGTGTCCATTTCTGCATGGGTGTCGCGCTATATAATCTTTTTATTATTATTATCATTGTTGTTTTAAAATGGTCTTTATAACCAATTGTGTGTCAAAGCACATCGCATGCATAACTTATAAAAATACACTCGGGCTGCACTGTTTTGGACATATTCTGCACCAAGAATATCTGATGAGCAATCGTCTGATGCGATTACATAACGTCGCTTTCGTTGTTTGTACTTATAATATGGTCTCTGTAACTCTTCGATGATTTTGACATCCATGTGCGCAGCATGCCTTCTCTGGAAAATTAGGTTATAACAACCCCAACTATATATTGACATGACTCGATGTACACAACAGAACCAGATATAACCGCCTGCGGGGGTTTTGCGCTATTTATGAAAAACCTTGGATCAGTGATATCTATTAATATGCATGCATGTCATCGTAAACAAGGCAATTTCGATGTTTGTGTGTGTGTTCAGTACCATTAAGAAAGGATCAGTGCTGCGAAACAGAGCAGAACACATACAGTTTGCAGATATCCCAAAAGGCCACGGGTAAACAGCATATGTTTGGGCACTAGATACCTGATATCAGTGGTTTTATTTCTTAGTTTGTATATATGACACCATAGCTGCAGCGATTAGTAAGGACCTTTCTCGATCGAAATTCCGTCCTCAACCTGTCAGAGCAGTTTGTAACATAATAGAAAGCAAGAAAGCGAGAGGGAAAGGCAAACATGCAGGCAGGCAGGCAGACAATTTTGAATCAAAGAATAAATTCCGGTTAGAATAAAAGCATGCTGGTGACTGTACACAACCTATCCATCACGAAAAACATGTGCAATGTGCGACCGGAATATCTTGTTGTTGGCATTTACAGTAATTAGCAGGAAGCAGTAAACATCCTGGTTTAGTCAGTTTGGCAGTATAACACGTACGGCACAGGCAATGTTACGATAGAGTTTTCAACGATAAAGCCAATATAGCTGGTACCTGTACATGCAGTTGTAACGCTTTATATGATGAAAATGGCAACACATTTCAGTTTGTTGTGTTTGGCTGTTTTCTTATAAGCATGTTCACCTTGAACTATTCTTGCAAATAAAAGACGTACTAGTGTTAGGAGGTGCCCTGCAGTACTCACGAAAATAAGATAAAGTGCAGGTTGTGTGAAAACTGCAATACTAAGTCAGGAAAGATTGGCATTAAAAGCAATATCTGGATAATTTTGTGCCGTCATATATGTAAACTA
>SMGT01000001.1:584053-594053 GCA_004794575.1 Lanistes nyassanus | reverse complement strand
GTATTTGAAAAAAAATTGTATCATGGAGTTCTCAATGAGATGCCTCAAAATGTTTCAGTGCAAATATATTTTTGATGGAATTTCAGTCTGTTTAACTGAAGCAATTGTAAAAATGTTGTTTTAAATGCAAGTGCAAGTGAAACTACTGTAGCAGCAGTCACAACAAAGATAAACAGCACCTGCTACACTAGCACACCACCACAAATGTTACATTCTCACCAAATGCCTCTTCTTCGGAAAGAAGCAAACAAGGGAAGATAATTTACACGCCTATTCCCTTCATCAAAGTCCACTACCAATAGATGTGAATGATATTAAAAACCAACTAATGTTTTTAGTATAACCATCAACAAAATGCTTCTAAAAGTATTTAAGCCAATAAAATTGGCGCCCAATACAACCACACAAAACTAGCTCCTCTCCCAACAGGAAGCTACACTGATTGTTCTTAGATATCTTGTCCAAACAGCAACCAACATTTCAAAACATTGTCTACTAGATGTATGTTGAACCACGGGCTTAAATCAGTAAAATATATATACCATATTGCATGTGACCAGAAAGCATATTTTTACTGTTAATTATGCCCACAATTCTGTCTCACAAGAAAAAAAATTGCATAAAGAAGGGGAAAAATGCATTATTCCACAAATTAGCAATAGGGAGTTAGAGATGCTGCACCAACATTTAGGCTTGCTGGTTAGGGTGGTGTCATGAGTTTTTTGAGTGCCTTGCAGGATGGTAGTGGAAAGACCACTTGTGAAAATAGGATGGCTTTCACCAGTTATGCCTTGAACAGATAATTTTTTGAATCCTTTTATAGCATCACTAAGCCAGCATCTGTCTTAAATTTAAATTGAAGAAAATTACTTGGTCTTCTTGTAATCATACTAATTTAAACTAAGTAATAATGCATATCCTTAAAGTTATAGACAGCAAGACAAGGACACTGATACAGGGCATCTTGCTGAGCTCTTCTAATGCGTGATGTGAGGGAGCTGAATACTTATTACTTCTGATACAAAGTTATGTTTTAGGATATTAATTTTACAATGTTTTCTCCTGTATTTCTGTAAAGAAAAACATTGGGGCTGTTGCTAATGTTTTTTCTTCAGTATGAATCCACGTGTAACAAACAGAAAAAGGTTATAAATAAAGATTTAAAAATTTAGATTTTCTCAATTTGAATATTTTTCTGTTTAAAGATATCACTGTTATTTTATAAATGATTTTAACAAAGTATCATTTATTTTAGAGGTTAAAAACGTTGATTGAATAACTCACATTATTGATGAATAAGAATATATAAACACAATCTTCTTTAATTTTACTCTACTAGTTTTAAGACTTTTTGCCGATTTTGATCTGATTGACTTTATTATTGTATTATCTTTTAATTTAAAAAAGGTTACTAAATGATTGTAACAGTGTTATATGCAGTGTAACAGTGTTATATGTAGTACATTACAAACAGTATTTCCTGGATTACAACAAGAACAAGTCAAAGTGCACTTACTGTTGGTAGCATCACATGCATGCAGAGATGCAGTGTTATCTTTATCACTGGTTGCCTGCACTTATGGGTGTGATGTCTGTTAAGCGCATCTTAAACTCTCTAACACTGTAATAGTATGATATTGATAAGCATGTAACGACATCACTCTGTGAAACCATCACAGATGCATGGCTTACAGCATACATAAAAAATCCCAGTTTGTTAAAAACAATTTGACATCCCCCTTGCTGTATGCATCTAGGATTACCAATCCAGATTTTAAAGATGTCTCACACATGCAAAAAACCAAGTTAGCTATTTTCCCACTGTTTATAGTATAAAATATTCATCATTTTATATAATGTCACAACAGAGCCTTCATTGAAAATCAAAGTTGAGCGAGTGCATGGATGTATTTTGGAGGGAGTGTAACGGAGGGAAAACTGATGGTAACATCTTTGTTCTATAAAAGAAAATCACAGCTTATCAAAGAAAGCCAGAGATCCTGTTTTAAACCCGCTTGCTCTGAACACAAGTAGATCTAGAACTAGTAGAAGGCAGCTGCCCCAGATCGTGCGCGCTCACACACATACACACACATGATTCTTCTGGTGGACTCCACATGAACTTAATGCAGTTCTTGCAGACATGGAGATGCCAAATGGCGAAAAATTCTTCAGGAAGACACCAGCACATATATCATACTGCAGAAAAAAAGAAAGTAAATGTAAAAATAACTGTCATTTATGTTTAACAAATATGACAAACCCCGTTCTACACAATTTTAATCTACACAAATTGATAATTATTTAAAAGCAATAGAAATCAAAACCAACTGTAATATTAGTGAAAATTTTACATTCTGGCTGGATGTAGGTAGCCAGGTGTGTAATTTTATATGGACAGAGCTTCTACCTTGTGGTGATTTTACACTGTGGGAGGATGGGGTCCTATTACTAAGCTCTGCACTGAAAGAACCACCAGACAGATAACTGCAGTAAGATGGCTGTGCAGAAAAGGAGTTCGCACAATGCTGAACGCCTGAAAAAAATCCTTGACCACTCCTGGATTCTAACCAGCAATGTTCCACACACTAATCTGGACCTCCGCCCACAGAACTATCCAGGCCCCCTAATGTGGCTCCATCAAAACTGCAGTGAGAGAAATGCAATTACTTTATACTTTTGACTGGCATTTTGTCAGGTACAAATAGCTGAATTGTTTTAACATGTTTTACGAAGTAACATTCAATCTTGCATATGTTTATCCATTCTAAGTTTTATCCTAAAAATACTGAGAATATTGTTGCCCACCTGTACAAATAATAGAAAAAAGAAACCAAGTAAAAGCCAAGTTTAATCCATCCTTCCTTCTGGGCCCTGTTAAGCTCTTCTGCATTCATGATGGTTGTTGGATCATAGAGTCCAGGGACACTCATTACTGGTCTGCGCATGTACCTAAAATAGTAAAAATCAGTGCTACAGTCTTATTCTGTAACGGTAACAATTATTAAGTTAAATAATAAAATTGTACCATTAACTTTTTAGTCACAGTGAATTTTAAAACTAAACTTATAAAGCTGCAATCTCGCTAATTCTTGCATGATATGGTGGTCTATAGCATTGCAGTGCTTGTTTTCAATACAGATGAATGCGTGTTGTAATATTTAATTTCATGCAAGTTATGACTTAAAGTCTGTGATCTGAAATACAAATGACCCCTAATTAAAATAAATCACATTATGGTGTGCTAAGCCACTCACTGTCATATTGAGAACTATTCTCAATATTCTAGATTAAAAATTTTAGATAATTTAACAGGTGTGTGACATCATGAATGAGGGGGAAAAATATTTTAAAAAAGCAATTTTCCCTTCTCAGTATCTTACTGAAACATCCTTGAATAATAACTCTTTTTCTAGTATGTAAAATGATGTTGCCACTACTGATTTGTTCAGTACCTTCTTATGTGATAGATGACCAAAGGCAAATTCCACAGTAAAGAGCCAAATTGAAAGGCAAACAGGAATAGCAGGGTAAAAAATATGTGAAGTACATACTCTGGAAGCACCAACTAAAATTGGGAAAAAAAATTACATCACTGTTTTATTCAATTTGCATCGAGATGAAACCTAATCATTATAACAATGTATTAATATAATTTTCATTTTATGTTTATATTTAACTTCAGGATATTTCCATTCATTCCTTACATTTGTCATAGTGCTTTTGTTAACACATGCACAGTGACACACGCTTTATGTAGTGACATATTCAAAGTGTGTTAAATTTTGGCAAAGATTAATAGGGCTGGATGCTTGAAGATGGTATACAATATGTTGTTGGCTCTACAGAGACAGAATTATGCTAAGTGGTGTATATAATGTGCTAAATACGTTTGGGTTTGAAATTATCTGGGAAACAGGATATTTGAGAAGTCTATAAGTTTGCCAGTGAATAAAAAAGCTATTATAATTGCTTTGTAGGATACTGGAATTCATCGGGGGGCATTTTCCTGCTGTCCAGCCTATGCGCCACATCTACTGAAGCTAAGTCTTTTTCTTCTGTTTTCGTTGTTGTCGTTTTTTCGTCGTTTTTGTGTCGTCCTGATGAAGGGGTAGTGCCCCGAAACATGTAGATTGTCTTTGTCTTTGTCATGTCTTAGCTTGGTCCAGTTCCCTTGTTTTAAATTTAAACTGGAATTCATCATAAGCTAGTTACGACTGTTTCAATTTTTTTAAGAAAGGTGTTGTTTGCTCTTATCATTTCAACCCCAAACACAGTTTTAAGGAAATCTTTCACGTGATTCAAACTACGGATTTATACTATTTATTACTTGTATTACTAACTAGAACCTAAGCAGAAGCTTGTTTCCCTTGAGCTGCTCAAAAACTTGTTTGACGATAAACACTTACCGGATTTAAGCTTGAGCACTGATCGATTGGGTTCTTATAGTCTGTCTTCAGTTCATCAAATGCAATGATCTGGTGGGGAAAAAAAGACAGTTATCAGGCAGTGACACTTACCACAGTAATGAGTCGAAAGACACAGTGACACCGAGTGATCGACAGCGTGATTTCTTGTAAAATAGTTTAGGGGAAGAAACTACTACTACTTATACACATACAGTAATGTCACGTATGGATATATTTACTGTCAGGTGACATACATGAAAAATTGCGAAGAAAATCAGAACAGCTGATAACACGAGTGCTACAATGTAGCAAAACGCCGCAAAAGTGAACGCCATGTTGTTGATAAATCATGGGCAGAGGACAGCAATAGTGACTAAGGGGGTAGTTTCCCTTTATTTGCGGGAGCTCCTTGGACAGTTGTAGCCCGCTAAAAGTATTTTCAGTTTTCGACCAGAATAACAGACCTATAATCTAAGATGAATTTGTTTACTTTGTCAAGAAAAGAACTTGTCTCGCTTTCTTTCCTAGACTATTGCAGAACTATTGACTAAAACTGTGTGTGGAAATAAACAAGATCTTTCCTATTTTTTTCATTTTCCTTGGACGTATATTAGCATATCTCATTTTCGTTAGATTAGGTAAAATCAGCAATAAAATCTCGTTCCTTTGCTCTGTCTTTCTCTCTGACAACTCTTGAGTCGGACAGTTTCGAAAGCCCTCCGCATTTGTCAGCCTGTGTCGCTAACTGATTTTGTTACGCGATTGCGATCGAGTTTAGTCGGCCATGAATACGGCTGCTGGGTGCAGTAGTGCAGCTCGAATCGACGGTCAGGCTGTCGCTCTGGTACATATATCGAGGTTTTTCTGGGTTCCTCACTCTTTTTTGTTATTCGTTTTTTTGCTGTCCACCTCGTAATAAGCTCTTCTGAGAACAGCAACAGTAAATCGATCGGCAATGGCCCAACAATAAACGCGTATAGTTGACAATTCTGTCTAAAGTTTTATTTTTTAACATTTGACATCGCAAGCCTTATCAAATATTTATTAAATTCTCTTTCTAGTAAACTTTCTTATTAATGACTGAGAAATACTGTATACTGTATACTGTATACTGTAATCTATAGCGTATACTTTTCAATCAGTTTGGCTTCCGCTATGAACTGATCTACCTTTCAGACAAATCTTGACCTCGCCAAGGTTAATTTTTGTGAGAGATATTGTTACTTGTACCTTAACTAATATCCCTTGGTGGAGAGATCCCAATAAGTGACAAAGTATATATATATATGCGCACAGCAGTTTCGATAGTTTGACAGAATGGGTATAATCCACTGCCTATATGAAAGGAGTTCCGATTTTTTCCTTTTAAAACATTACGTATTTGTGTGTCCGCGCACTTGTGTGTAGATGGGGTTGAGGACATAGGGGACGGAAATATGTTGTTGACGATACGGACGGACTCCCGCACGTCCGCACAGTTGTACAACTGACACGCTTGCACTCACGAACTTACGTGCCACTCATCTGTCGCTCACCCGCCCACGTACCTGCATGCCTACTTGCCTAGGTCAAGGACCGGGAGATACGGTTCGGGGTAGTCCGGTGACCACAGGCCACTAGAAATCTGGCGGGGCCATTAGAAGCCATAAACCACCAGCCTTGCGGCAGTTACTTTTTTTTGGGGGGGGGGGTGACTGTTGTAGTCTTAGCGAGAGAACTGGACCAGTGTGTGGATTGGCGAATTTCAGAAATTACTAGCCTGTCGCGATCGGACAGTTGAACATTTTAGAACTTCCCCATCCCTGTTTTAGCTATACAGTAACATCTACGCAGATGGGCGCAGGACATGGACAATTGGGCATACACGCTAGATTCTAGTTGTAAAGAAAAAAAGACGTACGTCGGTTAAAAAGAATTCGTTCTGCGCAGTAGCAGACGTGCCCAGAATGACCGAGCTACTCAATAACAGGAGATTTCCTAAGGTTCCAGCTATGAACCTATAGATATTCAATCGTGTGTGTGCTGTTCTCGAAGAATCTGGTCAGTCTGGAAACAACGACTAAACAAAATTTCAATAAAGCACCAGCATAGTTGAGTTTAAAAGCAAAATTATTCATACCTGTGTCGTTGAGAGAGATAGGAGACAGATTTTTCCATTTTTCATTGGCTAATGATTTTGTTGCATGATTTCACTCTCAAAATGTCTGATAATATTTTGATAATGTTCTGATAATGTTTTGCCATGTGTGTACTTGTCAAGATATTTTATAATTTTGGTTTGACACAAATGCAAATACCACAAAAATAATTTAAGGGAGCAACCAATATTTCACCGATAAGAATATGATCAGCAACTCTATAACAACAAAACATTTATTCAAGAGTAAATTTTATTCTTGCAGTTGCACGTATCCTATGGCAAACAAATGGGATTTCTCACCCAGCAGCACTGCTTTTGACACTTCACAAACGTTGGTGATCAGAAAGTTTGTGGAAAAGACAAAAAAATGTGTCCAACAGCTATGCGTGCCGTTAGCATTATAGCTGGACGCTGTGTTCGTCGGCATCCTAAGACCCGGGTAACTCCTCGAGTCTTCCTGAAATAGTGCTGAATCTTCTGGTATATGCAGAACTGAGTCTGCAGGCACACAATTTTTTTTCTTTATGAATGTTTTGACACAAAGAAGGCGTGCATACATTGTTATACTTGTATCCTTCAGGGACCGAAGTGCTTGTACACTTGTTGCAGAGGCTGTGACAAACGTACAGTTATTGTCCAGAGTGCAGTGTCTGCAGGGGTTGTGGTCCAGTGTCCATTGTCTGAAGGGGCTGTGACTAAGTGACTAACAGTGATTGTTCAGTGTCCATTGTCTGCACGAGGTCGATCAGGCCAGTGGTGTCCTTGTCAACCGAGCATCGCACGGAGTTGAAGATACACAGTGTGGTCCCTAAGCTTGGCTATGCGTGACTTGAAACCCTGTGGCAGAAACCTACACCGAGCGACTAAAATCGTGACATTTGCCTGCAAAGTTTCGCAGGAATCGTTCCCAAAGTGACACAGACAGTCCCTGGCACCTCAACAGCAGGCCTCCTATGTCACGTGCACCGTGACGTCATCCAGCCTACGACTGTGGCCTTTTCGGGGTTGGCCACCGTTGGTTGGACAGGCTGTCTCCTACCTGTCCAAAGAACACGGATATGCTGTGCATGTACAGAAAAGCAGGCAGGGCTTAATTTCCCCGTTTGTTTGCTCTCAGGGTGGCTAGGGTTACGTGGGATCCTAAAACAAGCTGAGTGCAAATTCCAGGGAAAATTGCGCCTCGCTTTTTCTCTGTGCTGTCCTTTCTGAAGCTGGCCGTCGCCGTGCCCCTTGCAGCGACTGGAAGCCCGCGGGCCATGTTGACCAAGGCACCTCCGTCAACCATTGCCTGAATGTGGTATACACCGGCGGCGCGCAGAGACTGCAGGAAAACGTCAAGGCCCTGTTTGTGATCTCGCATCATGGTGTATGGGGACTGGTGTGAAAAAAACAATACGATGTGAAGTTGGTGATACTTTAGTTTTGTTTCATATTTGGGCGGCAAAAAAGTTATGTACTTTAATCAAACTAAAATGTATTCCTTGACCTTGGTATTTCTACAGGTGAGTCGTAGTTTTCAATTTTCTCACTGTTTTATTTTTAACTGGCGAAAGTTATATTTAGCATACTTTTAGACATTTTATTCGCGGTTGATGTAAATAGTTTGATCTTTTGTGTATGTGATTAGATGTCTCTCTGAAATGACACGTTTATAGTGCGGGATGTGATCTTTTTATTGCGCACAGAGAATTCAGTAAAATTTTAACACAATGTTACGTAAGATGATTTATTTGGGATGCATGTACACTGCATTTCAAAACAAAATACAAGCGAAAACAAACAAAAGAAAAAATATATTGTGCTTCTTCGTGCGCATGCCACGACAGTATTCCCTCTGCCTGTTCGCATGCAGATGTGTACGTATAATGAACGTATTATCTGACAGTTGTAAAAACGTTCTGCTTTGATACTTCGTTTGCAGATAATTTCTATAACTCTCGCGGACTACATAATACAGCTGGATATTTCCGAGATGCTAGGAAGAATAAACACTACAGACATCATAGTCAGCTCTTGTCTTGACGTCAGGCGTCTGCCTTCCACTATGGAGACAGGAGACACCAATGACTCTGTTAACTGTGCGAATGGAACGTTACTTCAAGGTCAGCAACCATTTCTTGGGCTAAAGGTCATCTAAATGGCTGACCACATACACGTGTATGGGAATAGTGGGTTCATCACTTCAGCAATTGTGCCTTAGCGCACAGAGGGAGGGAGTGGGGAGAAGACAGACACATGGTGGGGGGGGGGATGAGAGAAGGGTGGGCAAGGAAAGGGGGAGGTGAGGGGGGCTGTATGTGTTAATGTTTGCCTGCCTAAGCTTCTTCGAAATTCGGTTTTATGGTTTTATGATACACTGTTTTGAAGACAGCATGTTCAGGGATTCGGGTTGCCATGGAAGCGTGTGGCGCAAACAGAAATTCCGATGACAAATTAGGGCGAGGCAGCTACAGTATATCACAAGATTTAGGTTTGCTGAGTTTGTCGCCTCGGATCGAACAAAACTTAGAATCCTTTGTGGTTTCTTCAGCTTTCTGATTTAAGATGATGTCCAAAGGCTGTCACTAAAACCAAATCAAAATAACTTCGTTCAGTTAGTGCGCCCGTTCGTCCCCTTGTCAGACAGTCCTTCAATCTGTCAGTTTCTAACCTTGTTACGCCCACAGAAATATACTGATGCACACACTAAATATACTGATGCACACACTAAACTACCGGCCCTAGAAGAAGTAATGCAGTGTCAGTCTCAGGTACTGAGTTTTTTTTTAAATAAAAAAGATGAAGGACTGACGATCTTGTTCTACAGCTCCTAGAAGCAGTTGACTACAGAGGAAATTATACTAAAATATCTATACTGATTTTTTTTAATCCTACCATTTTATAGCCCTATATTATGCACTTCATGACACAGAGGAGAAAAGGAAATTCGGGAGCTTTCTTTTATTTTAAAAGATGCTGAAGCTTTTGTGTAAACGGAAGTATTTAGAAGATCCTGCGCGTCCTGGCGGGTTAGCATTCACCTGCCAAGCGGGAAACTCGGCAGGTGCGACTCTAACGCCTGCCCAAACAGACGGTCCCTTCTGGCCCGTGTGCTCGCTGCTCGTGGCTGGCGAAAGATGCTGGCGTGGGAAAGGCTGGCTAACAAGAACCTGCTGATATGTGACTAGCATCCTGGATGCTGGATGTTGTAGGTGCTTTCAGCTTGGCACGATCTCGAGTCCCGCATGCGTACGGTCGGAGTGAGGCAGGAAAACTCGTCAAAAGCGCTGCAAGCTTTGATGTTTTTCTATTTCTGTGTGTGTGTGTGCGTGGTTGTGTGTGTGTGTGCGTGTTTGTGTGTGTATGTGTATGTGAGAGAGAGAGAGAGCGAGAGGGGGAGGAAAGAATGGGAGAATGCATGTATGTGTGTGTGCGTGCGTGCTTGTGTGTGTGTGTGCCTGTGTGTGCGTGC
>SMGT01000001.1:568247-583820 GCA_004794575.1 Lanistes nyassanus | reverse complement strand
GTGCTTGGGTGTGTGTATGTGCGTATATGTATGTGTGTGTATGTATGTGAGAGAGAGAGAGAGAGAGAGAGAGAGAGACTGAGAGGGGGGAGGAAAGAATGAGAGAATGCATATATATATATATGATATTTTTGTTCCCTGTTTTAGGCGAAATGGCGGGAAGTCATCAAAGTTTATTTCTTAAGTCAGTACAAATGTGAACTCTTTGCTTTCCTAAGACTATTTTTGTTTTTTGTTGCTGCTGCATACTTTTGAAATACTGACACTACAGTCCTTTCACGCAGGTATTTTGAATGCTGTCTAGAGCGGTGACTTCACTGTTTTCTTTTCCTGCGCATTTACACCGTATGGATGTTTTTGTTTTCTGCTTTGTCCTTAGAGAGCGACGTAACTGTTTCACTGTTTCAGAAACAGCTCTTCCAAAATTTACAGACCCTCAGCAGAGACGTCTTGTGTACGCCTTTCTTTTCCCACCCCAGAGGGCTGTGAGTTTGACTTTTGTTTTGGTGTACTCAGTTCGACAAGGTGTTTTATAAACCTCAAGAACAGACTCATATAAGACACAATATAAACCCATCAATACCAGATGAAAGCTAAATTTATGCCGCAGCGAAAGCTAAGCAGTCAGTTTACCTTGCCAGGTGGACCAACTGGAGATGAATGTAGCGATCCGGAAAGGGGACAGCATCATCCAGGCGTTTCCTGTATCACTGCCTGTGGATTTAGCTCTGGGGGAAAACATGGCCAAATCTGAGTTTATTGTCCAGCAAGTGCAGACTTTTGGTGATAAAGATGGATCTACAGTCGGTGTGAAGGTTAGTTGCGGCCATTTTTGTTCTCACTTGTGAGCTGAGAGGAGTAAATGGAGGGAGAGGAATTATAACAGAAAGCCTGTTCTTTGCCTTTTGAACTTTGAGCAAACCTTCGACTGTATTTGAATTTGTGAGCAAACCCAAGCTCGCTCGCTGTCTCTCTCTTTCTCTTTCTCTCTCACACAGACACGCACGCACCCACATATATACCCACACACGCACACACACGCACACACACGCACGCACACGCACGGGCACACACAATTTCTTAAGCCATTGGATTTTGAGGACCTCGTGTACCTGCTTACAGTGGCTGATCATACCTGCAGGTGCTGTGCCAGGCGGGATTTTACGGATCAAGGTGTGAAGAATACTGCACTGACACAGACA
This sequence comes from Lanistes nyassanus, assembly GCA_004794575.1. Taxonomy (NCBI): domain Eukaryota; kingdom Metazoa; phylum Mollusca; class Gastropoda; order Architaenioglossa; family Ampullariidae; genus Lanistes; species Lanistes nyassanus. The sequence continues at coordinate 582,618 of SMGT01000001.1, read as the reverse complement.
GGTATACTTGCGACTGGAGAGGCCATCGACTGTGTCATCAGGGATGGATGGGGGACAGGTGTGACATACCGTCAGGTATTCCTCATCCCAGACACGATTGACCGTTTCCTTTATTTTGAAACAGTCCAGACTTAGGTTTCTAAATAAGCCACTTTCTCACGTCACGCCTAATTTGCACGATACCGCAGGTTGTTGACAAATATGCGTGATATCCATTTTCACTTTATGACTATTCGTGATTCTTCAAGCTCAGATTTTAAAAAATTATTCGTTCTTCATTGATTACTGATGCATGTACCCTAGTCCTTCGTTTAAAATGTTTAGCAGATACTCTCTCTTGCCTTCACCACAGTGATCGCTACACTACATGTAGTACACGCAGTTTTCCCTTTGTGATGCCGTCCATGGAGTGAAGGGTTTCTTTTCTAGTGATGTAGACGTGTCTTACAGGTGGCTTTAGAAACAGCACATCACAACCTGGAAGCTCTGAAAGCATCGGCACGTCTCTTAGACGAGTGAAGCGACAGACCAGCACGGGCGCTGTCTTTGTCAGTAAGTGTCAACACAATCGTCTTGCATCTTGTCGTTCGTACTGAGCGCTTTGCCCCACGCATAGCCTTGATTACCGCTTTGCTGAGATATTCCGCAAATATATGCCGGTAGGCAATGTCCTGTACACTGTACTATGCTTAGTACGTTTAGTACAATACTGGAGTGGAAACCACCTATCCACTGAAAAGCCAATTTTGTTGTCCCAGATCCATGCAACGACGCACCCTGTAAAAACGGTGGCACGTGTATTCTTCTCACAGTAGAACCACCTGCATTCCAGTGTACCTGCAACCCCGGGTACACTGGTGACTTCTGTGAGAAAGGTATGCCGATCGTTCTCTTGAGGTGTTTGTGTGTGTGTGCGTGTGCGTGCGTGCATGTACGTAAGTACATTTTAATGGTATGTGATCGATAGACAATTGAGAAATAATTTCTAAGACATGTTGCACCATACACGAAATACCATAGCTAGATGTACTTTCTTACATTATACTATATGTTGATGTGTGCAGGTATTGACGAGTGCGAAAGTGGTCCATGCCACAACGGTCGCTGCATCGACAACATTGGCTTCTACCGCTGTGCCTGCAACTTTGGTTTCACTGGCCTTTACTGCAGCATTGGTAAGACGGGAGGGCGGCAGTGTACGTTCGCAAATCAGGAGCGTGGGGACTGTTGACAGATTTGAGGTTTCGCAGAAAGTTGCCATTTTTTCTGCAAATGACAAACTGAAATGAATATATCTCTAGGTCAGGTTGCATGTACGTTCTCTTCGCCTGTCCGTACGTTAAAGTGCATGTGATGAACACAGGAGGAATGGGGCTTACGACTGCTTTTAGGACCGGAAGTGCAGAACCTCATACAACCCAATCCTGAATTTCAAAATATGCTGAGATTAATGAGCGTCGGTGGCCGTTTGTCATATATCCTGTTTGTCCTCCTCCTCCTCTATCTCTCCCTGCAATCGTTCACGTAGAAGGTTGTTTCCTTTCACGTTCGTATGCAAGATTTTTAAATGATAGAAAAACGTGCAAGTTATAACTTGAGACATGTAACTGCACTGTGTGCGTATATGCATCGTGCAGACAAAAAGAGCGAGGAATAGAAGAAAGGAGAGGCAAGCTTAATGTGAACAAATTCTTTTAGGAAATGAATTTACAACTGCCGCTTCCAGATATCGACGAGTGCGCAGTGAAACCCTGTGAAAACGGCGGCAACTGCAGCCAGGGTCCACCTGGAACCTATGAGTGCACGTGTCCTTTGGGCTTTGCTGGCCTGCAGTGTGAGACGGACATCAACGAGTGCCTAGCCCTTAGTCCCTGTCAGAACGAAGGCACATGCCATCAGGGGCCACCGGGACACTACATATGTATCTGTCCTCCTGGTTACACAGGTACGCTTTACCTGCCGTCTTTCAGAGGGAAGCATTGGTATGTGAGCACCTTCAGATGACAGACCCGAACAACTCACCCACTACTGGCACCACCTTGTTACAGAGATCAAATTCCTGCAGAAAACACCCCCCCCCCCAGGTGTTTGTGTGTTGGGGGGGGGAGGGGAGTTGCCATTTGAAAACGATCACTTCGAATGTACCAGAGTTCAATTTGGTTTCAGTCAATCGATTCTGTTCAGGCCAGAATACACTGAGACACCGTCCTCGATCAAAATAAAACCCTGAAAATGACTACTGGCTGTGAAGGGCCTGAAAATGCATGATACGAGAGGCCGCCTAAAATATTTGTGTAATACAGTCTTTCCTTTCGTGCCTGCGTTATTTGCAGAAATCAGATCTGAAATAACAGCCATTTCCGTCCCCGCTTTTGGGTCAATTCTGTTTTACTATTGAAACGGCAATTGTTATTAAGAGCGCGTAATCCACATGCATGCATGTAATTTTCTGTGCTGTTATCTTCATGTCTGGTCAGGTGAGAACTGCGAGACGGACATCAACGAGTGCGCGAGCCGCCCGTGCCAGAACGGTGGGCTGTGCCAGGAGAACAAGCCGAACTCCTTCCTGTGCCAGTGTCCGCAGGGCTACGAGGGCATCGTGTGTCAGTTTGAGGTGCTGGGCTGCGCTCCCATCAACCCCTGCGTGCGGGGCACGTGTCAGGAGGCGGGGCGGGGCGCCTACAGGTGCAACTGTCAGCCGGGGTTCATGGGGAGAAACTGTGACGTCGATATCGACGAATGTCAGTCGCGCCCCTGTCTCAATGGCGGCTCCTGCTCCAATGGGGCTCCTGGTTCCTACGTTTGTCAGTGCCCCGAGGGTAAGTGCAGAATATTGAGCACTGTGTAACAATCAGTGCGTGTGGATATTTAAGGGCATTTCATTTGGAGCTTCTCTTAAGAGGCAATCAACACGCTGAAAACAGGAACAAATAATCAGTTCTTCGTCGGAGATCGCATAAAAGATGAAATGCTACAGGTTACATTCGGGAGGAGTCAAGAACTATTTGACGGACATATGTGCCTGGCAGGTCCATCGTGGTTTGGGGAAGAATAACCAAGGCCTACAAAAAAACCTCTGCAGCATGTGCAAGGCAACCTCACGGGCATGTTCTACAAAGATGGCATTCTGCAGCCCCTCGTACTACCAGCGCTGCAGGAAATGGGACCAGGCGCCATTCTCCAAGATTACAATCCCAGACCACACAGCCGTCATCACTTCCCGCAGCAGCTGGAAGTGACTGCATGACTGGCCGGCAAATTCACCAACATTAACCCGATCGACCACCTGTGAGATGTGGTGGGCTGCAGCCCGAGGGCAAACAACCCACCCAACGCCAGCTGACCTTAAAAGAACTGTTCATTTTCCTTCAGCAGGAGTGGCAGGTGATCCCACCTGGCTCTGGGGACACAAACCCAGTCCACGAGACAACGGTGCTTTGCTTGCGTGCGGGACAATGGAGGGCATACACGTTTTTGACATTATTCTGTGCTGCACCTGCTCCGACTTTTGTATACGTGGGTTGTGTCCTTCATGGCAGGGAATCTTGCTGTTGCATTGAAAATAGCCCGTTAAATGTGTCGCTTGCCGTTACACTAATGAGTGAGGTACACTTCATCTTCATTGTGACTTCCAGTTTTGGGATCACCCAGCGAGTGGAGTGATTGGTGACTGGTCTATCAGTTCTTTTGACCAGTACATTTACGCCCCGACGAAAGTTACTGCGCCCAGGTGAAATAAGTCGCGTATAACCGCAGTCACACCTAGGTTAGATTCACTGACCGTTTTGGCCAGCCCTGTTATAGACTCTCAAACTCGATCCTGCCAAACGACAGTCAGCGACTTTCGTCTGCGATAGTCTGACCTGACAAAGGGTACCTGAAAATGTTTGCTGAATGACTTTATGCATGAACTTCTAGATGCAAAGTTGTGTGCACTTAACGGTTACTAGATCCACACGTTATTTACCTAATATTTATAACGATTTTTTAAAACTTCGTTTAACCTTCTTTTAAAAAAATTCTTTCTGCTTACATTTTTTAATGTAATTGTTCTGTTCTGACTTCTAAGGCACTTAGCGACAGCTCTGGAACTGATAGAAGAGAAAGGTGTCTGTCATCCATGTGTTTAACTTGTGCATGTGGCTGCAGGTTTCATGGGCAGCAGGTGCGAGGTGGACTTTGACGAGTGCTCCCTAAAGCCGTGCGCCAACGGTGCCACGTGTTTCCAGGACGTCCCCGGCAAGTACCGCTGCAGTTGTGCTGCAGGTTACACGGGCGCACGCTGCCAGGAAGACGCGGACGAGTGCCAGTCCTTCCCCTGCGCCAACGGGGGCACGTGCACACAGGGGCGGGTGATAGGCACGTTCAACTGCGCGTGTCCACCGGGCTTCACGGGGCCCACGTGCGAGGGCGCGGTGAACGCGTGTGCCAGAGCGCCGTGCCAGAACAATGGCCAGTGCAGCCAACCTCAGCCTGGTACCTACAGCTGCGTGTGTCCGCCTGGCTTCCGAGGTAGCTTTCCTGCATCCACCACACCGCTGCAACAGATTTCGCAATGACGAGTCAGTGTTATGATAGCATAGTCTAACGAGTCAGCATTATTCAGTGACGTCATTGAGCTAAGGCGGCTATGTAACAAGAGTTGTGAGCGTTTCAACCCCGCTTATAGCCAGCATGGTTTTATATGCGATCTCTGCTAAGCATATGCACACAAGCTCAAGAAGATAAAATCATAGCGCAAAACAAGTTGTGAAAATTTGGTCTACATCAGTTCTTTCACATGACGAGAGCCTCTTGCCTTGCGATGCCAGCTTTTAACAAGAACGAATGAATGGCATCTCCAGTCCTACGGGAACTATTAGATGAGGGAAGACCCCCAAAGGCTACTCTTGATGATAAAGGCGATAGTTATTGTTGTTTTAAATTGTCGATTAGACTGTAAACCCTCTATTAATGATTAGGTCATAAATAGTTAAAGTCTGCATGTCTCCGTTCTTTGCCCAGGGCGGAACTGTGAAGAAGACATTAAAGAGTGCGCCTCGCAGCCCTGCAGGAACGGAGCCACGTGCAGCGAACCTGTTCCGGGAAACTTTTCTTGTGCTTGTCTAAGAGGGTAACGATAATCCAACACGTGGTGTCGTCATCATAATCGTTATCAACATCAGAATCCAAGGAAGATTCTAAGAAAACACAATGGCTTACTGACCTGAATTTTTTTTTCGCGGCTAACGAACAAAAGTAAAAAGGATAGTGACGTTTAAATCCCACTTTATACCACACTGTAGTTTTCGTAATAGATTACTTATTGATGTTGTTGGTGACGGTTGATGATAACAATTTGTTCTTCTCTCCCCGTGTGACGATATGAGGTGTGTGCGGGACGTTAAGCAACACACACCTTCCCCACTCTCTTTCGCAATGGAGCAGTCTGTGTTTTACTTAAAAAGTTAATTATTAAGTTTGCTTATTTGCTAAGGTATGGAAACTAATGAATTAGGAAGAAATCATGGAAGAGGATTTGTGAAAAAATAAAACCAGAGTCACTTAACAAAATCACGTGGCTAGACACCCTTTCCTTGGCGTCGATAAAATGAGATACAGAAGGTTGACAGTCCTTAAGGATGCTGTGAAACACCACGCCTAAAAGTGAAGGACGGATTTGTTTCAGTTTTACAGGCGCCCAGTGCGGTGAGGACATAAACGAGTGCCTGAGCAACCCTTGTCGAAATGGCGCCACGTGCTCTGAAGGGACTCCAGGAAACTTCATCTGCGCATGTGCCAATGGCTTCACGGGCAGCACGTGCGAACGGGATATTGACGAGTGCGCTAGCCGGCCTTGTCTCAACGCCGGCGTATGTATACAACCTTACCCGGGAATATTTCAGTGCAATTGCACCCAGGGTAAGAACTTGCGAAGAATTCCCATTCACGACGCACGCAACGTGGGTACCTAGTGCACTTGTTTATCTGGGCCCCGTATGCATGTAAACGGTACGAAATTTATTCCCGAATAGCGGGTTTTTATCTCTGAAACGCCGATTCGGCGAATTTGCAATCAGGTGTTCGCTCCTGGGGCTACCGAATAACTTTACTGAATCACGAGGACAAAAATTATCTATTCGGTTTTCGTGCATGGGAAATTCAAGGAACTTTCCTGCCATGGGAGATATTCTGAAATTAGTAAGCTATTCGGGTTTCTTGCATACGGGGCCAGCGCTACACTGCAGCCAAGAGATACGCAATGTATATCTTACGTGTGTGCAGGATTCCGCGGTAGATTATGCGAAACAGTGGTGGACCCGTGTCTGTCACAGCCCTGTCGCAACGGGGGCACGTGCAACTCGTTGGAGGGTGGCAGCTACAGCTGTACCTGTCCGCGGGGCACATCCGGTCTGCGCTGCGAGGAGGACATCAACGAGTGCGAGAGCAGCCCGTGTAAAAATGGCGGCCAGTGTTCGCAACCTTCCCTTGGCATGTTCCGCTGTACATGTGAGGCTGGTTACACAGGACCCACGTGTAGTGTAGGTGAGTATCGAACACGTCAAATAACTGAAAGGTACGAGAGATGCAGAATTTCCATGAGCAGCATGCAAGTATAACGGAGTGAGTTGAATCCAATCTCTAATTCCTTTTTAAGACATTTCTTTGCCACATCGTCAAAGGTCACATGAAAGCTGCAATCTAATTGGTTGCTTCAGGCGGGAGTCAGCATCTCGGTTTTTCGACTTAATTCTAGTAGAATTCTGTCCCCAACCGACAGTGCCAAAAATAAAATCTCTAACTGGGAGGATGAAATCGGGTTGAGCTTGAGCTATGCTGATTTCTTTCTTTCCCGATTCTCTTTTTCATTCATTGCTACGAGTCTTTAACTGCAGTTCACATTCTCCTCGTTTCTATTCTAAATAAAGACTGAGGGTGGGCCCTATAATAACGACCATGGAAGGAATTTAAGTTTTGCGCCTTCTCCCTGTGCAGATATCAACGAGTGTGCTGCTGTACCGTGCGCCCACAATGGCACCTGTCACGAAGGTCCGCCACCCACATATTCCTGCACGTGTGCATCTGGATGGCAAGGTTTCAACTGCACGGAAGGTGGGTCCGTAGCTGCTCCTGACGCTGATGCTGTGTGCGGTATACAGGTATTGAGATGCTCAAGTACTTAACGCTGTGCGTCGCACGTATAGTACTGGTGCCAGCAGCTCCAGCTCGCCCTCATACAGACTTCTGCTTGCCCTCATACAGACTTCTGCTCCTATGTGGCTGTAGCTGAACATTAGAATGTTTTTATGACAGTGAGTCAGAAGAGCGAGTGAATGAAATGGTCGGACGAAAACATGAAAGTTTTGATGTGGGAAAAGGACTTTGACTGACAAGGATTTAAAGAGAAGACATGGAAATAAGCTGTGAGACGAAACTAGCCCAGTCCGTTCTCCCTCACAGATGTGGACGAGTGCGCTTCATCCCCTTGTCAAAACGGCGGCAAATGCCAGCAGCCAGCCCCTGCAGTTTTCAGCTGCTCTTGTCTGGACGGCTTCCTAGGGGACAGATGTCAGCAAGGTAAACCAGCGTCCTTTAATTTTAAACTGCAGGCACCTCCCCCTCCCCTAACAAAAAAGAAACTCTTCTCTTTGTTGCTCGAATTATGACCACACTTTTGTGAAGACCTGTCAAATGACAGTCAAAGCGTGGCTTCCACTTGCGAAAGGTCGGCCAAGATGGTTCTATCAGTGATAAAGAATGCAATTTGTTCTAGAATTTCGCAATGTGTTTAATGAATGAAAACCTTACAGGAGTAGACATAAATGTTTGCCTCCTTTGCAGAAAAACTTTGTCACAACAAGTGCAGGAACGGGGGAACGTGCCAAGTGAGTTATGTGATACACAATAACAAAGGGTAACAATTAAAGTACATGTAGTACCACACAGTACAAAACTTCCTCTTTTATACAACAGATGTCAAATACAACAGGTTAAATTAGGAGTTTTTGTACCAAAAAAAGCTTAAAAAAACGGAACGTCTGTCCACATGTTAATGTGCTGCATTGTTCTTGCTCAGACAGGTAGGACCACGTGGCAGATTGTAGCACAGGCAGGAGTGGGAGTGGTCCCATCTTGTTTGCGATTAAAGTTTTGCATGCCAAAACTACAACCATACTCTAACATGCTCGGTAACATGTTACGCAGGAGCTGTCTGGAGTGGATTACATTTGCATGTGCCCTTTGGGCTTCACAGGCCGCAACTGTGAGGTAAACATTGATGAATGCAACAGCAACCCCTGTCGACAGCTGGGAGTATGTATCGATGGAGTCAACAGCTACACCTGTGCTTGCATGAAGGGTAAGCAGCATCCACCACCAATTATGTGCTCTTCAACTAAAAAGGTTTGGTTTTTTTTAAAGAGGCTTCCAACAAGTTGGCCCTTAAAGCTGTATCATGCCAAACAGCTGGCCTTGCACAAATGTGCCACATGCAGAGGAAATATTTGAGCCAAAACCAAGATCTGAAAACATGACACTTTCTTCTGTCTTGGTGCCAAGTGCCAACCATTCTGCCATCTGACCACATTTTGTGTAGAGTGAAAAATGTGTGTGATCCAGGGCTCCCCATGTCATGCATATATCTGTAATATCTGCTATAAAACTCCAAAATATGCAACAAAATTTCACAGTGGGGGTACGCATACACAACAAAATTTCACAGTGGGGGTATGCATATACAACAAAATTTCACAGTGGGGGTATGCATGCACAACAAAATTTCACAGTAGAGGTACACATTACCCAAGTCAGAAAAGACGATGTATATTTTGCATTCACTGCAAAAAAAGAAATTGCTAGCTGCATGTGTTGAAGACAACTTTTTTTGACTGGTGGTAGTCAAGATCAACAGAGGTCCACCATACTGAAATGTTTACTGTTCTCTCACGGAGACCAGGAAGCCACTATTTTAAATGGCTAATCAAAAGAAGCAAAATTGTTTGTAGGTGGCTGGCTTTTTCTTTTTCCTGTTATTGAAAATGTTAGGTGTAGAACTTGAAGCCAAACAGCTGGCTCTGTCACCAAAGAAACTGTACACGCCACATTGACCATTTTCAAGAAAGCAGAAACTAAGAGTTCAGTTAATTCGTGCTTAAAAATGGTGTAATGTCTTTCAGCATTTGTTCCTCTGCAAACGAGAAATTGTTCACACACACAAAAAAAAAAAACTAGAGTCCCCAACAAATTCGTTGCTGGTTCAGTTAATTTTCAAGCCAGCACTTGCAAGGCATGAACATGAAGCCAACCACAAACATGCTCAGTGTGCTGGATTTCAGAAGCTGGTAAAAGATATACCCTCTGAAACTTCATTGTGAGGGTAAGTTTACCCTTTAAAACTCAAGGAGAGAGTACAGAACTATTTAAACAGAAACTGATGGAGAGCCTTGGTTTGTCTACATGCAACCCCTATTTTGATCGTTCAGTAACCAGAGGATACAGGATGCTAAGGTCAGCAAGAGAGAGAAGTCAAGGAGAAGGATGAGTAGCCCAGCATGTGTCGTACAAATGTGTGGAATTTTAAAATGTTTTAAATGATGGCAACTCAAAAATGAAAAAAAATCTTATGTATGAATGTACTAAACTCTAAATTCTAAACTCAAACCGACCACCCCCCTCCCCCCATCCTGCGGGTCCACCCCATGCAATGTCCTGCGCTGCCACACTTGCCCCTACCTGAACACTGCCACAACACTCCACACACCCAATACCACTTTCGTCATCAAACGCAACTTCACCTGCACCAACAGCAACATCGTCTAGGCCATCACATGCACCCTCTGTCCTACCCTGTTCTACATCAGTGAGACAGAACGCATACTCAACACCCGCTTCACAGAACATCTAGCCGACACTCAACACCGCAGAAACACACCAGTTGCACGTCATTTCAGTACACCCCCACACACAGCTGACAACATGAGGGTCTGTGGTATCTGGAAAATGAAGGGCGACTCCACTGACTGTAAGAATATGGAGTCCTACTTCATTACCCACTTTGGTACCATGATACCAACAGGACTCAACCTCAAACACTGACCCTCCCCTCCCTCCTTTTCCCTTAACCCCCTCACCCCTCCTTTTTCTCTCGCCTCCCTCCCACTCTCTCGCACACCAACGCCCCTTTTTTACCCTTTTTTAACGCAAGAGTGATTTTTTTATTTATAAAGCAAAATTGTGTTGTAGTTCTAATGGTTGGAAGTCCACCAAAGTGCACAGCTCTTATCTGTTGCAGGCACTTCTGGATCTCTGTGTGAGGTGAACCAAGATAACTGTAGTCCCAATCCTTGCTTGGGTAATTTTCGCTGTGTAGACTGGACAGATGATTTCTACTGCATGTGCCCAAATGGAACTGCTGGCAAAATCTGCAGTAAGTGCATTAGTGAAAAGCTTTCGGACAGCATGCACACGTACACTTAAATTTTCAACTTTTATAGTACACTTTTTTTTTACTTGATTGTGTGATCATTGTCAAAATATAGAATTCAAAGATCTTTAAAAATATCTACTTTAATAAAGAGATATTAGGCAATACAGCATCAACACTTCTACATAATTGCATTTATATGCAAGCACACAAAGATGCAACATGGTCAAGATCAGAGACAGAAACAAGGACCCATGGAGAAATTTAAAGGCAGCTTAAGAATATTTGTGCAAAAATTGTTTCAGATGTTTCATCACCAGATACCCTGTACATACCCTGCATAAATAACCTGTGCTTGAATGGTGGGGTATGTTGGCGAAGCCGAGATGGAACTACCCGGTGTGACTGTGCTAAAGGTGAGAAAGAACAAGGCTCCCTCTCCCATGAGTTGATGGAGCTTAGTCAGTTTATAAGGTAGGCAAGCAGGCTGGCACTTTCCAGGCTTAGACCTGGTACCACCTTTTGCACAAATCTTGAATCACTCATCACTGTAGGATGGCAGTGGGGAGGAAAGGAAAGTATGTTTTTATGAAGATCACAGCGCTTAACCTGCATAAGCACATTAAAAACGTAGAACTGTTCCCACATTTAGTGTAAACTTCCCAAACTGTATTTTACATATTTTTCCTTTGCTTTGGAAATGATGTTGAGTGCTAAACACTGCTCACCCTGTACGCAGGGTTCACTGGAAGACTGTGTGAAACTAACATCGATGACTGCAAACCAGGCTTGTGTAAGGGTGGGGCTCGGTGCACAGACTGGATTGATGACTTCTACTGCCACTGTCCTCCAAAAACCTATGGCAAAACTTGTGGTATGTTTATCTATGCATCGTACACCTGCTGTGAGATAGCTTTTGTCTGATAGATGTTAAGGATTAACCACCATCCACTATGACGCAGTTTGACTGTACATGGTTTATTTCTCTGCTGTTTGTTTTAGATATTTTCAGAATGAGTTTACAAAAGCATTACAATGCATATGGATTACAAAACTAACCAGAAAAATTATGAAGCTTATTAAAAATGAAAACAAAACAGATATAGTAACGCTGGTCAGCTGCAATACAATTAAGCAACGTTTGAACAAAATAAAGAGAAAGCACCCTTAAAATGACTTCAAGCTTTCAGCCCAAAATAGACTGATACATTATTTTATAAAAAAAAATTGAGAGCAGATTCTTAAATATTTTTATCCAATGAAACAACACCTGTAAATTTGCAAAGAAAATTTAATCTGCCTTGCAAATTGCAGGGGACAACACAACCATAACAATGATTACAACACAGGAAACTCTGGTGGCAGTAGCTCCTGGTGGATATGGTATTAATGGCACTTTCCTAGGCATCCTGCTGGCCATCCTCATAGGACTCGGTATCATCATACTTATCGCCTCCATTATCAGATGCTGGTTTCGAAGAGAGCAGCCTCGTGACTTTTGCTTCGCCCTGCGCGGCCACTTCTACCGTCCATTTTATGACTGGAACGAGACGTTCACGTCCGAGCGTTACTGAGTGAAATGTAGGCTTGGATGGACTTCTTAGCTTGGCTTCATGTGGATGCAAGAGTCAGAATGAGAGTGCATGTGCTCACAGAAATAGGCGCCTATTTTGGCAGTCATTAAGTAGCTTGTTGCTTAATGTTGCCATCTTCTTCAAAATGAAAAAATAGAAAGAATACAGGTGCTGTAAGAATAAACCATGCAACCAAAGTTGTATAGTCATAACAGTCATGAAGATTTGCTAATTTGCCTTTATTTGGCATTGGTCACCTGTTTGGTTATAAGAAAACTTACAGGGCCAGTTTCTTGAATGCTAGAGGTAGTGGGTCCACTGAAAACTTACGTTGCAGCACACGGGGGGCCATTTCATGAATCTTACAGGCCATCTGTGTATGGGCCAGAGATTGATAAGTCATCAGTCAGTCATGGTGGTGTCAACAACTCTGTCGTTGCCACATTTCATGAAATTTTTATAGAATGCAACATTACCAGAGTGCTTGCTTTACCTCCTTGGGGGTCTAGAGGTTAAGGCATCTGCTTCCAAAGGACGTCAGTGGTTTCCACCCTGGCCGAGTCATACATAAGACTTATAAATAAGCAGTCTAGTAGTTGCCCTGCCAGACGCCTGGTGCTACAGGGAACAGTACTAGGACTGGCTGGCCCAGTGTCATTATAATGTGACTGGGTGGGACTGAAGCCAGTGTTATGACAGCAGTCCCACATGTGGCAGCATGTAAGCTTGTCTAAGCAACACTGTTTTGATATGCACTTGTTTATTATACTGCCACAAACTAAGCAGCCAACCAGAGTACTTGCATGTTTCAGTGTTAACTTCTGTAGCTGCTTGTAGAATTGTTATGGCACAAATGTTTTAAAAGGAAAATGTTGGTGAAACAGCACATGAACAAAAGTTTGACATCATTCAAAAGCAGTTGAATCTACAAAATGTGCATGTTGCGTCTCTTTTGTATCAGCATGACCCAAGCCCTCATGTGCCTGAGGCACTGTTAGGTAGAAAGATACACGTGATTATAGATCTACGATCTCCAAAATGACTAAGAGTAAGACACCTGAATTGTGCTAGAATACAAACTGACAGTCTGTGCATTTAGGTAATTGAAGACATCCCTAAGGCAGTGCAGAGACTTCCTCCAGTAAGCCAGTGTTGAGAAATGTCCCAAGAATAGCAGTGGACCAGTACACTATCTAATGGACTGGCAAAGGCCTTTAGCACAGGTTCAAGACTCATGAAAGCGACTGGTGACTCAACCTTTAAGGAAGCGGTCTCCCTCTTCATGGACTGACTGTTAAAGACCCTGACCACTGGTGGTTTTCTGACCAGTGTTTCACCAAGTGTTCGACAGTTCTTTATGGCAGCGCAGAAGATGAAGACAACATGATTCTCTATCAACATGAATGCATAAATGTGAGAAGAGTGGGGATGGGGAAAACATCTAACAAATGCTTATTTTTCTTAAAAACATGTACAGTCCATGTAAAGAGTCTTTCTTTTATATTTCCACTATGACCAAGTTCTGACCCAAAATAAAATCCATTACTCTGTACAGGCATCGCCACACATTGCTACAAAAAAAAAACAAAACTTTGTGGACTGTTGCATATGATTAGTATGGTTATATCACTACACCTTTTTGTAAGACATGTAAGAAACTTTGGCATCACAATGCTTGTTTTGCAGTGCTGTTTGACGTATTAGTGTACAATGTTGCACAATTCTGGGGTTTCTTTTTTCAGAATTGCCTGGCATCAGCTGTGTTATTGTCTCATGATTGTCATGTTTGTGCTTTGACCATCTGCATGAAGATGTAAGCATTTATGTATATTTTTAAGGATCTGTGACATTCACAACTGCAGCATTTCCTATGTCTTCCCATTAAAAATTCTAGTTTTCCTCAAATCATTCCAAAAATATGGATCCCAAAATTGATATTTTCTACCCACCTATTGTTACATGTCATCAGATGTTATGATGTACAGAAAAGAATATGGTTACAAATCTCTAATTACTCTCAATGTGACTTTACAAACATTAAATCGGATGAATTTTTTCTCATTTTAGAACAAAATTTCTGTGTTAAAAGCAGCCGATGCATCAGGGAAATCAATTTTAGGCTTGTCAATGCATGTAATCTTTTACTTAAACGCAATCATACATACCTGCTTGGATTATAATTAAAGTTTCCATTTGCCACCATAATTATAATTGTGTAACAACATAGATGTGTAAGCAAGCAATGCTTCACAACCAGCTTGTTTTTGGATGTAGGGAGTGCATGGCTGCATGCATATGTGCAAGAGAAGCAGTATTTCAGCTTACAATATTCAGAGTTGTAAATTTAAATTTCTGCATTGCACTAACTGGTCCATTTATGGATCAGTTTATAAGT
>SMGT01000001.1:522724-556663 GCA_004794575.1 Lanistes nyassanus | reverse complement strand
TCACATCTGCTTCTTCAAATAATAATAGTAATAATTTTGCTTCTCTCTACATTTTTAAAGCCTGCACTTGTGGACTTTTATCAAGACTCATCTTTGGAAGACAAATATGTTTCATAATTTGCAGGTGGGGAGTGTATGATGTGGAGGACTGCTGCACTGCAGTAGAAAACTTGGTAAAAACCAACAGAGCTGACCCCCAGAAAATCTGCATTGATGGTGGATCTGCTGGGGGATATACCACACTTGCATGCCTTACCTTTTGCAACACTTTCTGTGCTGGTGTGCATCTGTGTTTGCTATTATGCGTCAATTTAGAGTGTTCAGTTGCAGTATTTCAGCAGTTGAGTACCACCACTAAATCCCCTTCTCTCCAAGGGGTTTTGATGTTTCATTTGATAGACCATTGGATTGATTTATCAAAGTTGCAGGTTCGAATCCATGGGTGGGCAAGGATTATATCCTGGTGCCAGTTGCACTGCTTGGGCCTAGGTAGTCACCTGTAATAAACCTGACTAAACTCCCGAGTCAGGTGTAGCTAGTCCCGAACTAATCAACTGTCTTTTGCCTGTTGCATTGCTCAGGACTATGGCCCCAGCTATGTCTGGACTAAATAGAACACTTCTTTGTTTAAAGTAACTCACAGGGGCTGCCATAACAAAATGAAATTTTGCGAAGAAACATTATTTTATCAATGATCAAAACATTTTACAAACAGCTGTTTTCTGTTCTGTTTTGCCATCTGCCATGCACAATAACATTCTGCAAATATGTTTATGACGTGTTTTGTATTTTTTGAACACATTCTATTTTTGGCTGACAGTCTGGGGAAACAAAGAGACAAGGTGCATGGTAATCTAGAATACCCACGGCTTAATCTTCAACGTTGGCAGCAAACCTTTTTGTGAAACGTGGATTCTGGCATATTTCTCAGTATAATTTTCCATTAAAAGTTTTGCTTATGACAGTTGAGTTTGAACTGGAGTGTCAAATGCTATTCTGTCATTGATACTACCAACATAAGCAAGAAGTTTGGAAAGATGCGGCATTAGTGTATTGTGGGCATCACACTGGAAAAAAACTTCTGTTTTCTTTTTAGAATGTCTTCAGTATCTTTACAGACAAACACAAACATAAGCATTTCTTTGGCATTATTGTTGGGGGGATGCACACTTATGTTCTACAATGTCAAATAGCTTAAATTTTACGGGAGGTAGAGCAAGTCAGCACAGGGTACCAGCAAGAGCAAGCGCTATTGTTTTGAATCTTGCTGGTTTGATTTTCAGTTGTGTACATGTTTTTTTGGCCCTTACCGACACATGAAAATGCAGTGGAGTTCAAGAAGTTATGTTGCATTTCTGGAGACAGGCTTCCTTCCTTCAAAATCTCAGATTGATTATTTCAATCAACTTCGTGTTTAGAGTCCAGAATCAAAACCATTGAAGTAGTTTAATGTGAACTGATTGTCTATCACTGCATAGTGAGGTGGAGATTTTTTTGATAACTAAATATTATGCAAACGGTGGGCCAGTCTTGTTGCTGTTCTGACACTACATCTCATCAGCGGCATCATCAGGCCTGGAAAACCAAAATCCGAGACTAAAATTAACGTGAGTGACCTGTTGCTGAAGACTAACTTTTGTGAGTGAGCTTTATTGTCAGCTGCTACACCTACCTCCTGGTAGGACTTAATTTATAGTCTACTTCCTGACTAAAATTTTCTTAGCAGCAGTGCAACAGATGTAAAGGTTAGTCAGGTTCTAGTTCTGTCTTAAAGAGCTGTGCCTGAGCAGTGCAACCAGCCCCTGAGTTAAACATTGTGCACACTATTCAGCCCTCCCCTTTAAACTGTCTCCCTACATTGCCCAATTTACAGGGATATCAGCTTGGTGGTTGCTCAAGGGCTTAGCTTAGTGATAAGCCCCAATCACCCTGTATCCCCACCATGATATGGCCTTAGTTGCTGGCAGTGAATCTAAACCAAGCTGAACCAAAGCTTTCTCCCCACCTTAATGGGTAAAGTTTAGCTTTGATTAATGCGTTCTAACAGTAAGTATCAAAGCTGTGGAGCAAATGGGCATGTTACCTGAAGATGTAAGCTATTTAGAGGGTTTTTTCCTCTGACCCTGACATCTTTTGTGTTTTGGGGGTGGGTGTCAGGTGGGTGTCCTCAGTACTTGCCGCATGTGGTTGGCTTGATTTCTTTCTGGGATTGGAAGGATGCTGGGCACCCGTTGTCCCCCACCCTTTGCTCAGTAGTGTTTTGGAAACTGAAGCATGCCGTGATGTTGCTCGTCTGCTTGCGTATGAGTAGGAAGTGTGGCAGGGTTGCTTGTTGGTGTCATCCCTGTTATTAAATATTTTATTCATGTTTATGACAAGATATAGTTGTATGTGTGACCACAATGGGCTAAACAAGTGGGTTCTTGAAGTCATGATAATATTTCCCATATGAGTATAAAGAGTAGTATATTTTTGTGTGTGTGTGGGAGGTGTGCATTAATGGAGAGTGAAATTTGAATGACACAGCTAGTTCATAGTTCAAGGTGTAATTTGTCACATTATGAATCTGTTATATCCTCCTGTACAGGGGCAAGTCATTATGGCATTGGGGACCTTGAATTATTAGCACGTGATACTCACAAGTTTGAAAGTCAGTACATTGGTGGTCTGTGTCCACCGAAAAAGTACCGGGAGCGATCACCAATTTATCACACGGATTGCCTGAACTGTGCCATCGCTCTCTTCCAAGGAGACCAGGACAAGGTGAAAGGCTCATACAGTACAGATCATGGACTCTAAATGTAAACTGTAGATCCTGATAGCTTAAAAGACTTTGGCAGGAGATGCAGTTTCGGTAGTGTGGACATCAGCACTTGTATAAATGTGGTGCGCCACCAAGAAACCAGTCTCCAGTCGGAAAGCCTATATTTATGGCTACAGGCAGAAATAAGTTGTTGCGGTCGATCTGATCCAGTCTAAGTCTTTTGCACAAAAGCAATCTTAAGAATGTAAATTATCATGTAGATGTAAAATTCTGCCATAATTGTGCCTAATAATAGGTGATATTCCAGTATTTTTGTGCTTAATAATGACATTAAAAATTCTCCTTAAAGGCTACTTTTCACAGTCTGCAAATGATCACTAACCCTTACAGAACCCCACTGTTGAACATTGTTAGGAAAGCCAATTACCTTTCACGAATTGTGTGTGGAGCATGAGAAAGCGATGACCTTTCTCCAAATAAGGGAATGCTGACATAAAAGATTTGATCCCATCAGATTGCTGCTAACTAGGCATGCTTGGTAATGGCAAAGAACCAACTGCTCACATTGGCTTGAGAAGTTATTTGGCTAACTTCATCCCAGCAGAGGGAGATGTTTGCCAGGGATGCATCATGTTTTTTATATTACCAAAATGTATTATACAAGCAAAAAATGTTGCAGAACCAAATATTTCTGCATTTCTTCTTTCTGTATTTGTGATCTGTTAGTAATAGTCTAAGAAAGTTCTGTTCAAATTTTATGTAAATCGTTCGTATATGGGTATAAACTTCTCCGACACTGTTTTATCATCTTGTTGTTTCTCATCCCTGTCATAATTTCATTATAGTATGGCATATTTATAGGATATTTATAGTTTTGTTGTTTGGTGTAGTACCTCTGTCCTTTCTGTGTAAATTGTTAAAGATGGGAAGAATTCGACCCCTGTTGCTAAGGAAATTAGTGCACTACTGTATGCTGAAACCTTTGAGCCTGTTTTTCCCAAATGGCTGATGGCCATGTAGTGACCATCAACAAACCAGATATCTCTAACTTATCTAGGATAGTGTTTAACTGTGTTTTATATATCAAAGTGATCAGGAAACACTGTAGAATTCAAATATACATTCAACTCACAACACCCAATTTTGGACTTAGTAATTTTGTGATTGCCTGCCATATATACATTGGCGTCCATAATGATGCACACAACCTGTGAGAAAACCAGATGCAGATTATTGTGATCACATAGATGGTGGATGGACATGCAGGTCTTGGCAATAGTCTCCCATCTGTATGGAAGTTTTTGGAAACTAGGCTTAATCAGGGATCTCAATTTTCCTCCATGAAACCTCCTTATGATCTGTTGCACAGAAAGTCCATTGGGTTAAGGCTAGAAATGATATTTGTTGCGACCTTTTGCCTTGTTAAGCTGCTGGATGACAGCCCAAAATGATTTGTAGCGCACAGGAATTTTATTTTGTGTGGGAAATGGGTGATGATGGTTTTATGAGAGGTATGAGATACTAATTTCATATTGTGTCTGTTGCCATCAGGTTGTACCTCCTAATCAAGCAGAGATGATGTATCAGGCAGTCAAGGCGAAAGGACTGCCCACAATGTACCTCTTGTTTGAAGGCAAGTATTCCTAGTATAAGCAGTTTTGTTTATTAGTCTGGTCATTATGAAAATTGCAAACTTGTATCCTACTCTGGATAGAAAACTACAACCCTGTTGAGGTACTGAAAGCTTTGCAGAGCTTGAATGGGTTGAATTCGACACGAAGGCAGTCCTGATGCACTCATTTTTTTCTTTTCCTTTTTTTTTTGTGAGAAATTTTAAGTAAGCAGAAATCTTTTGGGTGTACCTGAAGCTTATTTTGAGTCCTGATAAGATCTTAGCAAAGACACACAACCTGTGCCATTCCGGTGCAGCACAGGTATCTGTATGAAGTAGAAATAAAATGCATATCATAGTGCACAGAACGTGGGATTACAAACTTTTGCATGTTGTTTGTTACCTCACCAAAAGGAAAAAGGAATTTCCCAAATAAGCTGCCTCCATTTAAGTTAGGGATGCTGTGTATTTAGGGAGTTAAACTCTTAATTTAGCATAGTTTTCTGCTCGTGACAGGGGAACAGCATGGATTCCGAAAAGCAGAAAACATCCAGGCATCCATTGACGGAGAGTTTTACTTCTTTGGAAAAGTTCTGGGCTTCAAGCCTGCAGATTTGGGAATCGAGGTGAGCACTAGTATGCTCGGAACTGAAGAGTGAATGATTACTATTATTGTACATGATAGTAGTCATTTCAGATCCAGAAGTACCCATAAACTTAAATCAACTGTTGAAATCCTTCCATGTTGTGGAAGTATGATCTTCGGATCTGTGGTAAACCCAAAGAACTTTGTTAAGAAAGAACAACACTCTGTGGGGCTATGTACAAGAAAGAAAGAAAACGTTTGCAATTTTTTTTATTAACATTGGTGGGTTTGCAGTATAAAATTTTTTGAAAATAAAAACTTTGCAATTTTTTTTTACATTGGTGGGTTTGCAATATAACATTTTTCAACATCCATACCAACCACATGCATTCACCCAAATAGAAACAAAGAGGGTGGCATACAACATAATACAGAAATATTATGACATTTATTTAGGCATTTTGTTTCATTATGAGCTTTTTCTTGTTCTGTGTACATGTTGCACAACAGGATGAATTATATATGACAAACCTTATAAACTACTTATTTATGTTGCAGTACAAGGTAGACAACCTGGACTAACGATATGCATGTTGTGTCCAGCTGGAGAAATATTTCTCAATTAGTCAATACCCCAGATCTGAACGTCTATGTCCAAAATGCAATACTAGTGACATTAAAGATGTATATCCATCAAACCAAATGTCTTCAGATGTGTCTTTTCAGTGGTGCACCGAAAAAAGTATTGGAAAGTTTTGTTAAATTTATGAAATACGTTTTGTGATAAGGACATTGTCCAGGAACACTTTCCTGAGACTGTGGTATGAAATGATATGTATAATAAGTCCTCAGCTCAACATATATCAACAGCAAACCTATTATACAGAATATTACACTTTCTCTCCCTATCCTTCTCTAGAGGGCCCACCTTATTTCTTCCTTTCCTCCATGCCCCCTATTGCTTCTGCCTTCCTTTAATCTCATCACTTTACTGTTCACCTCTTGCTGTTATCTTTAACCAACTCAGTGGTCTAGAGGTTAAGGCATCCACTTCCAAGGTAGGTCAGTGGTTTGTGCCCCAGCCAAGTCACACCTAGGAAACTGGCAATGGATTAGCTGCCCTGCCAGACGCCTGGCACAGTAGGGAACAGTACTAGGACTGGGTGGCCCCATGTCAGTATAATGTGACTGGGTGGGACTGAAGTCTGTGTTGCAACAGCAGTCCCACGTGTGGCAGAATGTAAACTTTGTCCAAACAACACCGTCCTGATACGCACAGTTTGTGGTGAGACATCAAACACCCACCCTTCACATAATTCTTTCACACTTGCCACACTTGCCCCTACCTGAACACCAACACCACACTCCACAGCACTTTCGTCATCAAGCGCCACTTCACCTGCACTAACAGCCACATCATCTAGGCCATCACATGCACCCTCTGTCCCACTTTATTCTACATCGGGGAGACAGAACGCACACTCAACACCCGCTTCACAGAACATCTAGCTGACACTAAACACCGCAGAAACACACCAGTTGCACGTCACTTCAACACACCCCCACACACAGCCGACAACATGAGGGTCTGTGGTATCTGGAGAATGAAGGGCGATTCCATTGACCGTAAGAATATGGAATCCTACTTCATTACCCATTTTGGTACCATGGCACCCACTGGTCTCGACCTCAAACACTGACCCTCCACCTCCCTCTTTTTCTCTTTACCCCTCCTCCTCTCTCTTACTTCTTCTCTCACCTCCTCTCCCACGCCCCCTTACCCACGCTTCTCTCTCCACCCCACCCTTTCCTACCCACCTGGCGATTGGCTGCCCCTTTTTAACCCTTCTTACTCACTGTCCCTTAGTCATTTTCCTGCTGTCCAGCCCATGCGCCACATCTACTGAAGCTAAGTCTTTTTCTTCTGTTTTCGTTGTTGTCGTTTTTTCGTCGTTTTTGTGTTGTCCTGATGAAGGGGTAGTGCTCCGAAACATTTAGATTGTCTTTGTCATGTCTTACCTTGGTCCAGTTCCCTTGTTTTAAATTTAAGAAAGGTTTTTCCTCCAAGCGGCAGTCACCTGTTTTTCTTGTATAATTCTTTCACAAAATTATGTTTTATACTTCGTTGTGTTTGAAATTTTACATGCCCTTCCAGGTTTAACAATAAACCCCCTTGCTTGTGCCTCACAAGCTATACGTTATATTCTTTTTTATATCCCCAAATAAAGATAATGCTTTCCTTTTTCTGTTGTTTTATGTGCAAGTGTTGACTGTAAAATATTCCTTCTGAAACAAAGTACCTGTCACTGATTCTAGTAGACTTTGTCCAGGCATTTTGTTCAGCAATCCATCTAATATATAAAGCCAGATGTGTGCATGTTTGTTATACAAATCTGCACACCTGAACCGATCCACACCAAACTGAAAGTCGGCACATGGGTTCCTTTTCATCTGCAGATTGTTCTAGGCCATATTTCGACCCTATACCCAGGCCTAAAGAAAATGACAACGCCCTTACCAAGTCGTACACAGTGATCAGCATGTTAGGGGTTGGGTTTACACTTTACAGAGGGGGTAGGAGTGGGTGAGGTAAGAAAAACCCTGGCTAGTTTCCTATAAATTCAAGGGCATTTTTTTTTAAACCTTGTTTCATGAATGACACACATTGTCGACTAAGGTGTTTGGGATGACACCCCGCCTTCCTAGCTTTGAACTATCTGCTACTATAAAGGCCAACAAATTGTTTTTTTGCACTGAATCAGCTCATATGTATAGCCATTTAGGGTTCAGGAATCGTTAAGAAGCTCAGTGTTTGGCTTTTCAAATGATTTACAGAGTTAATTTATTCATAATGTCGCTCAAGGATGAGCCAATCAAAAAACAACCCCATTGATCAATCATGTCCGACTTGTAAGAACTCACCGATTTGGCAGACAAGTACAATGAAATTCCTATAAATGATTACAATTTTCTCCCCTTAAATGTTTGTATCGATAACAAAATGGTTAAATGAAGTAATCTTTTTGCTTTTAATTTTTTTATAAGATAAAATGGTTTAATTATGCACTAAAGATACAGCTAAGAGTAAACAATATCAAGTTGATATTTATTAATTTCATGTACTGATTTTAACTCAAACGATCAATGAAACCGGAAACGACTTTTTTTTTTTTTTCATCTTTGAAGCATCATTAAACTATGACCATATGACCATTTGAGGCATGTTATGGTAACAATAATTTACCTAATATTGAACTGTTGATTTTTTTATACCTTGAATATAACTGGGATTAGTAGCAGCAAAGGCTGAAATAGCAGAGGGGACAAAACAAGGGTGTAATTAGATTTTTTCACATTTTTTTCCTTTTATTCAAGACGATCTTTTTACTCATAGTTTTGTTACTTTAAATTACAATAGTAATTTATTTGGTTGTCAGATGGTCAATATTCTAAGCTCAAAGATGTATTTTGCGCAAAAGGTAAGTCAGGCAACCAAAACTCTTATTGTAATTAACTTCTGATAACTATTTCACCTGCTACGCAATGGAGGAGGAAAATTGCTTGCTGTTTTTTTCCCCCCAGAGTATAGACAACAGCAGAATGATGGCAAAACCGATTGAGACAGGTCGTCCAACCAGTAGGATTTCACTGTATTTTTTTTCAATCATTAAAAAATACAAAATCATGACCAAAAAAAAATGAGAAAAAAGTTTTCATTGCCCTGCCACACTGCTAAGGACTAGGGAGAGACGCACATACAAGGAATTATATAAACCCAAAATATGCTCAGGATTTCCAGGTGTTCCAGCACACAATTTTTTTCCCAAACAGTTAACAACTCAATCAGTGCCATTTGTGCACATTAAGTGAAGGCTTTGCTTTATGGTGAGTGAGTCGTGTATATTTAAACGCCTGTGACCGTCCGGATCCGGGGGCGGATTGTCACCTCTCCCTTATGTTGGAGAACTTTAGCCTGGAGCGCCCCACCTCGTGGTCTCTGTTCCTGAAGTGGTCCTTGACAGAGTGCTGCGCTACCTCCAGGGGCCTCCCTTTGAGCCCCTAGCCCAGTGTGCTGGACGGGAAGCCACAATGAAGACTGTCTTCTTCGTCACCCATGCCATGGCTGGCAGGGTGAGTGACCTGCATGCCTTGCGTGTGGACCCCCATCTGCTACTCTGGAATGCTGATGGTAGCATCTCCCTCTCCACTGCTCCAGGCTTCATTGCCAAGAACCGCCTGCCGGACTTGGGGCCTCAACAGTTCCCGCTGCCAGCACTCCCGGGGATCTCCTCTTCCTACTCCTCCAGTCCTGGGGGCAAGTCCTCGCCCCAGCTGGTGTCGACTTGGCTGAGACACACCATCCTGGGTGCCTACCAGGTGGATGCAGCTGCCTCCTCGCCATCCCCCGACGGTCAGGTCAACGCAGCAGTGGACGGATTGTTAGGCAATGGGGAGCCCCCTCCCCAGTGACAGGAGTAAGGGTCGTCCCCTTCATGTCCAGCCCTTACCCACGGGTCCTGCAGCTGCTCTCCCCACTATCAGGATGGCCCATGATGAGCTCATGGTGGCATTCTCCCTGACCCATGGGGCCGCTGGGGATGTAATTGTGCGAGCGGTCGGGTGGATGTTGGGGACCACCTTAGGCAAGTTCTACCTATGCTGGATACAGCAGCCGATGAGGTGGTGGCCCTCCTCCCCTCTCTTGCCTCTCCATGACTTTGCCCTCTGACTGGTTACTTCTTAGCTGTGTTGTCGAAGGGTGACCGGTTTTTGTTTTCTTGTTCAGGTGTGTATGGGTGTTTTCTTTCCTTTTATCCTCTAACCCCCCAGTCAGGGGTCAGTTTGCTCAACTGGGGGACTGAGCTTTGCCCGCATCCTTTTTGGAATTCGGTACATAAAACACATTGCAGCCTGTATAAAAGGGAATTTTTCCGAAGTAAAATTAGTTTTAGTATGGTTAGCAATGTGTACTATATCACAGGGCCATCCCACCTCTCCCATGAAGGCTCTTGGAGGTTGGCGAGAAGTAAACTGACTAAGCTGTGTGGTGGGCACAGCATCTAGAGGGAGGGAGGCACTGAGTTAGTGGGTGAACTGTGTTCACTCTGACTGCACTTGCCAGGCAGTTCAGGCATGAATCTGGTGTGTTGTCTCCACCAGGTACAGTAAGGCACATAGTACAAATTGCTAACCTTACTAAAACTAATTTTATCTAGGAAGAATTTCCTTTTTAAAAAATCTCCACACAAATTCAACAACTTTATGTTTTGGAATTTGCACTGATCGTCTTCCACACAGGAACATTATTGAGGAAATGGTCAATGAATCACAGTTAAGAAATATTTTGTCTTAGGCTTCTGACTTTTATCAGATTATTAGAATTTGGCACACACAGATGCAGGCACACTGTTCTCCGCAGGCATACTCCAGAAATGTGCTTTCAGTCTTGCATTTCATTTCCATCTTACAGCCTGTAACAAAGGTCCATGAATACAGTCTCCAGAGTTATGCCTAGGACTGCTGTGATCTAGGAAACATTCACCCAGATTTTCTTAGCATCCATTGACAAATTGACCAAGTGCATTAAAACATTGTTGTAAAAAAAAAATTTTGCTGCATATACAATAAAAGCAGGAGTTTGCACCTAAGTCTAATATTTCATCAAAAATCCGTGGATCTACAGTTGCACACAAAACAGAATTTCTTATTTTACTGGAATGTAGACAATTGTCTTACCTCTGCTTGGCATGTTACTTAAGTGTTAATGATTTTTCTCCTGGACAGGCATTAAAATTTAGTTACATGCTATCGGTACAATTTGTCAAAACTAGTAATTCCTTCTCATGTCCCTAACTTTAATGGCAAGGATTAGCAGGGGAACAATAACAAAACTCCAAAAGAAGATACTGAGCTGCTACTCACTTCATCCTTCAAAATCCGACGAGCATAGTCAGCTTCAATAGTGCCACCATGTTTCTGGGCGAAGTCCTCCACGCCAGCTCGATCCTTCATCTTCACCAGAGTCTGTTACAAGTGACCACAACAGACCAAAGCTAGATGATATGGTGAGGGCAGAGTGCAGCACAGAAGCAGTCCAGCTCCCAGGAACAAGCTGCACGAAACACCACTAGAACCCTATCTTGAAGCTAGGGTAAAGCCTTCATCTTAAACATTTCAATGATGGATGATATGGTGAGGGCAGAGTGCAGCACAGAAGCGGCCCAGCTTCCAGCTCCCGGAACAAGCTGCATGAAACACCACTAGAACCCTATCTTGAGGCTAGGGTAAAGCCTTCATCTTAAACATTTCAATGATGGATGATATGGTGAGGGCAGAGTGCAGCACAGAAGCAGTCCAGCTCCCAGGAACAAGCTGCAAGAAACACCACTAGAACCCTATCTTGAGGCTAGGGTAAAACCTTCATCTTAATTAAACATTTCAATGATAATTGATTTCAATGCTTGATTTAGCTGATTACTTTGCCTTTCCATAGAGTTAGGGCTCTAGCAGCATGCTGTACATCTAGTTCCTCCCCTTCATCAAAAATATGGTTACTAGGTGTGCTGTGTGTGAAGCTCATGAGGACAGAAAGGTTGACGATAAATGTATGCTAAAACTTGTATCCAAGTCAATGGCTTGTGAACACACTCAAGCTATTAGCCTGTATGCACAGACACTACCTGCTTTCATGTCTACACAATCCATTAGAACAGCAGAAACTTCAAAGTACAAGTTCATTTACCTCAACGGTAACTTTGTGGTTACTTATTTTCCTGCTCAAAGACAGTCTAGTGTCAAGATCTTCCACCAGTTCCAGATATGGGGTCAGGATCTGTAACAAGTGGCAGTCAAAAATCTGGGGGTTTGTTGTTGTTGGGTTTTTTTAAATTTGCTGTTTGAATATTTCAGGCATACATAACTATGGCAGTAACCACCTTGTACCACAATAAGTCAGCAAGTTTCCAACTGCATTATAAAATACATCACTATTTTCCGACTTTATATAAAGCCCTTAAAACAGCTGTCACAATTCACAGGAGCCAGCTTCCATTTATAATAAAAATAACCAAAGAAAACATTTTTGTGTGTATCAGGGGACACAATCCTAAGTGACTCCTGACCTCATATGGAGCCTTGAATTTGTGCAAGATGTCCACCACTTTATCAAAGCCTATTGCTGCCTTCATCTTCTTTCCACCAAACCAGCCCTGTAAGCACACAACAGCCATCTTAATGTCACTGTTTCTAAAACGTGTGAGCACATACTTCTGTGAGAAATATTCCTTATATCTGAAAGTCTTCATGCATGTACTTCAAGCATCACCTCATGCAAAATACTGTCTTTTTGAAACTGTATTATTTATTCAAAACTTTTAGGAAATTACTAATTAGAACCTTACCTTTGCTGTTAGTAAGTTTTCTATATCAACCCAAGCATGGGCTTTTGCACGAGCACTTAATGCAGTCCATATATATTGTCGCTCTGGTATCTGTAACACACCATCAAGGCCTATGGCTTACATTTTCTATTTGAAGACATACTTAACAACCTATAATACAAAATAATTTTTTAAGACCAAATTTTGCTTCTGGCACTCCTACAGTGTTGTTAGCATTCCTTTCTGTCAATAGTCATGCATGCAGGTAAAGGTGTCATTCCCATTACAGTAGATAATACTAAGTAATTAATACAAATGATGCTGATGACAAAATAACAACATCAATAGTTATTCCTACCTCAAATCTTTTTCTTAGGGCAAGAGGACTTGCAAAGCTATTCTGAAAAAATGCAGGAAAAAAAGATCAGAAAACAGGGTCAGTGTGGGAACAGAGGGTCAATAAGACAATATCCTAACATTTTTGGAAACAAGATTTTCTTACATCCATAAACCACCTGCTGAATGCTGAAGGTACAGACACATGTTGCCCACAAACAAGAAATGCTCTTTCTACAAGAAGAAAGAATCCAGCTGTAATGTATGGTGCACCATTCTGATGCAAGAAAAGAGAACTTAGCAAGCTAAAGCAAAAGAACCTCAAGACGTACTTGAACCCGAGGTTCTCTTCATTGATTTTCTCTGTGGGGAATGGGCATATCTTGCCTGGAGGTAACATACATCTGGCAGGGAAAGCATGATGCTGGTTTAAAAAGTTTGCAAAATATTGTCTACTTTTACCACTATTCACAGCAAACTTGCATACTGTAACTCACATCTGGTTCATGATAGTGATACAAGCAGGAGTAAAACAGAGTAGTAGTGACAGGCATATCCAGCAGTGAACGTCTTCGAGGAAAATCTCTGAAGACCTTGGTTCTGCCCTCTGCTTCTAGCCTGGCATCAGAATCCTGTGGAAAAGAGGCAAAAAGCTTCAGGAAAAAAATCTGAATAAAGCTTCCTGCCACCCATCCACATATAAACGATGAATTACATTTGCACGTTTCTCTATTTTTCTCATTTCTGTCTTACATCAATATAAAGAGAACTCAAACAAATTACAACATTGAAAGACTACCTTGAAACATCAGTTTCTCACGTGCAACTCATAATTACACTAATAATCAGAACAGCAGATGGAATATGATGCTGTGTAATGAGACGAAATTCCCTTATAAGACTGAAACAAAATTGTAACTATCTTCTGTTCTGACCAGGAAGCTTATGCAAAAACAGGCGCTATCAAAGTCCTAGGCCTTCGACAAATGACTAGAACACAACAGACCTAATTTTCACACAGTCCTGACAAGTGTGAGAAAGTACATGCAGCACCAGTTCACCATTTCATGCATCAGCCACCAACCTCCCATCCTTCCCCCAACACCAGACATGTTGACATTTTACCTCAACAGGGAGCTGCGTCTCCAGCAGATCCACATGTTCTCTGACTAAAGCTGCATCCCCTGCCAGTGAAGGATTTGTTTCAAAGTGAGTTCTGCAACAGGAATCCAAGCAAGACCCAGGGTACACGTCAATAATACCACTAATAATATGCATCAATAAACACATGGAATCCCATATCTCTCAGGATTATAGGCAACAGCGTGTAATGAACACCTGCATCCAATACAATACCTATCAGATCCAAATATCCCATTCACAGTGAGCTCTGCAATATACTTATGCATACAATGCCCTATTTCGAAATTATATATATATATACTTTGCCTGTATATTGCCATCACAAGCTACAAGCATCAAAATAAACTATCTGGTAAAGTATAAATCAAATCAGTTTCAGGTATGTAATAATATTTGCATGGGCAGTTTAGCTGGTTTAAGTTATGCCATACCTTACATATGTAAACTTACAATGTTGGCATCACAAAATATGTCAACATGCTTCAAATCTGAATCGCTGACTTGCATTCTTGCTTGTAGAAAATAATTCTTATTCTATCTTTTATTAATTTCAAGATGTAGACAGGACTTTTACCTGAGACCTGTTTTCATCATGGAAACCTTGGTTTTGACATCTCCACAACTGCAAATCATTTTGTACTTCATGATCTGTAATAATAAATGTGGATTTTTAACGCGCGAGAACACATTTCATGCACACTTCGCGCGGACGAGGCACACAGACAGACGCTCTAGTGAAAACAACGAAACACACACAAACACACACAGAGGGAGAGATGAACGCAACACTGACCAACAGGTTGGGATACAGACCGTCCTTCAGTCACAGATGGGTGGAAAAGTATCATAAGAGAGGATGAACAGAGACAGTTGTAAGTTAATGCAGACAGGCAGTCCCGACGTCAGTCAAGGTACTTTCGGAAAAGAAAAGTTTTTAAGTTTCGTTTGAAAGTCTGTAGTGATGGGGAGTGGCGAATGTTGTGGGGAAGTGAGTTCCATTGGGTGGATGCCGAGAAGGTCAACATGCGTTGTCCGTATGTTTTTGTCTGTAACAAAAGTTTGTGCTTTTCCAAATGTAGAGAGTATCCCCCATAAATCACCACTATTTAGACGCAAGATTAGTTGAAGAAATGCATAAATATACAAGTACCCAGACAAAACAATCATCCACAAAAATAACTTACTGCTGCTTCCTCTGTCCTTCTCAGAGCTCTGTAAATGAAAGAAAATAGAAAATGACAAAGAAACAACTTAACAAGCCAGCGAAGATCAATAACACATAGATTGATCTTTAGGAAACACCTTAAATTGTTTGTAAACACAAATGTTAACGCCTATCAATTTCCAGCCATCATTGTGATACACAAATTAATGTCAAAGGCGAGCCAAATGCACTGTATTTCGATGCTGACAGACCTAAGAAATGCTTTCATCTTGCTCCATACAGCTACAATAAACCCTATTGTGCCATGTGCAGGTTTATTCATTATTGTTTAATTCAAAAGAGAAAAAGATTTCAAAGTGCTTTTAAAACTTTAAAACCTACTGAAAGCATTACTAACAACTTTGTGATGATGACCGCTTCGGTCCAATTATGTCAAATAAATTAAACACATCTTCAATATAAGCATGTGTAATAATATAAATTATAATAAAATATAACACTCGACAAGGGATATAATAAATATTGCAAACATACACCAGTGTATCAACAAGTTCCAAATGTTCATAGTGTGCCCGAAGATAGCTGAGATAGTGGTTTGCAGCTATTGGTCGCTTCTCTAATTCTGTATGGAAAATAGACTTTTTCACTGTTCGTCGCAAATGCAATACAGCCTGCAAATAATTGAAAAATTATTAATGGAGAACTGTGGTCCTCTGACAAAAGAAACAGTAAGATTAGGAGATTGAAAGAAAGAAAACAGAGTGCAGATAATAAGGAAACCACTTGATCTACTGTGAAAAGTTGAATTGTCATAGTCTTTTGTCATGTTTATACTTTTTCACTCATTCACCACCACTTTAATATTTACTCCATCTCTCTTTTCTGTTATTCTCTACCCTTCTGGTTTTCTTTTTGCCCCCCCCCCCCAACCCCAGCCCCATTCCTTTCACCATTCCCTTTTCTACATTTTGTGATTCCCATGCAGTGTTCCTACACAGACAAGCGCCTTGTTTCTAGTTATTTTCCTCTTTGTATTGTGTGTTTTGTCCTGATGAAGGGGTGGTGCCCTGAAAGGTTTGCTTTATCTCATTTATATAAATTGGCTCATTCTCTGGTTTTTACCATTTTTTAAAATTCGAAGCTCCAGTCACTCATTCAATTTTCATTGTCATAGTGTTTGAGAGAGATTAGATGAAATGACCGCCATAAAGGACTTGAACATTATATATTAAACTAAATGAAAGTAGTAGAAATTCAGTGATATCAATTAAGTGTAAAGAAATATACATGCCTTCACATCCAAGTAAAATTAATGATCAAACGACTTTATTGAAGCTTGCTCCCTGGGTTATAGAGAGCAATAAAAAAAATTATGCTGTAACTCACAGCTGTAATAGCATTTCCATCTTGTAATGCAGTTGCTCGGTCTAAGAGCACAAGTTTATCTTCTAAAGCCCGATATGCTTCAAGTGAGTATGGCTGGAAAAAAAGACCATCTTCACTTATGATTGATTCTAAATTGAATCAAATGTGCAGACATTAGTAATTCCACTAATTTAATGTGAAAATTATTCAAAAAACAAAAATACTTAAGAATAATTTTATTCCTATCAGTAATGCAAAACAGAAATAATCTGGGTTATGTGTGATGCTGGCACAAATCAGTTATTTATTTTCTAAAGTAAATGTTGGTGGCATAAAAAGTTAAAACATTTCTTAATTTTAAAAGAAATGTGAACAGGATACACACAAAAATTCAAAAGAACTGATAGGAAAACAGTTAAACTGAACAAAGTAAAGGCACAAGACACAGCCATTAAATTTTTGTGTGTCTACTGTTTGTTGTCCTGACGAAGGGGTAATGCTCCGAAACGTCCACTGTGTCTTGTGCCTTTATGTAATTCAGTTTAACTGTTTTCCGACCATTTACCACTTCAAGTCGCAGTCATTCGCTCTAATATTTGTTCAAAAGAACTAACACCTAATAACACCATTATGATCAGTAATATAATCAAATGATTTTCTTCAGATTTTCTGTATACCTCTCCTTTCATTATCCTTCGAAGCGTTGATTCGACGGGCAGTTTTGTCCACCTCTCCCGCCTGGCTGCCTGCACAAATTATTTCAAAACAGAGTAGAAATAAGGTAACTGCAGCTCATATAGTCATGACAGAGAAAGAGTGAGCATGCGAGCGAAAGAGAAAGAGAGAGCTAAAAGTGCAACGTTGATGGATGAGTAGGGAGAAAGTTCATACATTAAAATGTTGGAAACGTCCCATACACTTTTATCGGCTAAATCAAACAAAAAGTATAACCGCATAAGGCAAGATAAAATTAAAATGAAATATAATCTTTTAAAATCATAAAAATGAAACAGTGTTTAGCCATTTGGTTTATCTTCAATTACTCACCTCCCTCCCACAGGCATGTGCATATACACACAATACCACCCTCAATACACTATATTGTGAGAATATTTACCATAAGTTGTGTTTTAAGCATCCGAATAGTCTGCTGCATTTGTTCAACATCATGTGGTCCTTTCTTTCCACTGCTGACCGCTGTATGCACACATGTAAAAGCTAATTAAAGAAGGCAAAACCATGAGATGTATGCTAATGCTGTTAAATAAAGGACTCTTGCATACAAAGATGTGTTTTTCTTAGATAACTTAGATGATAACAGTTTAAAAAGGTCAATTAGCAACATCAGCTACAATGTGGTATATCTTAAAACTTGTATAGCAAAGTACTGTGTAAGTTAACAATGATAAACTATCATTTGTTTACCTTCTTCTATGCTCATGCTAAGGCTGGTTGAACTGCTGCCTTTTTCAGGCAGCATGCTGATCCTTGGGAAAGCTTCAGATGTTGATTTTGGCGCTCCTGCAACCAAACCATCTTCTCAAACACCATATTACAAATATATATATATATATTTAAATTATTTTTTTAATGAAAAAGCTTCTGGTTACGTTAACAATGGGTATTATGGTCAGTGATTTTTGGGCAATGGCAACTGGGAAAAAGCCCCAAACCTATGACAAAAGATTATACACAGTAGATCACAATATTTCAAGTAAATATTCTCACAATATAGTGTACTGAGGGTGGTATTGTGTGCTAGCACCTGCAGGCAGACTTCTCCATGTCTGTATCAGATCTTCATGCAGTCACCATCCTCAGTGTCCTCATAAAAAAATGCTGTAGTCAGAAATCTGGAACCCCTGCCACTCCTGACAGTGCCACCTGACATGAATGGACATGGGTTTTGGGCCCACTACAGGTGGACAATCCTGGACATTGTGCACCATTCTTGTTTACAAAGTGTTTATCAAGTGGGCGCCAAAACAGCTTTATGTCACCTACAGGTATGTTGTCCATATGATGTGGACTACCTTGATAATGTCGGTTCTCATTACACTGCCTACACTCCTTTATCACCTCAGTAATCTTCATAACCCAAAACAGTAATGGAGACTGGATGTGTTGGTAATACGGTGGCAGTTCATGTCTGTGCAATCTGCTGCTTCATATGTCGCCATATTTCCATGTTTCTTTTGCCTGTTAGTGTGCAGCTCACTTACATTTTAGGCTATGGTGTATATAGTGCATTCCATGGTCCTTGAGGTAACAGGTTTTACAGAACTATTACACTGAAGACATCCACCCACAGTATTGCATGCCATCAAACATTAAATAGGAAATATAAAAATGAGCATTTTCCCTACCCATGTCCTATCCCATCTTCCCACCCTGCCCACTACAAACATTTGTGCAAAGTAACAAAGAAGCCAAAGAAAGAAAAATCAAAGTGTCTATCAATTCCATGTTCATTTGCTTACCAACTGTTAAACTCTGAGAACGAACATGATTCGCAGCCTTATGAAAGCTTCCAAAGGAGTGCCTGGGTTCTTGTGCAGCAGAGGTATGGTGAAGGGAACCAGGGGCAAGAACTGGAGTAGCAAGGGAAGACAAATCTGGAGCAGGAGTCCGGCTCACGGACTTGATCCCTTTTTATTACATATGCAAGTGCAAATATAGTCATTCTCAGGTAAGGGAAAAGCGTGATAATGCAGAAAAGCTTGAAGCAAGCTGGCAAAACAGTGATCACAAAAAGTGGAAGGTAGGACAGACTGGAGACATGATTCCATTCATCTCCACTAAAAACAAGAATGCAGTACAACCTGATGTAGCAAAAGATATTCAGTCAAACCTTGCTAGTTCACCACTATTGCTCCAACATCAAAATTAGGTCATAGGAAAGGTGATATTCAAATAAAATCACGTAGCCAAAAGGTAAGCTTTAGCATGTATGCATGTTTTGTCACTTTATATGATTCTTTGGAAAACCTGTATTGTCATCTAAAATAAGGAAATTTAAACAACATACAATTTAGTGAGAAAAAAAAAAGAAAACTTAACCAAGCAAAAATAGGCAAGAACAAAGTCAATGTTTCAGGGCACTGCCCCTTCTTCAGGATAACACAGATAAATAAAAGGGAGGAAGGGGGAAGTCATGAAAAAAGTGAAAGAGGGAGGAGGACAGGGGGAAGTCGTGACATGGGTGGAGGAGAGGTTAGCGCTTTCAGTTCAGTCCTGCGGGGGCCATGGTGCTGAAATGGGAAATGAAATAGGACTCCATATTCTTGCTGTCTATGGAGATGCCATTCATTTGCCAAACAACGCAGAGCTTCAATTGAAATCTGATGCTGTAAAATCTCCTTCAGCTAAGTGCCTTTTTTGGTCTTTGCCTGTTCTTGTCTCTGTCTGTCTGTGTTTGTGTTGTCCTGATGAAGGAGCAATGCGCTGAAACTGCTGAGTGATTCTCTGTGTCGTTCGATGTAGCTTGGCTCAGTACCTTTTTGTTAAATTATGTTTATTTTCCAGGCAGCAATCGCATGTTCCTTTCTAATATGCAAGTCTTAAATCACACAGACAATGGTGCCAAGCCCACAATAAAACTCCAGGATGCTTGGTTGCTGCATGGCAAAAACAGGGCTGGTGACCACCAACAGTATTTGTGACTAACAGGTGATAACAAATTTAAAGAACTTTGAGTTTTAAAAAAATCTGGCTCTGAAGCAGGATATTAATCACTCATATTTGACCAATTATCACATGGTTAAAGCACCATTAGTCAATCACTTTAATTGCTCAAGGTAAGTTATAGATTAATAAGGAGATTACAGGAAAAAAAATCTGTTTCTAAATTGAGCATAATAAGAGGGATAACAATACATGTATTTGGAGAACCTGGCTGGAAGACTAACAAGGTTTGCCTGGACTAGCTATCAACTTTCCAAACACAAATGCAGTCAGCATGCTTTCTTTGTATCATACCTAGGATATAATGTGCTAATAATTCTTCTCAAAAACTGATTAATTGAAGTAAACGATTCATAGTAAAAATGGACAGCAATAAATTAAATCTGAATTAAGTGGAGACTTCTAATAATTCTGATAATTTGATGTGGAAAAACTTAGTAAATTTCATGTATTTCTTAGATGCTGACAATGTGAAAGTCAAGTTAAATATTGATGATTAATGGCAGCATGCAAAAATAATTTTAAAACTTACCATAGGACACAAAGTTTCCATGGATTCCAGTTATCTCTCCATTTTCTTCAACATCTTCAGCATCAAATTTTGATGATTTTATACTTTTCTTCACTGCCTCTAGCGACACCTGTTAGAAAATGCTTTTTTTATTTCACTTAATCTCTCCAAACAATTGAGAAAATAATACTTCTGAAGTCACAAACTTAAAAACTAAGAATCATAAAGCACAAGAAAAGTTATGGATGAGAAGCACTACAAACTAATAAAAAAATCAAACAAACTCAGAAAAGTGCCCATCTAAAATTTAAAGAGATGGACATGGCCTAGGATCAGTTTTTGTTTAAAGACTATCATCACCTT
Source organism: Lanistes nyassanus (assembly GCA_004794575.1). Lineage (NCBI taxonomy): Eukaryota > Metazoa > Mollusca > Gastropoda > Architaenioglossa > Ampullariidae > Lanistes > Lanistes nyassanus. Next base: position 535,755 of record SMGT01000001.1, on the reverse strand, counting down.
AGGATTTTAAAGAATAAGCCTACCCTCAACACCAAAGTTTTAGAAGGTATATCTCTTGATATCTTTCAAAGCTCTTCCATATGATGCTTGTGCTTGGCTGAATTTTCATGCCTTGCAATGGCCAACTTGTTAATATTAACTGAACCAGCCATTAATGAACTATAGTTCGAACTCTACTTCTGCATGCATTATTTGACATTTGCATTGCAGCAGAACAGATGCTGCAAGATATTATGCCATTTTCAAACCGCAGTCAACTGACTCTCAGTTTCAGCTTTCTTGGAAACAGTCAATGACATGTACATGTGGTTTCTCTGATACTGAAGCCAGCTACTCAGTTTGTGGTTCTAACTTCTAGTTTCTTCTGTATGAGCATTTTTGACAACAGGAAAAGCTAGACTGCTTAATAAATGTTACCTTCTTTTGGTTTGCCATTCTGGACAATATGGCCTTGATTTAAATTACTGAGAGAACAGTAAACATTTCAATATGGTGGACCTGTGTTGATCTTAAAAGGCAATTAGAACACTTGTGTTAACAGGCAAAATGAAAATGAAGAAAAAAGAAAATTTTTTGCTTTGTGAACAGAGTACTTACATCATCGTCAAAGATATTTTTCTTTGTGGATGGTCTACTCTTTTCCCAAGCATCATCAATGTCATCTGTATCCTTTCATCATCATAAAGAAAAATACTATACAATTTTTAAAGCAAGTTCTGTTTCCAGGATCAGTTTTTTGTCAATGCTTCCTTTACTTAAATATCAGAAAAAGGGGAATTTATCAGTCTTTGTCACTTGTTAAAATAATGTTACACCAAGGTTTGCACAACACCACACTATTGTTCACAGTTAACAAAATAGATGTTAGTGTAACAGGATTGTAGGACAACATAATCTGTTACCACACGTTTAATGCAACTTCTGGTGGTACAAAAGTTGTGGCACCTTAAACAGAAATCCCTGCATTTTTATTTTATAGTACAAACTGGTCTATTTAAACGTCAATGACTTCTCTACAAATATTGTAAGAACTGTGATGAAACACTCGACAGTAGTAACATATTAATTAGATCTAATTAATTCCCTGAGTTTGAAACAAATTTCGAGTGAAACAAATTAATTTAGACAGTCACAGTGAATTACTGCATTAGGCTAGCCTACTGATTAGACTAATTGCAGTCAGTTTGCAACATGTGCTACTTCTATGTGCTCTTGTGATCTCAGTTCTAATTAAATAATAATGAAGTTACATGTACCATCTTATGTCAACGTTTAGGTGAAAATATTCGCTGAGTTTCAGATCCGTTTCACGTAGTTCGTTTCTGAATAACCTTCTCTTTATATGCCACACCCTCCATTTTGATTTTAGTGTTGTCTCCCCTAATTCACAAGCGTCTTCTTCCAACGTCGGTCTTGACCATAGATCCTAACGTTGAAAGTAGTTTGTTCACCATGGATTAACAAAATCAAAGGCACAAAAGATCCGCCTTCTCAACGGCTCAGGCCCAAGACCTCTTTTTATAGTTAAGCATGAACATTACCGGCAAGACAGCGAATCCATAAGCCTGCATGTCTCAGTTTAACGAGTGTCTGCATCAAGGCAGCAGAGTGATAGCTGTTTAGCGTTACTGTTAGTCGGTGTTAGTGTTACTAATCTAGCGTTTGTATCAACATAACACTCGAAAGAAGAGGAAACAAATAAGGTTCTATGCTGTTGGCAGATTTCATACCATCTTCACCAAAGTGAAACCGTCACACACATTAAATGAAACTCAAGAACTGAAATGGCTTGGTTAAGGATTAAAACGAAACGGTTTGTCTCGCCACCTTTTATGATCTGCCATCTGAGTTTGATTTACTCAGTTACTATGTTTTCTGTATAACAACATGGATGAAACATACATAGGATAGGTCTATAATCTATGTAGTCCTTCACGGCATTTATAGTGCAAAGAATCTCAGATTATAGTTCTTGTGTGGTGCTTGTACAATGCTGTGTAATGATTATAATTTAAAAGAAGCATATCCCTAAACTACCATCATTGGCATCAACTAGAGCAAGCAAATCATAAGTTTTCTGAACAGTTAACTTATTTCATAATAATTCGTCTTAACCAAAATTTGCAGCAGCTCATCATTTTTCTTTGAAGTACATCAGAATAAAAACTTGCATGAATAATCCCACAGTCAGTTCTTTTTCGTAAACGTTTGCATGCTGCTGCTTGTGTCGAAATGGGATATTTCAGGTGATTTATCCACTGCTGCTTATTTCTGTCTGAAAGAATGCTGTGTATTATACTTTGGGCGACATTTTTTATTTATGGCGTCATCCCAGCTCTGGTGCTGATTTTTCCTGGAATTGTTCCCTTCCTGGTTTATGCTAATGCATGTGAGTAGTTATGTACATGTACTGTATCATATCCTTGTGTAGGTGTCAACCATTCTGCGTAAAGATTTTAGAGTTCCCCCAGACAGAAAATCTTACTTTCAATCCAGTATGAAAAAGCATAAATATGGACATTATATAAATAGATGTTAAACATGCAGTAATTCCATTTCAAAAGTGTAAAGATTTTCTTTGTGTTAACATATCCACGAAACAAATAGCTGTTTTGCTGAATTTCATTAAAATTTTAAAATTTATCTAGCACAAAACATTTACATTTTGTATAAAATCTAAAGTGTCAAATGTACATTGCTGTACCATTCAAGTTTTATGTTGTGTAGACTAATATTGTGCTGCATTAATGGATCTTTTGGTATAACTATAAGAGAGGCAGTATGGGCTTACAGAAATAAAACTGAACTTTCATTTTTTTCCAGCATAGTATTACACATTACACATCTGTATATGTTGGCAGGTATGTATTTTATGTCTCAGCCTTGAATTGTATTTGACATTGAAGTGAGGATTTTTTTCCCAGTTTCATTCTATACAGGTGACTTGAAGAGACCTGATGAGGCAGGACTCAGAGCAGCTAGACACATAAATCTCCAACTAAACTCAGGAAATACACTTGGTGTTTGGTGAGCATCTGGTAATTCTCTGTCTGAAGGTTGGGTTGTGATTTCTTTGATATGTAGCTTATATACAGGGCTTCATACATCCTCGCTTTTCCATGCTTTTTTGCCACCAGCATGTGTTTACACCTTTAAAAAAAATCCACTGCTCAGAAAAATCAATTTAAAAAATATATATATATATATTTCACCACTCTGACTTTAACCTAATGCAGAACAACCTATGTATAGAATATCTAGTGTAGTGTGCATTTTTTTAAACTGTCGTGGTACAATCCATTGCTAATTATGTATAATTGTACCAAAAGCTTCAATTTATGTGTTCCTTTCATGTAAACACTACATATTTTGTGTGTGTTAATAAACTGGGTATTGCCTCTATAGGGAATTTCCTCTCTTTTCAAGCCTGGCTGTTTGAAGCCCTGTATCTAAAATTTCTGGGTGCATTAAGGCACAAGACACAAAATGTGAGTCCTTCACTCTTTCTTGTAGTATATAAATGACAAGCCTGAGTCACTTGTACCATTAATTTTATTAGAAGTGGAACAGAATTAAAAGCTTTTCCACCATGTTCGTGTTCTCAGGGCTGGAGGCCATGGCTACCTGTTCCAGATAATACAACCTACTATATTTAACCTATATTTAACGATATTTTATTTTGAAGTCTTCGCGTTATCAAACATGGATCAGGATAGGCATTTTATTCTTTTGAATGTAGTGATATGACCATCGTACTTTCCACAGGCATATTCTGCCCGGGTCTGCAATAAATAAGCCCGTTGCAGAGGATCAGTTCAACTCTCACCTGGCTGATGGTTCCCCAATTTTCATCTACCTCCATGGCAAGGGTGGCACAAGGTTTATTTTTTTTGGCTTGTGAAGTACATCTAATATGTAAGGTTAAAAAAAAGTGTTGTTGTTACGGTTGACTCTTTTTTTCTTGCTGACCCTAAACCTTCTTTTTTGGCGGTGGGGGGTGGGGGTGGGGGGTCACCTGTTTTTACAAAAGCCCACGAGATGATTTTATCCTATGCTTACATGGATAGCTTCCCTTTTTCCCCCCATAAGGTGTTTTTTTTTTAAAACTATCAATCTACTGACCATAATTTTTTGGGCCATGTAACCTTAAACACAACACAGTACAGTTACCTCAATCTTTAGAATGAATAAATGAAAGAACCACATAATTACAGATATTCACAAATTTAACATGCCAATTACTTTACATTCATTATTTATTCCCTTAATTATCTGGTTATTCATGCTCCCTTTAATTTTCATTTTATTATTATTATTTTATTATATTATTTGACAATTTTTTTCACACTATTTTAAACTAAATATTTATTTACCTGTTGTTATTTTCCATGTTAATGTTTCTGCCTTTGATTTACTGGATATAGCCATCTTAATCTTAAGGAAAACAGAAATAGGTGCTCTCTGTCCTTCCTACTTTAGTTAATACATATCTAAGCTAGGATTAGTAGTATTTTTGTTTGGTGACTTAGTGGTGCTAGTCATTTTTCATGTCACAGAGGTCAGCCTTCACGTGTGGCAACATATTCTGTCATCCAGGCTCAAGGCTGTCATGTCATAACTTTTGACTACAGAGGCAAGTGATTTGTAGGAGTGTACTTTGTCATCTGTGCATTCACTATTATTTCTTATGAGGTTGACACCTTCCTTGTCTTCTCACTGCTTACTTGAAATGTAAGCCAATAAGCAGCATTTTTTCCCAGTTATTTGATGCAAGTGCTGCAAGGAGCCTCACTAAATCATCCATCCTTTAATGCAATCAAGTCTCACAAAATGGGTGCTGTGGAGGGACCCCATTTGGCGTCATGGCTTGTGTGCTGAGGGCAAGTCAGCTTATCTCAGTCATTGGTACTCAGCTGTGACTATCGTCACATTGTGAGCATGAAAAGCACTCACCTTAGCTGTCCTTCTCCTCAGTCACATGATTAAAAGTATGCAGTCGGGATCCCTTGATTCATTATTTGTAGTTGTATTGTAACAGGGTCGAGCGGTAGCGGGTCCTGTTACTTCCTTAATTGTGGAAATGGCTCTATCACCCTTCCACTCTGGACACAGCAACAAGTCGTCTTCACAGCTCCATGTAAACTTTTATTTTCCCTCACGTCACTGTGAGAGCCCAGCAGCTAAAGGACGAGCGACTGACTCGAAGCTCGCACTCTGAATGAATGCACTACTCCAATCAACTCTGAACTGAACTAAACTTCTACATTTGTTCTCCTCTTTTTAACCACGCTCCCCGCACATTGTCGCTGACCTTTCGCTCTCGCCTCCCGCTGACCCTCGGCCCTGACCACCTTAGGACTCTAAGTTGCCCTACCCTTCCCTGGGGAAGCCTGGTCGCACCTAGATTACGTCAAAGGGTTACGGTGGCCTCGGACAGTGAGTCCTTGGCCCTTCCCTGCACAGATACCCTTTGTTTCCCACTCTTGAGTAACAGACGACCAGTAAAGTGCATGATGCTGCTATCCACGCCGTGCCGACTAACAGGGAGTTCAGGGGCTGGTCGGGCGGACGCCAGGGTGTTACGTAACCACCACCCGGCTACAGTATGAATCTAGATGAACTTTTAAAAATAGTAATACAAAAATCTTGCCTGAATGATTCATAAATTTTGTTTTTGAGTTAGCCCATTCTTGAAAATATAACTTTATACAATGGACTGATGCTTTCAGCAGAAATATCTTTTGAACTTGTTGTCTCTGCATTTCTTAGATTTAGTTAACTAAAGGGAAAGCGCTGTAGAAAGAATCAGCCACTTGAAATCATCAGTTTCTTTTCTTAGAACACTAAGTTTCCCCATACATTTTTTTGGTCAAATTTGTAAAAATAATCAAATTTAGTTTTGGTCCGCTTACACATATAGTGCCTACACACCATAGCAGCATCCTGGAGATGTGAGCGAGTTATGATTTGTAGGCCTGAGGTGTGTCTCCTTTTCATTACTTTTTTTATAAAAAAAGATTTAATTAGTTAAATCAAAGGAATAGTTGTGACTGATGTGTCCCTTGTAGTGCAGGAGAATTAGACATTATCAATGGTTAAATGTAGACCATTAGCAAAGAGATGGTGGTGAATTGCATAAGCCAACATCTCCAGTTCTTGGTCTTTGCAGGTTATGCAGACTCCACAGGTGTTACCAGTGAAAAGAACATGGTAGAAGATGCAATTTCTGTGTTCCAGTGGGTTAAAACGCACAGTAAATCATCTCTGATCTTCTTCTGGGGGCATTCACTGGGCAGTGGGTATGCTATCTTTAGTTACTTAATTCTGTGTTTACTGCTTGACAGTCTGGGTTGTCATGCCAAGCTAGTTTACCAGTAACTGAAGTGCTACAGGGATTGTCACATGTAGAAAGACATGTTTTGGTGTGCTTGTGAATTCATGCTGTATGAATCCTGAGCTTTAAGCTGCTTGACATGACAATGGAGCTGTCAAAGGCACAGCCTGTTAGGGCTATGCATCTAGACTGTTATTTATTTCATCATTCTTGGATAACTTATTGTTCCAGTCTTACACACAGGGCTGTACTTATATTAAATATTAGTATATTATTGATGATTTAGTAAAGGTATACTTTCATGTTGGAAAGTTCAAACAAAAAAGTTTTTTTTGCAATATGTGTTGTTTGGATAATCAGTTAGACCTTGTGATGGTATATTGGTCCATACCAAATCAAATATATGTGTATTCATGTTTACACTAACTTGCTTACATGACTGTAATGCTTATCCTCACAGCATTGCTGTTCAAGCTGCCAGACATCTCTCGTTCACGGGTAAGTAATAAAGCAGTGCTCAAGATATTGTGCTGATCAGTTGTGTAAACACAGTAAAAGCATTACATGTCTATTTTATATTAGGTTGAAAATTTATTCTTTTGAGAAATATTTATCACTCAGTCTCAGAACTCCCTATTAATGCAGTTATTGTAAGACAAAGGATTTTGCAGTTGGGTTTGTGTTCAAGGGTGGTTTATCAATTGCAGGTTACTGTATATGCAGGACACGCAGAGAGTAGACTGATGGTTTACCGAGGTGTTTTTTGATTCTATTATGCAGAGGATTCTTTGGCAGGAATTGTGCTTGAGGGTAGCTTCAATAATCTTCATGAGGTACTGGACAATCACCTCCTTACACTGGTATGTTTTTACAAACCAAATCAGTTATGCTGGCTAGATTTTTAAAGTTGGCAGACAAATCTAATAGGTTAAGGCTGTTGCATTTTACATGCAGGTAGAATGATCAGTGCAATTGTAGAAATTTTCATAATAACTGATAAATATATTATAAGTAAGGTTTTTGTCTTTTGATTTTTTTGAAATGCTGCAGAATGCTATTACTGATATTTTTTCAAAGAAGTTGAGTGCATTTTACTTTTTATCTAAACCATGTCCAGAATTGTCAATACATATACCACTGCAGGACAGCTAATGCTAGTTCTGATTACATTATATGCGTCCATTTCAAGTTGCTAATCAGTGTGCTTTGGTTTCTCTCATACAAGTTATGGTTAACAGATCTGTGAGATTTTGTATAAGACACATACATGTATAGCTTTATGTACTGTAACCAGTTTGTCTTTCGGATTTACCTCTGTTTTTCTTATTTTGTGTGCAATAACCTTCCCCCCCCCCCTTTTTTTTTTTACATCTTCCATCTCTGCAGTAGTGGCTGTTGGTGCGCGAACCATGCTGTCCAATGACTTAGATAAAGGTATCTTTGTTCACACTGTTGTAAGCCACAGCCGAAAGACATGGGTGGGGCATTTTGCCTGGACCAGAAACCAGCAGCGGTTTGCCATGGCGGCTGTAGGGCTTTGTGCCGCGTGCAAGGTCTAGAGCTACTATTATCTAGGTCATTGGTGCTGTCCTTTTGTTGCCTCTTTTTTACGAGTCCCCACATGATATTAGCTTTCCTTTCAACAGATGTTAGCTTTATGCTTTCTCCACCTTGATGTTAGTGTAATTTGCCTTTTTTAATAGCAGTTCTTCGATTTCAAGCGTTACATAGGTGATATTCAAAGTAGACTTGCTATCAGTTTTAGCACTTCCATTCCCTTTAAGCCGGCTTAAAGTTTAGTTTTAAATTGATGTACTCTAATCGTTGGAGGGTTGGTACGATTTTGAGTAAGTTTTGTCATTTGGTTTTTCAGCTTTTCACTGCTATTCATCACACACCTTTTATCTTCGTCTTTTCATCTTTGTCATCAGTTGCTTCACTATGTTTTCTGTGGTGAATAAAAAGGGTGACACTGACTGCAAGGAGCTTATTTATTAACCGTGCAGCAGTATACTTTATGTCCTCGATGACTAATCATCTGCTTGACGTAAGACCGTTATATGTGTTTGTAATAGTTGTCTCCCCTTCTTATGATTTTTAAAAAGTGTAGGAATGTATATTAAGCCTTCTAGTGCCAGTCTCAAGTGTCATCTTGGTTGAATAGAAAAAAAAGTGGTTAGAAATACTGTCGTCTTAAAACAGCCTGCATGATGAAAATCAGCCAAAGGCGGTTTGGTCCACTGTTGATGAAGCTAAACCACATTTTTCTTGCAGATTGGAACCTTTTTTGACTCAGTTGAAGCATTTCAGATTTGGCATTACAAAACAAGTGACGGATCTGAAATTAAGCTAACACTCTCTCTCCTCCAATTTCTAAGTGGATATAGGCACAGCCTCCATTAGTTCCCATTCTGGTCTCCCGATTGCTCTATACACCTGTTTGTTTTTGCAGCCATACCGTTTATTTCCTTACCTGATGAATATTCTTCATGGCGCCTTGAGACAAAAAGATGTGAATTTCAACTCGGACCAGCAGTGAGTGACTTTTAGCCCAAGTGAAAATGAGTTGTAATTGAAAATAAACTTGTTCGAGATTGTTTGGTGAGGGATGCTTTTGGTTGCATTAAAAATGGTTCATAGAAAATGATTATGAAAATTTTGCTTTGTATTGCAGTATCATTCACGTACAGTGTCCAATTATGATGTTGCATGCTGAAGATGACAGAGTGATCCCCATAAAACTTGCACGAAAGGTAAACACAGTAAGAGATCAGAACAAAGACATAAGGGTTAGTTCACTGTGCAATGCGTGTGTTGGTTAGAACCTTGCTGTCATAGATGGGTGTGGAATTTGGTGGTAAAGCCAAGCATTTACAACCAAAGGGGAGAAAAACATTCCAAGTGAAGTCATTCAGGGTTTCAATCAGCCAAGCATGACAAGAGCAAATTCACTTGAGAAAATACTGGTTTATTAACAGATATACACAAAATATGCACTGTTTAGATGAAAGGGACACTGTTACGTCGTACCACCCAGGCTCACACTCTCTGACCACCGAGGCCGACGAGAAAGTTCTAAGAGCTTTTTATTTACTACCTGGCTGGCCGAGAGCATCAAACGTAATTGAGTGGCAATACGTCTAGTTACTTCTTGCTGTATAGGACCTCTGCTCGTTGTGTTTCTATCCTAGCCCTAACTTCTTCTCCCTCCTCATAACCGTTGGAGCTGTATCAATCGCTAACTCCAACAAAAGGCATCAAAGGTTTCGCCTTCCATCCTAGCTCGCAGCTTTGCCTGGTTCTAAGGCATTCTCTCTGCATCTGCCTAAGTCTCTGTGTGTTCCTCTGAGTCTCAGAGGCTTCTCCCCGAAGGGACCCTCTGTGTATGAGTGTTCCCTCTCTCTCCAAAGCCTGTGTGCAAGCTGCAGGCATGGCCTGGTTAAATGCAGGCAATCGTGCACTGGGCATTCTGATTTATGGCACCAGGTGCTGGTCTGCCCGCTGACTGGACAGACGTACGACGCCCTCTGGGGTTACTCAAGCTGAGTGCTTTTGTCATTAGCCTCGAGTTCCCTGAGTTCTCTGCTCATGCAACTAGCCCTACAGCTGTTAATTGCAGGCGGCAGATTGCCCACCAGTTATTAAAGGAGCTCATCGTAAAACTAATGTCCAGTGCAGGGTCAGGCCGCCGTATCACCTTTCGGACGTATCACCCAGCACCTGGCTGGTCTTGGAAGGCTAGCCCCATTATGCAACTGCTGCCTCTAGTCACATGAGGGTAGGAGTATAGAGACAATAGCAATATTGTTACAACACATAGATTCAAGCTTTTGTTACAATTTTACATAACAATGGATTGTACCATGGCAATCAGTTTTGAAAATGCACTCCACACTACATATAGTATGCACGGGTTTTTCCTCATGAAAGCTAGTGGTGAAATTCTTTTTTAAAATGATTTTTCCGAGTGGCAGATTTTTAAGGCAGGACCAGGTGCGGAAAAGCAAGGATGAAGCGCTGGTCATTGTTTGGAGTAATAAGTCCAAATATCTACTGTATTGTGGTTATAGGGTCTTTAAGGCTTATCTGTTGTGTTCACACTATACATACCCTGTGTGAGTCTTGTGATGCAGATACAAAAACAAGCCCAGAAAGATATAGGTCATCATGCATGTATGTACTCTGCCACTGAAATATTGCTTGCAGTTATACAACGCAGCCATAGAAGCAGGGTCTCTGGATAGACCGGCAGTTCTGCTGCACGAGTTTCCTGCTAAGGGGTATGGGCACAACTTTCTCAACCACGCGCCTGGCTTGGGAGCTCTGGTCAGGTGAGCGACACAACACAGGGATACGCCTGACCCTTGCCCTTATACATGTAATGTGATTTGTCTAATACTTGGAGAAAAACTGCACAGAATTGCCAATAATAAGATAATATTTAAACAGGCTCAAACCCAAACCTTTTTCATAACACCCCTCTTTATAGACCTCATACTTAATCTTCTCTAGAGCATGTCTTTTGATTACTGGAACATTTTGGTACTGGTATGTCCTGCTGACATGTTCTGTTAGTGTGGAATAATCATCAATTTTGATCCAGCATATGTTCTTGTTATCGGTAATGAAGCCAAATTGTACGTATAGTTGTTGCATTTCACCTTCTCCATAATATTCATCTTTTAATGCACCATTTGTTGTTCTTGCAGGAAATTCATACGCGATTCAAACCATCCTAATCTCGCTAAACAACTTGCACCTAAAGCCTCAACGTTGTTTGAAAAAGATGCACTGAAAAATAAGTAACACTGGGAGTTATAACAGATGGATTAAGCATGGTGGTATATTAAAAATAAGTGTTTGGAACAGGTACCATCATGGTTCACTTCACTGGTGCCAGGACTCCATAATTAGTATACAAATGAACCCAAACAAGATTGTATCTGTCCCTATTAATATTTTGCATGAGCCAGTTAACACTTATCAAGTCTATTATCGTTACGGAGTCCTATTTTCCACTGTTTGTAGCATTTCTCTAGGATAAAGGACTCATGGAGACTAAAAATAACAGCAATATTTTATATTTGTCTGCTTGTTGTTAATATAATTATTGGGGTTGGGTGCATATGTGCAAGTGCATGGAGCAAACATTGAATCACATTATATGTGACCTAATGATATTGTCCAAGAATTATATTCTTGAAGATCTACTTTGATCCTTGTGGAGCAGTTGAACTTCTGGCATTAAAGCATACAGATTCTGGTACCTATTTTTCTAGATTTAAAACCCTTCTTAACCAGATGAATGTGCATCCTGTCTTACTGAACTTGGTCACTGCATTTATGTCCAGGTTCAGTGAAGCAGAACATTTGTCCAGCTAAAAAAACTTTACTCATTTGTTATTTTCAGAGGGGAAGTTTCACAAAACTGAAGCACTTCTGTATGTTAAATTGCCTCAAAAGACCACAATAGCACAAAATACTTGTTTCGAACACTTTTAATTTCTTTTACCAGTTGTTTTACACGCTGATCTGCATCACATTATGTTACAAAAAGAAAAGCTGAAAAAGGACATTGATAAATATTTAAAAAATAAACTTTGAAAGAGTCAGGTAAAAGTGACAGTGGCAAGTGTATATTTTTAATACATACCACTCATGATGCACAACAGTTCACTCAGCATGCTGGCTGCTTACCCCACCTTTTTTATTTTTTTGGCAGCAGAGCATAATAGGTACATAATTGGCTTAGACTGCATGTCCTGCTCCCGCCACCACACCACACAGACCCACACACCACACACACACAAAACCCGTTGTCACAAGATCATGCTAAGGGGAGGGGAGGATGGGATAACTGTCCGGTTATGTGAATATGTTAATAGTTTAAACCTGCAAGATCTTTTAGAAATGAATTGTCTCCATAAATCAGGCCTTTTTTAAAAAAAAAAGGTTAAGTTACAGTCGGAATATGTTTTACATTTAAAGTTACTTTGCGTCTCTTATTGACAAGCCACAGACTATTATTGACTTAGAAGCAAGAAACAAGTCATGTAATAATTTTTTTTTTTTTAGTAATTCACCTTTACCCCTGTAATCTCTAGATATGACCATTACTGATAATTATGCTTTTGAAACTGCTCTTGAAAACAGAAAATGGGGCAAAAAATATCTAGTACTTCTGGTGGGACAGACAAGGACCAAAGCACAAGCACAAGAAAGCACACATCACACATCCACCCCAACTTTTGGGAGGGTCAGAGTACAACAATCTACATTATACATTTATTTTCATAAATTATTCCCTAAACTTTGAAGTAAGGCTATGTAAAAATCTGAATGGAAAAAAAAATTAACACAAAATTTATGTTAACATATCAAAAATTGTTTTGCTGGGAACCATTTTTAGTCATTCCCCACTTCTGATTAAACCTCCCTCCAAGCACTGTAAACAAGGTGCAGTTCTCTCTTCCTCTGAATAAAATGACTCCCAGCAGGAAGATGAACAGAGATGGACACCACAGAAGCAGTCACTGAGTCAGCAATAAAACATTACAACTTTAAAAATGATGCCTGCACAATTGTAAAAAGATGAAAACATGAAAGACGGGGTAAAAAATGAGCTGTATTCTGCATTGCTAGTGGATATGGAAGGCGGAAAAAGTATGGATGATGGGTGGTGGTAGTGGAGTGGGGG
>SMGT01000001.1:384917-522701 GCA_004794575.1 Lanistes nyassanus | reverse complement strand
GGGGGGGGGGGGGGGGGGTTAGTCTTTGTTTGAATCTGACAAGTGTGCATTCTAGTTTGTCGAACCTAGCCACGTCTACTCGTGTACCCATGGGCAGACTTGGCAAACAAGGATGCACATTTATTCAGTTACAACTGACTTGTTAGTTTCTATACAATAAAAATGTCATACCTTTGCCATATAATAAAAGTGAATATTTCATGTTTGGTTAAGTAAAAACTTTAAAAGCTGTCAAAATTGAACATTCTTGAAAATAAGCAAAACTGCAGTACACATTTTTTTATAACCAATTAATGGAAAGATAGCTGTATGTCACACCATTTGAAGAAATGATTGTCTTTAAAATTAATACACAAGTTGGAAATCTCACCATTCTGCAAAAATAGAAAAAGTCTTCCGGCACAAAACAAGCAAAATTCATTAGGATTTCATGTCTATTGTGACAAACATCTGTAGGTGCTTTGCTAGACGAGGGTTTCTTTTGGTAACCTGTGGCTACACTACAGCCACCAATGATAGCTGTTTTCTCAAGAAGGAAAGTGATAAGCTCTTGTCATTTGATTTAGCTCCATAAACACCCAAGCCAGCCTATTTAAGTTTATGCAGATATTATAAGCAAAACTGCATACTCTGAACCCAGATAATTTGTGAAAGGCTTGGTTTGCACCTGTCACGGGAGTGCGTAGGTAAGCTCTCATCACTGAAGTAGAATTGGAAAGAATGAAGTGAGCATCATCATCAATCCAACAAATCCTCTTCCAATCTCCAAATCCTGCTAATTAGTCCTCAGCATCAGCATAGGACTTCTCCATGAACTTCCTGCAATTTACAATGTGTGGTTTACAAGTTATATTTTTATGCATCCAAATACTCGTGACAAATTAACAGGTATTGTACATGCTCATCTCAAACAAAGTGTTGACCTACAGTCCTTCAGCTCTGGACCCCTGGGGAATATTTTATTTACAACCAGACTGACCATTATGGAGGTAGGGATGCTATACATACTTGATAATATCAGGCAGTTCAGGAGCCAAAAAGATGTGTTTGTGGCCATAACCATGGTGACCCTGGAAAACCACTAGTTCAACATCCCCTGTCTTGGGCGATCGAGTCTCCTTGGCTTGCTGGTACAGCTGGTAATACAGTAATCATCTTTTGAATTAAATAGTGTCTGTCATTTACTCTTATATTACACTGAAGCACACAAATATTCTACTTTCCTTGGTTTAAACAGCATCAACTGCCACCCCTCCCCCACAACACAAGTCAAACAAAGGGGTCCATTAAAATGTTTAAAGAGCTGACAAACCTTATGTCCCAAGTGGAATGGCACAATGGCATCGTCCTCGGCATGAAGAATCAAGATATGCGGAGTCACTTTCATGATGCTGCAGCATTAAAAAACCCCTACCACTTGTACAACATATGTCCTTGGCTTTGTTGCCAATGGTACCAATACAAACAAGACAATTCTGATATCACTGTAAATGAAAAGTTATCAATGTCAACCAGAAGTCGTTCTTTTTTTGGTATTCTGAGGGAAAATCCAGCATTTTCATAAAATGCAAAGAATGTTTGATGAATCATTATCAAGAAGACTTTAACAAACTAAATTGTAAAATAAGCAATTTTAAACAAAATGCACCTACTGTTCACTGCTTTAAAACCAGATAACCATTATGAAGACTACAGTTAACTAAGCAATAGGAACCAGTGGATGTGCTAAAAGAACATACTTCTCATCACTGCTGAAGTGAATACCATGCTCTTTAATGCTGTCAATGAAGACAGACTTGAACCAAGGCAACAGGCGAAAAGGCTGAGTAAAGAAAATATCCTTGAATGACTAGTTCTTCCTAAATGTCAGTCTATGTCTAGCCATTAACTTAAATTGAACAAACCCATAAAAAAGAGTTCCAAAGCCCCCTCCCACAAAACAAACTTGTTTACTGGATAATTTTATAGATGGAGAAACTTGCCATCCCTTGAATGAAGCTTGCCTTCCTCTGATTGTAGCTTAGAAAAAGTATCACAATATAATTGTGGAAGTTACATGGTGACAGAGCTTTGAATGTTTAATATTATCCAGGGCCTAGCAAATAGTCAAGTTATCTGGGAGTGCGTGGCTAGGCCCTACTGGGGTGTGGGGCAACTCAGGGCTTCTCCCGCTCGACTACGATGCTTCTGAGTACCATGGTGTAGGCAAATCAAATCTTTCAGGGGAAGGGAACACTGCTAAATGAGTACTGACATCATGGTGTGGGAGCCTGAGCTAAATCCCAAGAACCACTTGTGACACATGCAGAATCACTACCAGCAGCATGCAGGAAGCACTTGAGAACAAAATGAAGCCATTGGGAACAATAGGTGTATCACCTTTCTGCTGTTATCGTATTCATATGGTATTGCAATTGATGTATTCGCAGACATGGGTCAGTGTAAATACACCTTTCAGCAGACAATGCTAGGCCCTGATTATCAGAAAGTCATGCATATAGACAATATTTACCTTTTTGGAGGATTAATTAACCCACAGTTGTATGCAAGCAAAATCTACTTATCAAAAGAAAGTACTTCACTTGGACAAAAACTCAGTGATTTTGAGCAATCTTGGAAAACAAGTAACTTACAAAAGAAAATGGATGGTGTGCTGCTGCCTCAAGAATATTGTTGAAAGGTGCTTCTAAAATTATCCCAATTGGATTGTCCCCTGGAGATATCAAAATCACAAGTTTTGTAAGTCAGTAGCCTCTTGCGAACTTCTTGCTAATTACAGTAGAACCCCTCTATAATGAGCCTCAGCATTATGACTTCTCTATTCTGACCAAAATATTTTTTAACGGAACATATTCTGTTATATGGCTTATGTGGCAGATATGGCTTTTCCTTAGTTCTGACTTAGGACCTTCATTTTGACAATGAGTTGCGACCTTTGGACTGTCAGTTTCAAATTCCTAGGCGAATTGCTGTGAACACTGTCAAGCAGGACAGCTGCAGGGTCCTGACGTCTACTCTCTTGTCGTAAAATATGCGGGCACAATCCCAATTGTTCATAGAAGCATGTTGGGGCGAATGTAGGCCAGCAAAATGTGTGCATGATCCATTTGCCTGGTTCGCTCTAGCAAGTTGGGTGAATGTAGGTAGGCCAGCACGGAGGTAGGCTGAGGAAGTGCATCAGTCACCAGTAACATGAGAGTAGGGATGCAGCTGTGCCATGCCAAATGGTCAAAGGGGACGGGTGCGTGTGTCTCCCTCGACCGTTTGACGTGCCACAGCTGTAATGTCGTCCAAAAGCCTAGAGCTACACACCGACCACATCTGTCAATTTTGGTGCAGGCACCTGCACTTCATTGGTACTGTAGCATCATCAGTTTGTTCCATAATTAGTGTCCACAATAATGACATTTAAATCTAAACAAAAAAGAAAATAGCTAATTCTTGAAACGTTTCCATGTGGTGAAGATGCGCAAGAGAGGAGGCTCTGCGATGTCGATTGCCACATCACTCGGAGTACGGAAAACTCAAATTCAAGCAATAATCAAGAAGGAAGGAATCCTCCAGAGGTTGGAAAGTGGAGAAAATGGAAACAAAAACTGGCGAAAGTGCAAACATCAACAATGAGGATGGGCCAGAAAGCTGATTCAAGAAAAAGCATTGTTTACAATGATGGAATATAGGCATCAAATGGTTGGTTATGGTCATTAGATACAACGTACACATGACAGTGGTGAGAGGGAGAGTGATACCGAAGACTGGATGAAAAGATTCCCAGGTATATGTGAAGAATATACTAGCTCACTTTCGTTGAATATTTACCTTTTCATAAGTTTTAATTAAATTTTGGCTGTGGTACAGACAATAAAATTGTGTTGTGTTGTTAACAGCGTTCATAGAGTTCATAAACACTGCTTGATTGTTCCATTTGTCTAGCTTTATTCTCTAATAAGACCACCCTTCAGATAAGACCTTTTTTCATTGCTTTCTCTGAGGTCGTAATAGAGGGGTACTACTGTACAGAACACCAAAATTTGGAACTTACACAGGTTATTATCAATTACACATATAGGACAAAAATGAGTTTCCTGACATTAAAGATTTGAGAAAAATAGTAACTTTTACAAGATTCACAACTGCTATAGGACGCAGAAACAAAGATAATTGTCTGCATTTAATCCAGTTTCCAAAACTTCACATGAAAATAAAAAATTGCAACAAACACTACATGTAGGAGATATGTTTTTCGAAAATCTGACATACCTTCTTCACACAGCCTCCTAGCCAGTGCAGTAGTTATTCTGAAAAAAAGATGGGTTCATGCATATAGCCTTCTACTATGTGGTGGAAGTCATGGTGTGGTTTTTGTTAACATCCAGTCACAGGTGAGGTGAACATCAGGATGCCGTTGTTTGATACAAGTTAATATGCTGCCACACTGGGACGCTGGGACACAAGACAGGCTTCAGTCCCACCCAGTCACATACTGACACTGGGCCAACCAGTCCTAGTACTGCTCTCTACATTGCCAGGTGTCTAGCAGGGCAGCTACTAGATTGCCAATATTTAGGGATTAGGTATGACTTGGCTGGGGTGTAAGCCACCAGTGGCCCACCATGCCAATGTTGTGTGCATATGCAGATGACAATAACATGCAAGAAGACATCTTGGTATATTATCCATTCAAACTGTTGACAAAGGAATGCATATGGCATTTTGTAGTCTGCACTAGTGCACATGCACACATGTATATGTGGGTTGTAGGTATACATTAGTATGTTCTTGCTTATTTAGGTTCTGTATTATGAATGTGTACGTGTCCACCCTAGTACAGGGAGGATCTGGCATGTATTTCTTCCACCTTCACTCTACCAGTCAATTCATACCCTGTTCCAAGAGAATGCCCCCAGATAAATATAGGAGCACCATTACTCTTGTCCTTCAACCACTTATAAGCGAAATGTGCATCACGCACAACGCCTTCTTCAGTTGGTGTGCCTGTTGAGTCTCCATAACCTGTCAATTTACAAGATGAAAGGCTGTAAATACAGACACTATTAGCCATTCAAGGACCAAAATGAATATTTACTAAGAATAGGCAGCAGAAGCCATACTGAAAGTAGAAGCCACAGACATAACCAGATAAGAATTAATTATTTACAATGTCCTTTCAAATGAAACTCTGCATAGAAACTTCCCATCATGGGTTTACAATGTGTCAATAAAGACTATAGTAAAAGAACTTCCTTAAATTATCATTTATGGCAGGTAAAAAAGAATAACCCTAACCTCTGTAGTCAATAGTCAGAACATGTGCATCCAGCCGTGAAAGAAATTTGTATATCTGCACTCTGTGGTATGCCCCGCTGAAATTTAAAAAAAAATCTCTACAAAATACAACAATATGAAATTGCAGCTAAACAAGACTACTAGCACTATTACACCAGAAATGCAGAAGCCTGAACAGAGCACTACACAAGACAAAAATAACTGCATATCAAAGTATCCAGCTGACTTAAACAGCCAAAATATCCTAAAACTCCATAACTAGACAGTGAATTTACTTTACAACAAATAATATTATTTGTAATTAAAATTTGCAAATATCACACAGTACAGAGATTAGACAACAAATCTCTGGTCACTAAAACTTCCGTTACACAGCCATTCCCTTTCACCATTCACAGTTCTCACCGTGTTCCACTGTTTCCATGAAGATAGAGGAAAATGAATTTCCCAGACTTCAAAGTTTCTTCATATTCATCCCTGGCAACTTCTTTATTATCTGATATGCTTGCTGGCAGTATGTGCCTTTGAATTGGGAAAAAAATCTGTAAATCAAATGTCTGCATACCTTCCCCTACCCCCGAATACTTTTCCAACAACAAAGCATGTGCAGGGGGTACCAGTGTAAGCTATGATACTGAATTGCCATTCAAATATTCTGGACCATCTGCCACTATACCAATCCTACTAATATGTAACTTTCAATGAAGCCTCATCATCAAGTATTAAGATGGGTCATTGTTGTGTGTGTTGGTACATTTGGTTGTGTGTGTGTGTGACAGAGAGAGAGAGAGAGAGAGAGCGCACAGATGGGGAACCAAAACCTATGTACTAACAGATTTCGAAACAGCAGTACATCAACCAGTCAGCACATCCAAGTCTCACCCACCAAGGATAGTTGTCAGTATTTTTTCCCAAATGAATTTTAAAATATTTTGCCTTCACCAAAGTAGCCCACAATTTGTTAGTGGCTTTTTTATTTGGGGAGAATGGGGAGCAAAGAAAATAAATAGCTCAACTTTCCAGAGTAAATATAATGACAAATTAACATATTATCCATTTTAAAAAAATCCTCCAAAAGAGCTACCATTTCCAATTAATTTCCTTTGTATCTCCATACCAATCGCCATTATAACTGCCATTTTTGCTTTCAGTTCAGGTGCTTTTGTATATTGGTCTTTTCTGTGTGTTCTTCCTGACCTGATTCCATGATCACAATTTGTCCACTATGGTAACTTTCTCAACTTCCAAGAAATGAGGGTGAAAGTGTTCTCTGGTTTATGACCCTTGTGCTATTGCTCTATGTTGGACCCCATCTCTGGATAGCATACCTATTTTAAAACTACACCAACATGTTTTGGTATACCAATAGCTGCATTACATAGAATTTCTACATAGCCATAATAAAGCAGCTGGTTACTTCTAGTTTTTATCAACATATAAATAATTTTTGCTCCAAAAATTTTCACATTTTTGTTCATACCAGGCTCCAATTTGTACATCTTTCTCAACATCCATGAAAAAGTTCCGAGTATTGTTGAGACCAAAGTCCTCAGGAGATGAAAGATTCACAAAGGGTGGCCACCGAACTATAGATACACAAGCTCAGATTTATTAAAATTCCATACATAACATGCACATTTTAAACTGTAAACTTTAAATAATGAAGCTCACAAATTTTATTCAACTGTTCTAATAATAGAACATGCCTATCAGTTACCCTGTGTGTAATCTATATGTGCATATAAATAATAGTTCCCAGTGTATTGTGTGTGTGTGTGTGTGTGTGTGTGTGTTGTGTGTGTGCGTGCGTGTTGTGTCCCTGTAAATCACTGTGAGTGTGAGCTCAGTTGGGAGACAAAGCACTACATAATTATTTTGTATTCTTTTTACTAACTTACTACTCTCTACAAAAACTGTACAATTTCATTACATTACATGCATGGACATGCAAGCATGCAGAATAAATAACAATGTGGTAGTGACCCTCTGCACAGAAAAAAAACTATCCCCTCCAACACAAATATTTAAACACACAGTTTTTCCCCAACATTAACTGTCATCTTTGCATGTGATAAAATTAAATGAAAGAAACTTACTAATATTTGAGAACACCACTTTTGGTATAATCCATGGGTTTGCTTTCAAGAAAATTGGGACAGCTATGTAAGCCAGAAAGGCAATTAAGAACACATTTCTGACACACCAGAAACAATCGGTTACCATTCCCCTGCAAACACAACAATATAAATCATTTTTTATCATTGACACTGCTTGATCCAGCTGCACATGGAATATACCAACACTCTTAAGTTAATAATACATATACATCTACATGTAATGCAAAACATTATATAATTGTTAAATATGAAACTGGATGGATATACAATCTCATAAAACAATTTTCTGATAGGCTATGCACAGACATTACTTTATTAGTCTCTATGCCCACTATACTTATATACACTTGCACTTCTACATGTATCTCTTGATCTCTCAGTCTTCCCCTGTGTGTGTGTGTGTGAGGTAATGGGACAGGAATAGGGAAGAAGGTGGTGGTGTTGGTTATTTAGAGGGACAGTGCTTCCACCTCGCGGTGATTTCGCACTATGCACTGAAAGAACCACCAGACTGATGGCTTCAGTAAGATGGTCAGTGCGGACAGGCAGTTTAATGTGCAGGGAACTCCATGAAATAATCCTTGGCCACACCAGGATTCGAACCAGCAACCTTCCATCTGCTAGTCCGCAGCTCTACCAACTGAGCTAACCAGGCCCCCAAGAAGGGAAGAAGGGAAGCGGAAAACAGAGATTATACCTATTCCGAGACATGTTAATTAAAATTACTAAATTAGTTGATCCTTCAGCTATTTTGCAAACAGATGTAGAGCTGAATGTGCTCAAGTTCTTTTTCTCCGGTGTTTGTTAAATGTTTTTCATTTTTATCTCACTATCTGATTGCCTTAAACAGAAATGCATCCTTATCAGTATTTCCTTCGCTCCTTAGCTAACCTTTAGACTTCGACATGCATATACTACGTATATTATTAATCAGTGACTGCGCAAATAACCTTAAACGTGTGGTGTACTGCTTATTTTACTTATAAGTGTGTGGGAAATATCTAAACATAGTCAACATCTTGTCTCTAGTAAACAAAGGAGATAAGTGTGAAAAGGTACAAAGTTCAAAACATCATACCCTGCACCCACCGACTGTCGACTGTCGTCTGCTTGGTCAACTCAACTGTCTGGTGTCGTTTTTCGAAGACCACTTAGAACAAAATATACCACCCCCCCAAAAAAAAATTGCCGTACTTACCAAAATGCTTTTAAAGTATGTGCCAACCTCAGGAACAAATTAACTACAGCTTCCCTTGAATTGCTGGCTTTCGTTTGGGGCTCAGAGTACGGAGCAGGAACAGAAGGATCCATGCTTGCGATGAAAACATAAAAACCTTAGATAACTCCAACAAAGGTACTGGCAGCGCTTTGTTGGAGTTATCTTTAGATAATTTAAGCGCTCGGTCCTCATTTGTTCTTTATTAAATAAAAACCTTACACAAGTTGTAAGATGTTCTCTAGTTGGTAAATCAGTGAGGCAATCATCCAATAGAAAACACCATTTGACGTAGTGACTTTTGGCGGGGGATGGGAAGTAGCCTACAGCACTCAGTTCGTGGTTCGTAGCAAAGTTAACAGACTGAATAACATGCTTGCTGAAAAAGCACTTGAGCTCGTTCGAGAACAGAAACGTTGCGCTGATAGTACTTTGCCTCCATTTAATGTGAGCCATCATTTACTCTGTCACTTCTGATATCGTATAATTACAGAAGTTGTGATCTACCTGGAAGTTACTAATAAGTATCGTAATTTTAATAAAAGCAATTCGATCCTGTTGACGACGTGTGACCGACCTTAGCCCTGCATTCATTCTTTTTCGTCGGCGAATATAGGGACGTATCTAGTCTGTGTGCCAGCTTAACTCCTTTTGCATCTGAGTTTCAGTTTATTTGTACCCAAAAATAAAGTGGCGAAAACATTATTTTGTTAGTAATTTACTAACACGATTTGCAGGAAGATGGGATTCGACAAGTTTTGGAGGAGATGCGAGCTTTCTTTGAACAAAACCAGCATGACACGTAGGGACATTTGTTTTTCATTCATTTTAGGCACAATTAAGGCTTTGGTTTTCATCAAACGTATACAATCTTCCTAAAGACAGAAGAGTGTCACGATTTATGACAGATATTAAGATTATTCCCAGCAATCATTATGAAGTTCCAGTCTTCTCCCCCCTTAAAGTTGTTTGACCAGAATACTAATCACACTACAGTTTCACTCAAGTGTAACCTGAGTGATAAGCTGTGATAACGTGATTGAAAATAAAATTGACATGCAAATGCTATAATGTATTTTCCTTTTTTAAAAAAAAAATCTAGGACTGAGGCAGTGAAAGGAGGTAATGGAGGGCTGCTATCCAGCATTCAGTTGCGCCATACAGCTCTTGAGCGGAACAAACGTTGCGTGCTGGCATATTTGTAAGCAGTTTTATATTATTGTTAATACTTTCATTGTCCTTACCTTTTTGGCATGAGACAAAATACACAGAACGCCGGTCAAGGACATGAAATCATTCTTTTCATTTACATTCACAAGCATCAAGGAGACCAGCTCCTGACCTGAACCTGGTAGTTCCTTGCAGTGCATGCACAGGCCTCTTGAGTTTGACATGTAAGGGGTCCCTCCATGGCCATATTATAATTTAAATATATATGCTGCCTGGAAGACTTCCATCTGCTACAGTATTAAAATTGCATTTCCTTGTTCTTTTCAATTTTGCTGCAAGAGTACACAGGGCATGTTGCAAGGCGTAGCTGCTTGTGCAAGTGGTGCTTTAGCAGATCTTTCAATTTTGTTTCTGTATTGTTAGCTGGTGATATCTGACCTGTAGTTTTTCATCAATAGACATTTTATGATTGCTAGTCTTCACTTCTAGGGCTCAAGAGTTTTTTCATTTACTTTTTCTGCACCTTGCTTTGGAAGCCTGTCATAATGTCTGCCTCTCTACATAACCCTTCATTCCAGGGATCTCAGAGGGTTGTTGCAAGATGCATGATGTTTTGCAGCATTGTTTGCTTCTTCATGCCAGCTTCAAGATGCGACATCAGTGAGAAAAACACTCTGAGGTTCTGCATTTGCTTCTCTTCTGAGAATGTCTGCTGCATTTACTAGTGCTTCTTCTTCAGTGTTGTTATCAAGTCTGCAACGAAGGGTGTATCACGATGGGGAATGGGAGAGATTGGTGAAGGGTTTGAGAGGGACAAGGAACAGGGATGAAGCTAGAGTGCCTCGATAAAAACTCTGAAAGCCAGCGTAGTAAACAGGTGCGGTACACAGAAAGTACGAGTGTTAGATACAGGATTGAAAACCCACCACCCTTTGTGTTGGAAGCAAAGACCTTTACAGCTATGCTATGCTATGGGCCACCTCCATGCTTCTTCAAGGGGAAATAAAATAGAATTTGTTCAGGCTTATGTTAACAGCTGCGTTTTTCTTCTAGATATCCAGGGTAATACTTGCTTTACCCAGAATGGTTGCTTGGAGTTTGAAGTCATCCATAAGTCTCATATTCTGACCAAAATATGCTTTAGCCTCCTTGCATTCTTCCTTTTCATTTACACCTTGAGAAATAGAGCAGTATTAAATGTAATGCAAAGTAAGATTCTGTTTGTACATGCAGTCTTTATCTGTCCATTTTACATTTCATTTATTTTAAAGAAAATAAGAGGTGCATTACATTGTGCTATAAAACTTTTAGGTGTGGCTATAGTGGGTAGGTTTCATGCTGGCTAAAGACTGGTGTGCTGTCTTTTATTTTTAAACAACAGATACAACAGGCTGGAACATATTCGTCACTTGCGCTGGGAGTTTGGCAGTGTCTTGCCATCTGATCTCAAGTATAACCTCTGTGAACAGGAAGTAAGTTTCTTCCAACATCGGTAACAGATTTAACATAATTATGTGGACTAATATTTTGCATTTTCACGAAGACCTACTGTTAACACATTCTGAAATCCTGTTTGGCAAAATGTGCAGACTGATGATTAAGAATGTGCTAGAAACTAACAAAGCATAGAGTTCTGGATTGGATAAGGATACAATTTTTAATGCTGAAAATGAAGATCAAGGAAAGAAATTTATGTACATTTGTAGTCTGTATGCTAAAGTCTCTGTTCTACATCACTGAAAGTTTGTTTTGCACTGAATGGTTATATGTTACATATATTGAAGTGAATTATAGTTGAAAAGCATATATTCTATAGATTCAACATCTGCAGGTCATACTGACTCAAAAAGTCAAACTAAGTTAGGGGTGGGAGGTGGGGGGATGGTTTTTTGGTTGAAATGGTTCTGTGAGAGTTTAGATCTTCATGTGATGTTGCAGGTGCAGTGGTTCAGTGGATACAACCGCATGCTGGCAAATTACATGAGACGCATTGGGGGACAAGGTGGTCTTGACCTCACACAAGATATGAAGCCTCCTAAATCTCTGTACATAGAGGTCAGAAGTAAAAAGTATCCAGGGCTGTTCAGATTGAAACTTCCCTCGGACTTGTCTAGCGCAGCATGTTTTCTGAAGTGCTGTCAGAATCACTGTGAGATATATAGTGCATTAGGATGTCTTCACAATAGTTTCCTTTTATATGGTATATGGACATAGTGATTTGGGCAAAAAGTATAAAATATATTTGTACCTGTACTTCTAAACATTTCTCCTAATATTTAAAATACAAAAATGTTTTTAGGTGAGGTGCCTTCTTGATCATGGGGAATTTGAAACTCAGGATGGAGATATCATTGTGCTGAAGAAAAACAGTCAGGTAAGGGCACCCTAACTTGTTTCAGTTCAAAAACCTTTCAGCAGCTTTTGATTGTTGGATAAATGGCTAGTATTATTATTAGTACAATTGTACCATTTCAAGGGCATTGAATGACACCAGTTTTTAGACCATGTACTTGTACCAAAACCGTTGTAGATTAACTGGTTTCCCAGACTTCACTTGACTATGTACATGTTTCATAAAAAATTCCAATTCCATTTTCAGCATTTTCTCTTGCGCTCGGAGTGTGAACATCTGGTACGTCAGGGAGTCCTGGATCATGTTGTTCAAAATGTCTGAAAGGACTATAAACAAACCTGTATATAAAGCCTAACTTTATGGATATCTTAATGTATTCTGTTTATGAAAAATATTCTTGAAAAACCCAGCAAATATCCGTTGCTGGGATTTGTGTGCCTGTCCCTTGGCTCTTTCTTGAAGTCCTGTTCCAACTTGGTGCAGACGAAGTGTGGTTAAAGATTGGTTAAAATAAAGTAGATGGCAGCTTTTTCTAAGATTGAGGCCATTTTATTGTTGACTGTGTGAGTCTTAAGTAGAAAGTGAGATTGAATTTTCTGCTTACAAAGCCCATTTTAAAAAAACGCCCCACTTTAAGCCGTCGGTTACACCTTGTTTCCAGAGTCATCAGTATCCTGCCTATGACTGGTTTTTAAAAATAATTTTTTGCTTTTTTTCCTTCAAATTTTGAAACTTGCATCTGTGTGGCTCTGTACTTTGTTGTGATGATACATGCTTTTACAATTTGAAAATAAGTCGAAACACTAATTATAAGACAATGTCCTCTTCTGTGACAAACCAGGTGAGCTAAATTGGTGGTATTGAGGGCTGTGATCCAAGTACAGTCCATCACATCAACTTAATAATAATATTTATATCCTGATGTCAAAGACATCTGTACTTATGTGATTGTTGTATCGCCTATGTGTTCATGCCGTCATGTGATCACCCACTAATGTGGAGAATCACCGTTACTTTACCATAACCTTGGATGCCAGTACTCTAACCACATGGCTATTGGTCTTGTGTGCACACTTGTGCGTGTGTATTCTGTGTGTAAAAATACTGCAAAAAAAGTGCTGTTCCTAACAAGGTCCTCCCCCTTCAGTTCTGGTTTCCAACTTCCGAATCGATCCAGCATTACACAAAACTGCAAACACTTTATTACAGTTAATAACCATTTAACCTGCATAAAATATGTTTATGAGATGAGGATACAATTTTTAAACATTGCATGCATCTATGATCTATCACCAGACGTGCATGCATTCCAGTGCAGATGGTAAACAGACACCCCTCTCACAACCTGCAGATAATACGATAAGGACAAAACCCTCAATCTGCAGATGGTATATGAACAAAGCTTTCACAAGCTACAGTTGTTGAAAGGACAGCACTCTCACGATCTGCAGATGATACACAGACACCATTTTGACAAATTCTTTCACAGTGAGCACTTCTGAATTGCGTAACATCATGACTGAAAGATCAGTCGGGCATGAGGTCTCTTGGTCTCAAGAACACGATGATCTCTAAATTATATTAACAAAATAAATTACTAGGATTTCCTCTAGACTCGCAATAATTTGATGCAAAGATGCTCTTTAACTTGGAGTCTAAGACTTCCAAAAAAATGAACAGAAAGAGAACGAAACCTAGCCGTTCCTAGTCTTAGCAATATGTAATAGGTTCGTCTTCAAGCAGGCTAGCGTATTAAACATACCCAAAAGCTGGTCAAGTTTAAGTATGAATAGAAACTTAGCAGCAAAAGCTTTGTCGTTTGCGAGCAATGAAATGTTTAGTCTTTGCAAAGGTCAAACTTTTTTGTCTTTGCATTGTCTGAGACGGCAGAAGCATAGAAAATCCATGTTCAGCCACAAAAGCTAAGATGTAAAATGCGAAAGAAATATTACAAGAGCTTACATAAATGTATAATGCTATAAAATTTCATGTTCATGATTACTTCTTGGTGCCATTTCTTTCACTCGTGAATGATCAGAGTGATTATATCTGAAGCTGACTCATTTGCGGTACCCGTGATAATGGTATGTAGTTTATAGAAGAAGCAAATGTAGCAACAGATAAATATGGCAGCAAACAACAAATGATGAAGTAAATAAGGGTAATTTTTGTTAAAACATTTGGGGAAAAAAACAGTATCCAAACAATTTTACAACAAAGTAGTATATACAGCTCCAACATTTACAAGGTTTACAAACATGAACTAAACATTCTGAAAAATAAATTCTGGATATTCCAAGTTACATAAAAATAAATTGATCCTGCACAAGAAATGGACGGAAGTTAAAGGTGGATCTATTCAGCACCAAACTTCTAACTAAAAATCCAGATTGTAACAGAAGCTTTAGTTCCAAATGACTGGCTACTTACCCAATTCGCCCTCCCCCCACATAAAGGTAGTCAAAGATGCACATTCTTGTCACCGAGTACACATTACCACACCAAGCCCATATGGTGCATATTTTAAGCTGGCCTAAGTAAAAGTGACACATCTATCTTACAACATTGATTAGACCCAGTATATGAAGGGAAGTAAACAGTTCTCTTTCTGGTACAGGTCATTAATAAAATTTGTCCATGACGAACAGCACAGGTGAAAACACAGCTGAGAAAAAAGTTGAAAGTCTTATTCCTGTGCCTTGCTGTGCAGAACA
This sequence comes from Lanistes nyassanus, assembly GCA_004794575.1. Classification (NCBI taxonomy): domain Eukaryota; kingdom Metazoa; phylum Mollusca; class Gastropoda; order Architaenioglossa; family Ampullariidae; genus Lanistes; species Lanistes nyassanus. Next base: position 507,845 of record SMGT01000001.1, on the reverse strand, counting down.
TGATGTGTTTATTTTGGTATTATTCCTTTCAAAATACTATCAATTTGCCAAACATCAGTTGCCTGGAAGGAAAAAGGTTTTGTCAGTAAATGCATGCACAGGTACTGAGAGATGTGCATGCACGCACACATACACATGCATGAACATACACACTCATGCACATATATATATAAACCGAAGTAACAGTTATTAAACAGGTTAACAGGCATTTTATGTAAAAATTTGTTAAAGGCTCACAAGTGGCACTGGTTCTTATGTGCAAGGCAAAGATGGCTGGTAAATGAGCTTAAAAAAAAATGAAGATAAATATAAGACCACAGCAAAACGGGTAGTAACTAGTTTACAGCATACAGTATAGGGGAAAACAAATATCACAGTTTACTCTCCTCTCTCTCTCTCCCTCCTTTAAAGTCCCTTGTCATTTAAAAAAAATATGATAACATGCTCTTTTAGCTACAAGTTTGCTTCTGGTCCTTTAGTTATGTTTCACATTTTGAATTTCCAATGCCAAAGTAATTTTTTTGGTCTAATTTAAAAATAAAAATTCATTTAAAAAACTGCTATAAATTTAAACAACTTATTGATCTACTTATGTGAAGTCATTTACATATTAACTGACAAATACTGGCAATTGTTCTTTTTAAAATTAAAAAAAGTAAGTGCTGCGCAAAAACCTTTCACGAACAGTAGGATTTAAAAAAAATAATATCACAAGCTTGGAGTACAATACTTGAAACAAAAAACACAAACAGAAAACTACTCTGATGTCTTTCTAAAATGCTGTGTGTGTGTGTGTTTTTTTTTTTTTTACAGGAATATGAAATCAAAATAACATACTATCATGCACAAACCCCACAACTGTTGTCTATTATCACAGTTTTTAAGATTGGCAGCAACACTTGCAGTCAATCATTCAATCGTGAAATAGAAATGCTAGTTCTATTCACTCATTTTCTAAGGCTACCAAAATAGCCTGAACATTAGAATCCCTCATGTTCTCTTCCCCTTATTAATAAATACATCAAACACCTATCTCTCTCTCTCTCTCTTTCAAACACATGCACACACCACTGGTGTTTATAGCATCATTAGTAAAGATGCAGCTGATTGACCTATGTTTGGTATGTCTTCATTTTTGCAAAAAGAGGAATCATTACATTGTCACTTCTTATATTTTTCTTGTAAACATTGGGTGATTCGAGTCTTGACATCCTGAGAAGAGATGGGCCTTGAAGTTGCAAAACTCCTCTGGTGAAGGCGTTGTCTGGGTAAGGAAAATGATGATGAGGATGTCATCAAATCACTGTTAATGGAAGCTAATGGCAAAGGACCTGCAGATGATGTCCTGACATCATCAACATAGTCCACAGCAGAAGCCTGGTCCTGGTCTGTGCTGCGAGGGGAAGTGCCAGACATGATGTGGCGCTCATCGCGTAGTAAAATGTCACGTGCGTAAGCAGCAAATGAGGTATCAGAACAAGATGTGGATGTCAAGCCAGACAGTGGACTTCTTCCATCACTGTACAAACAAAATGAGGAACCTAAAACACTTTGATTTAAAACTTTGTCCTGCATAGAGACTGGGTTAGGAAAAAAGTCTGTCTTCAAGGTTCACGTGAAAAATAGGACACAGATACCATACTCTACACCATTTTTCTCTTATGAGTATGCTGGTTATAAGCAAAATCAACGAGTGTCCAGACTGAGAAAATACTATAGGGGCTGACCCTTTTTGGTGGCTTTGGAAAACAGCGCCAGATCCCTTGCTTTCAGTGTTCCATGATGACTGCAGCATGTGTTGTTGTTGGAGACTGCTTATCTCTCGCTGAATTGCCTTTGTTAGGAAAATTTAAAAAACAAAACTCATTATGATCATATTCAGAACTGCAGGTTTGTAATCTGGAGGGATTGACTGGTAAGCAGTGGCATGACAGGAAATAAACCTAAATGCCCAGTTGAAAACAGAGGTGTCATCACCAAGAGTAAGAGATTCCGATTTATATGCACAAACACCAGTCTGTAAATCCTTCAATCAATAGTGCAATGCAACAATTCATAATAAGAAACTTGTGACTTATATTTTCTATTCTGAATAAATTTCTCCACATAAACTGATCTGTTACAATAAAATGAAGTGTTATTGAAAAAACTGTCCACATTTTAGTCAAAAGTTTGCACAAGTCTGCAAAGCTTGTCAGTCAATTTTTAAGCTGTTACAAGTGATCCCATGTACAATGAGGTGTGTTTCCTTAATACTTATAATTTGTAATCTGTTTGTGATGGGTGGCAGGTCGAGTGGTGCCCAGCGAACCGTGGCTGTGAGGCACTGTGTCCTTTTACCGAATTGTGCTAGGCTCTCTCTCTTTAAATGTTTCTATATCATTCTAGGATAGTTGCAGATACTAACAACTAACATATTCGGATTCTACTGTAATTACTCTTTCAGTAGATACTAAACTCATCAAACATCTTAATAGATTAGGTTAGTTTGTAGGCATATTTCTTATCTTTTTCTATTCACATTAGCTAATTAAACTGCCTTTTAACGTAATTATCTTTATTTCCTTCTCACTCTACTTAGCTTTCCTTAACACTAACAGGAAGAGCAGAGCGCACTCTATTTATCGCATATTTTCATGTTCGTGTACATATATTCTTTGTATTTTTAATCTTAAGTCTTGGGTGTGTAAGAAACACAAATTTTGGCATTCACGGCATGTACGCCGGCTTGCTGCTGCTTGCCCGGACAGTGCCCCCGTTGCGGTTCGCGTCCTACCCGATAAAAGTGGTCTACGGACCGGGCAAAGGGAGAGATGAAGGGCAGAGTGCAATGGGGAGACGAACCATGTAGGCAGAGCACGAGCCAGCAGGGAGGGAAAGGGCAGGCTCTCAGAGCGACCCTAGTTGTCGGCCGCAGCAGCAGCGGTAGCGGCCCCAAATAAATCTGTGTACAAGACGAAAATCTGCCTTTGTTGGGAAGAGAGAGTGAGGGAGAGGAGAGAGAAAAACTTACAGAGCGAACCTGCTCCGCTACATGTTCTTAAAGATGAACAACGATTTTGTCTTACTTGTTCCTGCCAACTGGCCTCAAGTGACACCAAATCGCCTAAATCATTTGTGCAGGACCTGAAATGATATTACACCTTTCCATTTAAGAAATATCTTCTTTTAAATCTATACTGCATGGAGAAAAATCCTTTTGAAAAGATTTATGACAATGTAGCAAAACTTTCTTCATCAAAGACAAAATGTAAAGTCATGGAGGCTTATGTAAGACTCACATCACTTTATGGATGCTCACATCAGCTGGAAGCTCAAAATGATTAAAAACATTATTAATTCTCTTTAATAAACATTTTTGAGAAAAGGCGGCTTTCTCTTGACATTCCTTGGTGAAAATGGGGTAAAATTTTAAGTAACACACTTACCCTGCTTGCTGAAGATGTGGATGAAGTTTATAGCGATGTGCATCTAGAAGTCTCAGGGCCTCACGTGCCTTTTCAATCTGCTGTTGGTTTAACTGACGAGCCATGTAACTCTCAGCTAGAAGCTGCTCTGGATCCAAATCCTCCTCATCAAGTGCAGAGCTAGGGTAATGGCTGCTGTAGAACTCCTCTAAACCAGTGGCCTCACGATACCCTCCTCTTGACTGTGTAAATGGACCACTGCTGCTGGATCTATCGTAAATCCCATGATGGTGAAGATGACTGTCTCTGGGTAAAGAGTGACCCCTTCTATAGCCAAGATCACTTTCAGACACATAAAACCTGGGTATCTGTTGAGTTACAGATCTGTATGTTAGCTCAGGAACTGTCACAGCAGAATGTTCCGGAGAAAAGGAGCTTTGACTTGTCCTGCATGACAAATGGGGCACAGAAGAGTAAGTGGGGGAAATGGAACGATCAGGGGATGGAGAATAACTCCTGCCGAGGCTGGATCTTCTTTTCAGCTCCTGAAGCTCACCTGCAGAAGATTCAACGAGAGAACGCCGCAGCTGCACCAGATGCTCTCTATGCTGACGTGGTGTCATGAAGCCGGGAGTGAATGCCAGTGAGGATGTAGCAGAACTATGGGGTCTGAGATCTGATGGGCGTTCAGGACTGAGTTCCGAAGTAACGTTCCAAGCCCGATCAAGGAAGGGCTGCTCGCGGCTGCGTTCAAACTTGAATGCTTCAATTTCTGCCTTCCGTTTCATGGTGATTACATTACGTGTGCGAGTCATGCGTCGACCCCTTGAGTGATTCTTGAACAGGTGGGCTTCCTCCATGCACGCCTGTAATTCACAACGAGACTGTTCAAACTGATGCTTGTAGAGTGCTAAGTACTCATGACCTGCACTAGTGGCCCTTGACCCTGAGAAGGGTTCTGCTTCTTCCTGAGCCCACGCGTCTTCAAGAGAGGCTAGAAGCAAATCAGTCTGACCAATGCAATAGTTCAGCTTTGCCTCGAGAATCTCAACTGTCAGAGATGCTGGTAAGTACTGCAAGGACAACAGCTCGATGATTTCTATACGTTCCTGTTGTAGACGATCAAGTTCAGCCTGAATTTTCCTTGTCTCGGGGTCCTGTGTTGAAGTGTTCACATCCCTGCTTCTGTCCAGCTGACTGAGAGGTGGGCTACTTTGGTCACAGTCCTCAACGGCTGTTTGTGTGAAGTCGTCAGACCTATCCACTGCCGCCTCTATGCCTGTGCTGACACGTGACGGCAACATGTCCAGATGGTGACCAAGGCTGCTTTCTCCATGGCTAAGCTGGTCAGTCAAATGATCACTTGACGTTGTCTCATCGTAAGAGTTGCTCCACAAAGGTGAGTCAATCCCATCTTGAATTCCTTGTGACGATACAGCATGGTGAGGATATCCACTGTCACTCTGCTGCCTGACAATCTCGTGCTTTGAGCCAAACGGCCCAGGGACCATGTTAGAATGCGCGTTGTCTGTAGTGTCACATCTTTCCAAATCTGTCCTGCTCATCTGATGCTGCATAAAGGTGGCTGAACCTAACTGCCTGCCGGTGTCTTCCTGATGTCCAGCGCAAATCCCTGTCTGATCTGATCCAGGCAAAAACTGATTTGAAGATTTCATGGCAGGATGGTTTAGGTCCACACTGTGTTCAACAACAGATTTTGCTTGCCCTTCGACCCAATCATCAGCAAAGCTGAAGGGGTCTCTTGTGTCTTTTTTCTTCACCTCATTTGGTTCACTGGTTGACACTTCAGTGTCATCATTCAAATTAGCATGTGGGAACACTGACTTGGTTGCAGAAAGTGTTGCCTGTGGATCAACCGAGTCTGAAGAAGACAAAGGTGATTCTAATGTTCCTCTGGGTGCTGTCGTGCTGTATCTTAGTGATGCGATCTCCTCACTTGACAATGCTCTCTGTTGGTCTTGATGGTTATAAGCACCAACCATCTGGTCTTCGTGAGAACAAAGAGCTGGCTGCACCAGACTTCTGGAGAAGTCATTAGAGGAAGAAGTGTGGTAGGTAGTAAATGTGGAAGGGGACTGATATTCCGGTGGGTTTAACCCCAAATGTGCTGGAGGTGAAGAGGTAGAGCAACTCTGCAGCAGATCACTGTGGTGTAGGAAAGTATTACTAGACTTTTCTAGCGGTGGCATCATGCAGGAATGTTCTTGCTGCAGTTTTTGTAACTCACTTGCAGCACCAAATGACTGTAGGTGAGATACTGAGACTTGCTCATCTTCTGGAGGGTTAACCCGACTTACAGATCTGCCTTCAGTACCTAAGCCAAGTTCACCTGGTCTTGCCACCAAGGCAGACTGCTGGAATACACCAGAGGCAAACGAGTTAGCAGGTGTGCCTGTGGGTTCTGTCAAATGTTCCACTGGCTGTTTCAGTTTACGAAGCTGGGCACGGGGATTTTCAGCACCCATCTCTTCCCATCTGTAGCTAATTTCTCCCGTTCTCTCCTGAATTCCAAGTTCTCCACTGTCTTGACCATCCTCCACACCTTTTCCTTCAAGTGGAAGTAAACCAGAAGGGATGACAATAGCTGGTCCAGACACAATGGCTGCTGATTGTTGTAACAGGATTACCTCAGGAGACTCTGCAAGGGTTTCTTCACGTTTGAAGCTCAGCTCACCTTCTAATTCATTTCTGTTCTCTGTGGTACTTCTTCCCTCTTCTTGACTAATTTTTCCAGATTCTTCAGTTTCAGATGACGCTTCACCACTCTCTTTTCTGGGGAAGGTTTGTTCTTTTCTGCCAGGATTCAAAGTGATAGGTTTGATCAATGTTGGAAGTTCTTCTGTGACTTTGTTCACCCTTCCATCTTCCCAATAATTGGAAGGAATTGTTTTGTTATCAATCTGCATCCTATGCCCAGCATCTTGGGTAACTGGGCTGCCTTCAGTCAGGTCAGATTTCCCTTCATCCGGAATCCAGTGAGGTTGTCTCTCTTCCTCGGCGTCCAGAATAGCGACTGAAAATGCTTTACTGTCATTCTCTCTGCTGTCCTTTGAATGTTCTGCGTCATCTTGCTCACCAGCCATAACCTTAGCTTTCATACCATTGGTATCTCCAATGTCAACCAACTGATCTGCTTCTGTGCTGTTATGAATGTCAGTTGGTAGCACTTCAGCCCGTTCCTCCTTATCAAGATTAACATTGTCTGGCGTACGCAATCTTCCAGCCATCATACCACCTTGAAAATAGCTTGGCATCTTTTCAGCAAGATGCCATTTTTCAGTGTCCAATGCACTAGTCTGTGACAACTCACCACTTCTCTCTGGCACTCCCCTTTCATTTTCTTTAGTATCTGATTTATAATCAACATCCTGTGTTGTAACCTGACTTTGCAGATCTTCGTTCTCAATCTGCTGTCCACTTTCCTGCTTGGAAGCAGGTAGCGTTTCCCTGTCTCCCTTCTGCCTTTGATCTTTCAAGGCATCTGGATTAAGATCCACATCCACATCTTTGACCTGACTTTGCACAGCTCCAGCAACTGGCTTACTGTGCATCTCGCCAGTCTTTACTTGATCTGGAGATAATCTAGTGTCAACCTGCTGATCAACATCTGCATTGCCCTGAACATCGTTTAGTAGTATTTCCTTGCACACCTCTCTTATTTGGTGCTTTTTGGTGCTCATAACTGATTCAAAAGCCGTTTCCATTTCTGTATTGATGATATCATTCTCTTGATCTTTTCCCCTGTTCTCGTCGGTTGTAAATGATAATCCTTCACTGTCTGTGATGTGGGTTTCTCCAGCCCTGTTACCTGATTCTTCTGGGCAGACCTGACTTTCAAAGTGACTTGTCACATGAACCAAGCCCTCATGTGTCTTTCCATTGTCAAGCAGTGAAACTGGTAACACCTTACTACTATCTGTAATGGACTCCACACCTCTAGCATCCGATCCACTTCCATCACGACAAGGTAGCTGCTCGTGAACAGCATCACTGTCTCCTTTAGAATCGGTTGACAGTGAAAGGTATCCAGCATCAAAAGAAATTGAATGTTTTGCTTTTGCAGAATGCTTCGACTGTGAGGGCCGTTCTTCTGCCACCCATGATGACAAATCACATTCATCACTAACTATCCGGATCTGTTCTAATCCACAAGGATGTGTTGCTGCCTCTTCAGGCTGACTTATAGGCACCACATCATTTAGCTCCTGTGATATGACACCTGTCTCTGATCCAGGTTTTGGAGCAACATCACCACCACTTCCATCTGCTGGGCATTGGTCTGCTTGGCTTGAGGTATCTTGCCGGTCTGCTTGACTTGCTTCAACTTTTACCTCACCACTTCCTGAAGGTGTACAAAGTTTACCTGGCCATTCTTCACTGTCATCATGGTCACCCCTATACTTCTCTGAATAACTTGCAGCAAGATCATTTTCAGTGATGCTAGCAAATCTGGACACATCTGCTGCTGGCAAGCCATCTGTTATGGCTGGTGTGGTTTGGGAGGCAATAGAAGAAGTGTTGGAACTAACTCCACCATCAGTGCTGTCTGAAAATACATGGGCTCCATGTAGAACAGACAGCCCCTCTGTGCTGACCTGCCTATGACTGTCGTCACTAATCTGACAAGAAGCCTTCAAAACTGATGATGGTAAAGCCTCTGCAGAGTCATGTGTGTCTCTCATGCTTTCAGAAGTGCTGCTGGAGTCTGAATCAAAGGAAGGAACATTTTTTATAAAGAAAGGTGAAACACCCTGTGAATATTGAGTGAAAACTGCTGCTGGCTTTACAGACATGGTTGAATTTGCATCTGAGGTTAACAAGTCATGCACACAAGATGGCTCTCCACTGTTTTCTTCACTGAATGCACCGAGGAAATTGTCCTGCTCTGCCGATGTCTGTGACAGCAGAAATCCAGTTTTTCTTCGGTCTACCCTTTTTCTTTGTGCTGATAAAACTCCCCAGTTCATCAGAGTCTGCATCCTCTCGCTGGTAGTACATCCATCATCTTCATCTACCTCATGTGTGTGGAGGACTGACAAGTGTTCTGAATCTCCTGCACTGGGACTAGTGGGACAGAAAAGAAAAAGGAGAAAAAAAAACCCAGTGGCAATCATTGGTTCAGCATAAACCACAGTTTGGATTATCGTTAAAAATCTTTTTTTTAAAACAAATAAACAACAAAAATGTCTACAGAAACTACACTGTACTCCAGTTTCTAGTCTGATGAATGAGGAATTTGTATTTTGTTCAAAGACTTTCTGTAGCATATGGAGAAATTGTTTATCATAACGTTAATTGAAAACATAGCAAAAGGCTGCAGTGTTCTAACCAAAACAATTAACAAGAAAAAAAACATAAGGAAATAAATCTTTAAGTAACACAAATATGGAAATTTACCTGGTACTCCTGCGATCATTATCACTAAAACCTCTGGATGAAGCACTGTCTTCATTACTGGCCACAGAGTCAAAAGAGTCATGCAGATCCATGTTTCCATACTTTACTTGTGAAAACATGACACTTGAGAAAGAGCCTTCTAGAGGAACAGTGTACTGGTAATGGTTGTCAAAAGACTGCTGGGTAGACACCGAGATCAGTTTATGTTCGGCTGTGCCTGAGCCATGACAGCCATGCTCCTGGTCTTCATCTGTGGTCAGATATGATTCATCTCCCCTTTCAGCATCTTCAGGAGATGAGTCACTATAAAGAACATTGCCTCTGGATGCTGCATCTCCTTCAACAGTTGCTCCCACAGGCTGACCGCCTGACGGTGAAGGTGCTGACTGGATCTCTGTGACAGAGATGCTGCTGCTGTTGATGGTTTCAGATTCAAAATACGAGTTCTCAGATGTATGGTCCACAGGGAAACGAGCTTCTCCAAATGTCTGTTCATCTCCGCGCTGGTGTCCACATAAGTGGGTTGTATGCCACTCACCGACTGCTGTGTCTAAACCTGGCACCTGAGAAACACCTGGATCAGCTATGGCATTTCTTGCCTGTGGTACACAGGTATCACATTCAGAAACGTTTCCTATTTCATTTATGTCAGTCACTTGCAAGTCTTCCTTACTGCTGCCAACATCATCTTCTGCAGGGACACCAGGAGATTGTACAGGAACATTGACATTGTCGGCATGGTCAAAGTCTGGATGCTGATTTCGCTCATGCGGCTTCTCATCATCACCCCAGGATTTCTCTGCCACTTGCATTTGTGAAATATTCAGAGGCTGGCTTTCCTTCTGGCTTCTTGTGTTCAGGCTTTCATGGGGATCTTTTATTTCCTGCAGAAGTATATCACCTGCAGGTCTGTCACCTATCTGACACACAGAGTCTGCTGGCGGCCAGCTTGTCTCTCTACCAGCTGTGTCTCTGTCATCTAACAAGATGATCTGCTTGTTAGTAAGGGTGCTAGCCACAGGTTTGGTGTCCCCCTGAACATCTTCCATGATCTCCACCTTGCTGCTTGCCTCTCTCCTGCTTTGCAGTGTGCTCTGGTCAGATTCCAAAGGCTTGTTTTCAGATTTTTCGTGGAACTCCGATGCTCTACTTGAAACTGGAATGCTGTCACCGTTAATTCTTTCATATCTATAATCTGACTGCCCAATCTGGTCACTGCTGGAAGCTCTGTCTTGAGTTATGGCATCCACCTTGGGCTTTGCATCTGCAGGATGTGTTGTAAGCATTTTCCCTTCATTTTTCATCTCTGCCACAACAATCTGCATGTGCTGCTGAGCACTACTGTCATTCCCCATGCCTTGTGTCACATTATTTTCTCTTTGACAAGCATCCTCACTGTGGTTGTTATCCTGCATATTGTCTACAGATGCATCAGTTCCCTTATAAATGTCTGCTGTTACCAAACCCTCTTTTGTGTTGGTTGAATGATGTCTGGGTATTCCAGAAGTGCACCCGGCATCAGGGATACTATTTGTAGGCAGGCATCTCTGGAATGTTGTCTCTGGTGTTAGGATAGTTTTGCCATCACTGCCTGGCTGGATAATCCATTTACTCTCAGAACCTTCAACCAGAACTCTGTCTGCCTGAGAGACACAATCCCCCAAATCCACTATTGTCATGTTAGTGCCTCCATGTGTTACATCCGACTCCGTACTTTGTTCAGCAGCTGGACATTTGTCCAAAGGGATATCATTCATATAATGTGTACTGTCTGGTTCTTGCATGTGTTCAACATCATCACTTGCACCTCTCAAGTCTGGTTTATTTATTTCAGCATCGTGGGTTTTGTCTGACAGTGTGTCATCTGTTAGAGATGCATGGTCAGCTGCTAAGATTTTTTTCGCATCACTTACGTCTGGGTTGACAAGCCGGCCATCAACAGACTTATCTGCATCTCTGTCACTTATCTGGGACAATGTGTCACCAGACTGGATGTTCTCGGAAACAGCAATTGCATCCCTCAAGCCATCCTTAGCAACCTGACTGTAGCAAAAGGGTCTGTCATGAACCTCAGATATATTGTCTGTAATAAGCCTTGAATCCTGTGAGTCTGCCATCCCAGCCAGTGTTCTGTCAAATGCTGCATCTTTTCTCTGCGATTCGCTGCTTGCTGTCTGAATATCTTTCCTAGTAATGTTTGAATGCTTTGTTTCTGGCTCAAAAATATCAGTATGGACACTGCCGTCTGATGGCATATCTGTTGTTTGATGTACCATGTCCTCTGGACGCCAATTTATCATGGTAACAGCTGCTTCATGTAATGTGGTTTGGCACTCATTTTCAGAACCACTAAGTGCTGATGTGCAGCATATCTTAGAAACACCATCTACACTTTCCATTGCCACCACACTGTTTCCTTCAGTTTTGTCTGGCTCGATATTTTGATCACTGTCAGAAGCATTAGGTGGGGAGGTGCCATCAGCCAGCCATTCACCGTCACCTAGCTGTGGCCCATGCCTATCACTGGCAGTAAAGCTCATCACTGGCTTGACAGTTTGGTCAACAAGCGATGTGTCATGCATCTCAGTCCCATTGTCTGCCCCTTGCATCTTTTCCTCACTATAGCTGACATCCAAGATTTGTGGCTGGACAATCACACCTAAGATGCCACCTGATGGAGTCTCATCTTGCTGAGGTACAGTGCAGGTCATCTGCGTTCTCTCTATCCAGGTACTTGTACCTGTCGTGTCTGGCCTGAAAATTTGTTCACCATCTGCAGGGTTTGTGGTCTGCATTTTCTCTGCGGTGATGCTTTCCTCTCTCATTGTTGGCAGGTCAGCATGATGACCAGCAAGGATATCATCTGTTGGTGCATCATTTGTCTGGGATGCACTGTTTAGTGTTTGCTGGTTCTCCAAACTTCTACTTGAATCACTCGAGTCCATTTCATGTACTTGTGTAATTGGGAAAGTATTATCTGCAGGTGTGTCATCTGTCTGAGCGGCAGTTTCCGTCATTTGCACGTCTTCTCCATCATTGCTTGTTTCTATGATGGCTTTTCTGATGATCTGATCACCATGATTGTCTGCATCCACATCATCCGTCTGGCACACAGAGTCCACAACCTGCATGCTGGCCACATTACTGCTTCGATCTGCTGTGCACGACATGCATGGTCCTTCAGCTTGTGCGGGATCCGTCTGGATCTGCACGGAACTAACATCTATCAAAGAAGCTGAAGTCTGTGTCATGGTATCCTTGATTTTGATCACGATTTTCTGATGTTCTTCAGACTGGCTAAATGTTGGAAGGCCAGTGATGGCAGAGAGACTTGCCTGGTCTGTTACTGTCTGGGTACTAGATTCCAGCTTCTGTCCTCCTGTTGAGCATCTTGCAGGCTCTCTAACTTCAGTATCTTCACCTTTCCCAGCTCTTTCAATGATCTCCGTCTGTGGGCTGGCATCATCCCAAGCCTGCGTCGATGAATGACAGACTCTGGAATTCCCCATGCTGACAAGACAGCTGCTAGATGAGCGACGTGATGACAAAGGTGCTGGCATGCTCTGCTGCAGATTGCGGAGGATATGGGTGGTCTCCAGCATAAGGTGAGACAACTCCATCCACCTCTCGCTTCCAGGCGAGAGAAGATGTCTTTCTTGGTGCTGGATATGAAGGCTGTGCCCAGCTCCTGGACTCTGGACAAGGTCGTCAAGACTATTTGTGCTCCTGGACCGTCTCAAAGCTGGGAACCTTTCTGGTCCCCTAGCCCACATTTCCAGGTCCTTGAGGTCTGTTAATCTAGACTGTGACTTCCTGGATACAGTGTTGATCTCAGTTTGCACTGCACTCTCTGACTGCTGGGGTTTGACACCTGGCTGATAATACCTGAAGTAAGGCATACCTGACTCTACCTCTGAAATGGCTGATGACACTGAAAGTGATAAACTGCCATCTTCAGTAAACTGCTTGGAAGAGGTTCTGTTTTCCTCAGTGGCCTGGAAGGGTTGTCTGGTTATTGGTGGTCTTAAAAGCACATTCCCATGTGACCTTCCACCATCTTTCTGGTCTTGTCTGGCTGACACAAAATCTGTCTGCAGGCCGGATATAGGATCGTATGCTGACTTTTCATCTGCAGCATCGTGATATCTGAGGGACTGACTCATTCTCTGAAAAGACGTTCCTTCTCTTGAAGTGGAAGATGGCTGCACTTCTTCATTCATATCAGAAATCTCACAAACATGCGGTGGGAAGATATTTTCATCAGGCTCATCACACAGTGCACCAGCAGATGTGACATCAAGAAGACTGGCTGACCTGGAGCGGTAGAGTGAATTTCTCTTTGGAGCTTTAGAGCTGATCAACAGGTCTATTTTGTCCACAGATGCTGACCGTTCAAACAAAGGAGGGATAAAGCGTCCACCAAGATCTTCTCTTTCAAAAGGAATGCTGTCAGTGGATCTGTGATGCATGACCACAGGCTCAGACCCATCTGAAGTAATCGTAAAGCTGTCGGCCATCTGTAAATGACTGCCACCTTCACCAGTGTGTTGGCCCACAAAGACAAAGCAGATGCTATCAACAGATTCATTGGAGTCCTTGTCCACTTCTTGCACCAGTCCTTCAAGACATGCCAGTGATAATGAAGACTTCATCTGCAAAATGACAGAAGATTTCCCACTGTTATATTTACCAAATTATATGCTTGGAAAGTCAGTGTCAAACATAATGGGCTTCCACTCAAAAATTAAATGTTTAACTTATCCACGAAACTAGTTAAATTTATGTGTTTGCCAAATGTAACGATCTCATGACACAAAAGTCGATGAATAAGGAGAATAAGAGAAAAGCACCATCTTCTAATATTTACCAAAAAGATGGCAAAAGAAAAACAAGTGACTGTAACTTTGAGGAAAATCCAAATGAAATTTAATTGTCCTTATACTGTTGTGTCCGTATACTGCTGTGTCTGTATATTGTTTTGTTGGCATCTTTTCTAAATTTAACAAGGGAACTGGACCAAGAAAGATGTAGACCATGTAGATTGTCTTCGTCTTTGTCCTGTTCTAGCTTGGTCCAGTTCCCTTGTTTTAAATTTAGAAAAGATGGCAACAAAACAGTATACGGACACAGCAGTATACAGACACAACAGGATATGGACACAACAGTATAAGGAAATAACAGGATATGGATACAACAGTATATGGACACAACAGGATATGGACACAACAGAATATGGACATGGAATCTAATTAGAAGCTTTAGCTGGTGAATATATTTTAATTGAGGAATCAAAACACACTTCCTCACCTGCCAGCCAAAGTCACCATCCAGTTCATCTTGATCTCTGTATCGGCCGTGACCGATGTCTGACTGTGACAGTGTTTTTTTCTGCAGCATCCTCTGTTGTGCTGTTGACAGTTGCTCTGACCCAAGCTGTTCCATCAACCTTGTCTGTGACTGAAGGTCACTGAGAGTTTCCTGTGTGACCACCTCAATGCGAGCATGCCGCAGCCGCTGAATTGTTTGCTCTGACAGACGTAGTTCACCAGGAGAAGGTCGGCCGCTGCAGCTTTGCTGAGAGCTGCCTGCACTAATCCTGCTGCATCCTCTCCTGTTGTTGTCCCACAGGTCACTGGAATCACTGGAGAGGGCACGAGAATTTTGGAATCTTTCTCTGGCCAAAATCTCTGCTAGGATTTGCTCCCCTGGGGTCAGTGACCTGTCTGAGTCGTCATTATTGTAAGCGCTGCTGCCTCTAAAGGGTGCTCTTGCATTAATCACAGAAAGCTCTAGTTCACCGGATGACAAGAGATAATCGTCTGAAACATCCCCATCAAGATCATCTGGTGATGGTGACTGGTAGCTGGTGAGTGAACTTACACTGTCATTAGTTCTGTCCCAGGCCTGTGATACTTCTGCAAATGATTCAGGTGTACTAACATCGCATTCCAACACCCAGTCTGATTCCATGTCATTTGTTATAGAAGTCACTTGGTGCAGGTCCTGTGATGAGTCCATTACTGTATCTGCTTCTTTCAGCTGTAGTTGCGATGAATTTAGTGCTGGAACTGTGTTATTTATTTCCCCATTTGGCCTCTGCATTTCTTTGTCACAATAATCTCCTGGCTCTGAAACTTGCAAAGCTTTCTCAGCGGACACAAGCCAAGCATGAGAAATGCCCTCCAATACAGGTTGAGGTTTATGTGAGACAAGCACTGCCTGCTCTTCTTTCAGCTGAACAGCTGAACCCTGCTCTGTTTCAGTTATGTGCCTATCTTGATCCTGGTAAACTAGATTGTCTGGTCCCTTGCCTTCTGACTCACTCATAGCTGAAATGTCATTCCTTGGAGGAATTCTAATGTTCAGGACACCCCATTCTTCTGTAAGCAAGGAGTCTATTGATTTCCCATCCCCTTTTTGGTCAAGGTCACCCAAGGACTGTGTCCGCCTCCCAAGCATTTTTTTATGCTTCCTCGGATACAATCTCTCTCTCCTTCTAGTCGACACTGACTGATGGACAGAAAGGACAGCCTCCACCACTCGTTCAGGAAAACGGCCAGGCAGTTGTGACAAATCTACTTTGGCTGATGATCCTAGAAACTGAGAGACCTGAGGAACCAGAAAGGGCTTTGGTGCTGTGGATTTTGCCTGCGATGAGGGAGAGTCTGGACTGATGGAGTGATGCGGTGACAGCTGATCATGCATGATTGCAATGCTGTCCACAGATCCTCCACTAGGAATGGCGGTAGAGCTGTCTACCAGTTTACTAGTGACTGCAGAAACTGCAGATGCCGTCAGCTCCTTTAATTCGTGCTCATGTCCACGCACCTCTTCTGATGTGTCCTCCCATTCATCATCATGAATATTTCCAGAGTCCTGCAAGGACTTCTCTGCTTTCTCCTTCTTTCTACCACCAGATGAGGACTGACCTGGCACAGCAGCAGCAGATGAAGCATCCCAGTTCCCTGTTAGGGTCATGAATGCATGCGACATATTCTGAACAGGCAGAACAGCTCCCAGCCCACCAAAGATATTTCTTGGGGTAACTTCTGCAGCCAACCCTTCCCATTTGCCATCACCATCCCGCATGCGAGAGTTATGTGGTGATACTGATGTTGATTCTGGCTCAGTGTAATCAGAACTGATAGCAGAGTCGCTAAGAGAGCGCACTTTTTGCTGCAGTTTGGCAATTTTACGTTTAATCTTTTGCTTCAAAGCTTCCACATCGCTAGCATCTTGAAGCAGCTGCCATTCCGTGATTCCTGCAAGAGCACTGGTATGAGCTGGTAGGTGGGCAGCACTGCTGGCAGCATAACTGGCCTCTACAGTACTGCTGGCAACAAAACTGGTCCCTGCAGCACTGTTGGCATCTAAACTGGTATCTGCAGCATAAGGAAATGAAACAGCTGGAATGTCATGCTGCAAACCTTTAGGTGAGAAACTACTCTGTGCTTCCTCAGAGACTGGGTCACTCCTTTCCATGGGTGGCGTACGATAAACAGAAGATTCTGAACTGCCACCTGTGTCATTTGCTGTGTCACTTGCAGAGTGAAAGGAGTCATCTGCTGACATTACTAATGATTCATATGATGGTGGTGACAGCTCTTGTCCAAGCACACCCAGCCCTGATTCAATGTCTGATTCAGGAATAGACGGCCTTTGACTCGGGCTATGACAAGGCAATGCTGAATCAAACACTGGTGAGGATGCAAAGCAAGGTTTAGAGACATCAGTCTCCAAAGACATCCCATCAATTAATTCCAAAGATATGTCTATTGGTGATGTCAAATACAGTTCATCTTCTTGGTCCCTTGTGCTTTCTGTAATGAATGAGCTCTTCAAATCGCTGCTATCCAGATTGTTTACACTGTTACAGTTTTGAGGCACTGCAGCTGATGATGAACCAGCATCTGTGTCAGACTGGTGGCGTTCATCTTTCTCATCATCAGCAGATAACTCAGTGGCATTAAGTTTGTGCTCTGTAACCACTTGTGGCTCATTTCCAAAAACATCATCGTTGCTGTCTGTTGGATTTTGCAGCTGCCCAGAAACGTCTTGTCCCTGTGAGCACCTGTTCTGAGTCTTGATCTCTTCCAATAAGGTCTCAGCAATCTCTTCAGAAGTCAGCCTGGCTCTGTTCACCGTAAGATCTGATGGTGCTGCACTGGGCACCTCCTGAATAAAAGACTCAACCCAGCCATATGCCTCCTCACTGCAGTCCGAGGACAAGCACATAAGCAAGCCATCATGACAAACAGGATAGACAAGAGGAGACTGTGGCCCACTTTCCACCAAGGGAGCAGTGAGTTGCTCCACACACTCCACAGGATACATTTCAATGGACAGGCCCTCATGCAGTGGCAAGGAGAAATCATCATCAAGCAGTGAACTGTCTGCTTCACTGTCATTCTGTTCCTTGATCAACTCCTGAAGACTTTCTGGCTGATGTCCACGCCCGTCTCCCAATCCTTGGATGCTGTTTTCTGAACATTTGGTGGTAGGTGACTGGCTTCTTCTCTGGTCAACATTCCAATTGGCACCACTGACACCTGCTGCCACCTTCAGGATGTCATCATCAACACCCTGAACTGCAGCTAGGTGAGATGCCATACTTGCATAAGCTGCTTCCTCCCCAGCCTCAACTTCCAAATGGTCAGACAATTGTGCATCCAGCAGATGTGTGTCGTTGCTGGCAATGTTCCAGTCTACAGTTGTAGGTTCAGAATGAACCCAGCTTGGGGCAGGATTAAGTCTGATATTCTCTGAAACTCTTTCAGAATTTTTCTGGCCTGGCTGGGGTTCTCTGTCAATTTTGTCTCGCTGATTTTGATTTCCAGCCAAAGGTGATGGTGTGCTGGAAACAGGTTTCTCAAGAGACCTTCCATCTCCCCACTTCTGCATGATCGTTTCCTTACTTATCTTCCAGGCAGGTGCATTTTCCTTGTCTCTGTCTTGGCTTAGACTATTTGGGTCAGATGCTCCTCCACTGTCCTCCATCAAACACCTGGAACTGTCAGAATGATCAGAACTGTTCACAATGCTAATGGTTGTTTTTTCCTCTTCCAGTCCATCACTGCTGTAAGAATGCACTGCAGAAAGTTCTGATCTTTGGTCATCTGTAATGACCCCTGAACTGTCACATCCTAGAACTTCTGATGTCTGTACCATTAGACTCTCACTTCTGTGAGTGTGTGCTGAATTGGATTCATAAGGCTGCAGATCGTGAACATTTATCTTCTCAGCACTTGCACTCTGAAGATCAAAGGAGCCATCCAGTCTGGATTCAGAAGTACAAGCTTGTGGAAAGGGAACTTCTTTATGCTCTGTCAGAGTTTCAGCCTTAAAAGATGGTATGGAATCAGGTGTCAAATGTTCACTGTTGAAAGATGGTATGGAATCAGCTGTCAAACTTTCACTGTTAAAAGATGGTATGAAGTCAGCTGTCAAACGTTCACTGTTAAAAGACGGTATGGAATCAGGTGTCAAGCGTTCACTGTTAAAAGATGGTATGAAATCAGCTGTCAAACATTCACTGTTAAAAGACGGTACGGAATCAGGTGTCAAACATTCACTGTTAAGAGATGGCAAGGAATCAGCTACCGAACTTTCACTTTTGAAAGGTGGTATGGAATCAGGGTCAGAACTTGACAAAGGAGACAAATCTGTTTCCTCCTCTCTGTGATGTTTGGTGTTGAACAATGTATCTGACGCAGATTTGGAGTGAACGTTCTGTAAACCCAGATCTTCAGACCTCTCATCATCAAGGGAAACTTCTGATTTGGATTCAAGACAAGGATTTTGTGGAACTGAAATTTCTTTACTCTGCTCTGTCTTACTGCCATCACACCATGCGCCATCAGGTGTGGATTCAGCACCTGTAGCTACAGGAACTTGCACACACTCTATGAGGCTCTCTATGCTAACATTGGGTTCATGTGAGAAAGGTGAATCTGGTCGCTGCTCTGTCATGTAATCCCCAGTGTTGGAGAAGACACCAATAAAAGCAGGAGAACCAGGAACCATGTCAGATTCTGTGGTTTTCTCTGCCCAAAGTTTGAATCTGTCAGAATAGTCCATGCTTTTCTCTGGCTGATTTATGCCACTGGTGAATTGCTCCAGGCTATTTTCTGGTTGAATGTCAGTATTATCAGATAACTCCAAGCTCTTCTCTTCCTGAACATCACCACTTTCAGACTGGTCAGCGCTCTTTTCTCCCTGAGTGTCACCCCTGTCTGAATGGTCTGTGCTCATCAATACCTGAATTTTGCCACTGTCAGAGTAGTCTAAGCTCTCTTCAATTTTCCCATAATCAGACTCATCTGTGCTCTTCTCTTCCTGAAGAATGCCACAGTTAGAATGGTACATGCTCTCCTCTGCCTGAATTCTACCATCGTCTGAAAGGTATGTGCTCTTTGATGCACGATTTGTACCACAGTCTGAATAACTGATGTTGTTTTCACCTCTAGTCTTCTTTGCCAGAACTGTGGCACTGTCTGAGTGGTGTATATTGCTTTCTGCCTGAATTTTACTGCCGCCTGATTGGACTGAACTCTCTCCCTGAACGATATCAACCTCCAACTGGTCTGTGTTCTTCTCTGCATGAGTGGTTTCTCGGTAAGAATTCTCCAGGCTGTCCTCTACATGAAGTTTACCACTGTTAGAATTGTCTGTGTTCTTCTCTGCCTGCAGCATGTCACTGACAGAGTCCCCCATGCTCATCTCTGCATGAGTGGTGTCTTGGTAAGAATTCTCCAGGCTGTCCTCTACATGAAGTTTACCACTGTTAGAATCGTCTGTACTCTTCTCTGCCTGCAGCATGTCACTGACAGAGTCTCCCATGCTCATCTCGTCACGAGTGGTGTCTTGGTAAGAATTCTCCAGGCTCTCCTCTGCATGAAGTTTACCACTGTTAGAATCGTCTGTGCTCTTCTCTGCCTGCAGCATGTCACTGACAGAGTCCCCCATGCTCATCTCTGCATGAGTGGTGTCTCGGTAAGAATTTTCCAGGCTGTCCTCTACATGAAGTTTACCACTGTTAGAATCGTCTGTGCTCTTCTCTGCCTGCAGCATGTCACTGACAGAGTCTCCCATGCTCATCTCGTCACGAGTGGTGTCTTGGTAAGAATTCTCCAGGCTCTCCTCTGCATGAAGTTTACCACTGTTAGAATCGTCTGTGCTCTTCTCTGCCTGCAGCATGTCACTGATAGAGTCCCCCATGCTCATCTCTGCATGAGTGGTTTCTCGGTAAGAATTCTCCAGGCTCTCCTCTGCATGAAGTTTACCACTGTTAGAATGGTCTGTGTTCTTCTCTGCATGAGTGGTGTCTTGGTAAGAATTCTCCAGGCTGTCCTCTACATGAAGTTTACCACTGTTACAATTGTCTGTGTTCTTCTCTGCCTGCAGCATGTCACTGACGGAGTCCCCCATGCTCATCTCTGCATGAGTGGTTTCTCGGTAAGAATTCTCCAGGCTCTCCTCTGCATGAAGTTTACCACTGTTAGAATCGTCTGTACTCTTCTCTGCATGAGTGGTGTCTTGGTAAGAATTCTCCAGGCTGTCCTCTACATGAAGTTTACCACTGTTACAATTGTCTGTACTCTTCTCTGCCTGCAGCATGTCAATGACAGAGTCCCCCATGCTCATCTCGTCACGAGTGGTGTCTCGGTAAGAATTTTCCAGGCTGTCCTCTACATGAAGTTTACCACTGTTAGAATCATCTGTACTCTTCTCTGCCTGCAGCATGTCACTGACAGAGTCGTCCATGCTCATCTCTGCATGAGTGGTTTCTCGGTAAGAATTCTCCAGGCTGTCCTCTAAATGAAGTTTACCACTGTTAGAATCGTCTGTGTTCTTCTCTGTCTGAAATTTGCCAGTGTCTGAATGGTCTGTATAACAGTCTGCCTGAGTTAAGTCACAGTGAGAATGGTCTCTGGTCTTCTCTACAGCACTCTCCTTTGTCTGGAGGGTTCCACCATCAGAATGCTCCCTGCTGGTCTCTGTCTGAGTTTTACCACCGTCTGCATGGTCGACACTTTTTGCTGCCCCAGATATAGAATCATCCATGTGTGTCTCCCCGCTCTTCTCTTCTTGAAATCTGCTGAATCCAGAATGGCCCCTGGTGTCCTCTGCCTGGATCTTCCCACTTCTGGAACAGTCCACACTTTCCTGCACCTGAATTCTCCCACTATCAGGTGTCTCAGGTCTGAAAATGTCAGAACGATCAATGTTTGGCTCTGTCTGAAGGACGCTAATGTCAGAATAGCCTATGGCCTTCTCTGCCTCAGGTGTACCACTGTCTGAGTGTTGTATGTTTCTTTCCGCCTGCATTTTCCCATGGTCAGAATGGCTCTGGCCCTCTGCTTTCTGGCTTTTGCCATGGTCAGAATGATCTGAGATCTTTCCAGCCTGAAAACTGTCAGCATTAGAATAGCCAATGCTCTTGTTTGCCTGAATTGTAGCAATGTCAGAAGTGGCTTTGGTTTCTTCTTCCTTGAGCCACCTAGAGCTGGAATGGTCCAAGCAATTTTCTTGAATTCTGTCACTGTCAAAATGGCCCATGGTTATTTCTGTTGGAATATTCCCACTGTCTGTATGTTCCATGCTCTTTTCTGTTGCGACTTTTTCAAAGTCAGACTGGCTCATGCTCTCATCTGCCTGACTGTTATCACTGTCAGAATGGTCCACGGTGGTACCTGGCTGGACAATGGCACTGTCCGAATGACCCACACTGGTATCTGGCTGCCTGCCATCTTTGTCAGAATGGTCCACACTCTCTCCATGGTCTGTCAGAGTATTAACACTACTGGAATGGTCTGTGCTTTCTTTTGATGGAATGTTATCCCTGTCAGATTGGTCCATGCTCTTCTCTTCCTGGAATTTGTGAATATCAGACTGGCACACAGTCTCTGTTGCCTGGAATCTGAAAATGTCAGACTGATCTGCAGTCTCCTTTGTCTGGAATTTGCCAGCGTTAGGCTGGTCTGGACTGTCCTCTGCCACTACTCTGTCAAGGGCAGCATTGGACGCAGATGAAGCAAGAAGAAGAAAACTACTTTCCCCTCCCTCCATCAGATTCTCAGGACTATGGAAATGATCTGCACTAGTTGCTGACTGCAGAAGTGAAGTGCCCTGCCTCTGCTCTACCTGATTTTCAGTGCTGCGAGAACAGTTTTCCAGGAGTACAGAACCAACAACATCTTCTCCCTCTTCTGTCGGAACGTTGGTGTCGCTGCAGTTGTCTGCAGCGGTTTCTGAATCAGCTTGAATTCTAGAATCATCTACTCCCTGCTCTGCCCAACTTTCGCTCATATCAGAAGGGGGTGTCCAGGATGCTGTCAATGGAGAAGAGGGGGTAGTTCCAGTTGAGTGGATCACTGTCAGTGGGATCAACACCTGGGCTTTGGTCAGGGGACCGTCTGGTGTTCTGCTCTCTGGGTCATCTCTGCTGTCTTGGCTGGGTGATGTGTTGTTTGATAACTCTGAAGAGGCGTCTGTCACTTCTGAACCCTGAGCTTTTTCCAGTGGGTTTAGTTGTGACGAACTGTTTGGCAAAGGGTAATCCGACACTCCACGATAGTGGCTTTTCTGCTGTGGCAGGTCCTGATGCAAGGTTATTGTCTGATGAAGCTGAGTGCCCATCACACCAGCATCCCCTCTGTGGACAGAATTGATGATATCCTCTCTATGCAGGTGCAGCTTTTTCTTTTGGGTTGCAGCTGGTGTTGCTGGCGGAACGCTGGTATACTGACCACTCTGCAAACCAGCATCACCACTCATGTCTTTGTCTCCTCCATCCTCACTCAAAGGTAGGCTTTTTGAATCAGAAAGTTTTGGCACACCAGATTCTGCTGGTACATCATTATTTTCATGACTGAGGGGCCTGGCTTGATCATCAAACCAAGCAATGGGTGACTGTAAACTCAAGAAGGTTTCTCCTTGTTGCTGGTCAACTGCAGAACCCAAAGGCATCTCCCACTCCACCTGCAACCCTGCCGTCAGAGAAGACTCACCAACATCATCCACATCTCTAAGAAGCTTTGCTCCCTCCTCTGAGCCTTGAAGAAAATCAGTGCTAGTCTTATCGTAGTCAGAATCTGAATCTACAGAGGCAGACAGCATGTGCTTTGTATCCAAAATATCTTCATTTCTGGCATCTGCTCCAGTGTCTGTCACTGAATCTTTCATTTTCAAGTATGAATCTGATTCCTCGTCTGTGAGATGCCTCTCCACAGAGCTCTCCCTGCTGACGGTCCCGTTCTCCCTTTCTTGGTCAAGCTCTACTGAATGGCACTCTTCAAGTCTGCTCTCAGTGTAAACAACATCACTGGCAGAGTCATGGCCATCGACAAAGTGTATTTGCTTCTTGGTGACTGTCTCAAAACGATTCTCATGACACTGTACTGTTGTCTCAGTCAGGTTGACATTAATGGTGTCAGGAATTCTAGAGTCTCTTTCATCCTCTGCTTTGTCAACGGGATCCCGGAGTGAGTACGTCTTATATTCCGTCTTTTCAATGTTGTACAGAACATTGGTCTCATCTTGGTTGATGGTCACTTCAAACCGAACTCTGCCCTGCTGATCTTTTTCCACAGTATGCATCCTTTTGTGTAGAGAACTCTGGAAGTCTGGTTCATTTTGACTGCAAAGAGCTTCAGGTGACAAGCTGAAGCCAGACTCTTTCTCTTCATCAGAGAACTGGTCTTCGTCTTCTAACAGACCATACTTAGAATGCAAATCTGTTAGCTTGTTCTGCTGTAGATGTTTCTCACTGCTAACCTCGGACTTTCGTGATTTCAGATGTCTTGCATCAACCTCATCTTGTGGCTGGATGTTGCTGTCCCATATAGCTGTGGGCGTTACTGAAAGGTTCCATGATCGTCGCACATGAGATGATATGAGAGATGACTCAAGAATGCACTGCTGACCATGCATAGCATCAAGAACTGCATCAGAGCCACTCACATGCTCATCACCACCACTCCACAAGCTGACAGGGCGTCGACCCATCGACAGACTGCTGCCGAGGGTCTGAGTTCCTTCTGATGCCAGCTGACTCCCTTCATCTGAACTGACGGAAGATGCCAAGTTATCCCTCTTGGCATTCCCATGATATGGTTTGTTTACTGATGACTTCTCCACACCTTTGTCAGCCTCCGATTCAAAATAGGATACTAACTCCGGAACACTTAAGTGTTGCTCTGCCATTGTTAGGATGTCCCCATCAAAAGTTACTTCAAAGCATGGCCCCTCTTCCACAGCCCCTGTCAGCCAGTCGGTTTGAGTGAGACAGTCATTCCCATTTCTTCTTTTTCTAAGTACTGCATCATCAACCGCAGCACCGAGGTCTGCTGTCAGCTGCTGGATGGAGGAGGTGATGGAAGAGATCTGGGCAACAGATGCATCATGGTGCTCACTGGATTGTGTCAAAGAGTCGTCAGAGTAGATGCTGTCATTGTCTGATGTCACATACTCCTCTGAACTTTGACCACGACGTTTTTTGACTAATACATCCACCAATTTGGCTGGAGGTTTACGGCGTCTCCGAGAACCAGAACTGGGTCGAGAGGAAGAGTGTGAATTTGCTCCTGAAATACAGGAGGAAAAACCTCATGATAAAGTAAACACAAGCGACTACAGGAGGGAAAAGACCTCATGATAAAGTAAACATAAGCGAATACAGGAGGGAAAAGACCTCATGATAAAGTAAACACAAGTGAATACAGGAGTAAAAAGATCTCACGATGAAGTAAACACAAACAAATACAGGAGAAAAAAAACCTCATGATAAAGCAAACACAAATGAATACAGGAGGGAAAAGATCTCACGATGAAGTAAACACAAGTGAATACAGGAGGGAAAAACCTCACGATGAAGTAAACACAAGGAAATACAGGAGGGAAAAACCTCATCATGAAGTAAACACAAATACAGGAGGGGGAAAACGTGATGATGAAGCAAACACAAGGAAATGCAGGAGGGAAAAGACCTCATGATGAAGCAAACACAAATACAAGAGGGAAAAACCTCACGATGAAGCAAACAGAAATACAGGAGGGAAAAGACCTCACAATGAAGCAAACACAAATACAGCAGGGAAAAACCTCACGATGAAGTAAACACAAATACAGCAGGGGAAAAACCTCATGATGACGTAAACACAAATACAGGAGGGAAAACCTGATGATGAAGTAAACACAATCTAAATGCAAGCAGCAGTAATTTACACATGTGGAAAACTTCTGGAGATATAATCCTGAACACATAACAAACTGCAGTCTCATAAAAGTATTGATATTAATATTTATATTATTTAATATATTATTTATATTAAAAACACAGTTTGCTCTTCATGGATATTGTCTCTGTCTTAGGCTATCATTCTAAATCAATGGAGAAATAAACTTTCGACTGCAGCAAATCATGTGACAGAAATTACAAACCTGATGCTAGTGAGTCATCAGAGAAGTATTCTGCATTTTCCGAGTCAGACCCCTTTAGTTGTCTGGAATGCTGACGTCTCTTAGTTCTACGACCACTGGTTCCATGCGGCACGCTCTGACTGCTACCTTGGGCACTGTTTGGCTGCCTACAAGACCAAATGGATGACAATACAATAAATTTTATAAGATGAAAAAAGATAAATTATGAATGCTGATTTTATTAATTTCCTCATTTAAAAATTAATGAAAGTACACATTGTTCAAGCTAATTTCCTCTGTGGATTTGATACAGCATACTGCTTTCAATATCTGTAGAAATCTATTAAAATTTCTTTAACATTGACTTTGTGTTTTAGTAATAAGCTTGGCCCAGGACTGGCTTTCATGAACATTCCTGGCTGCTTTTCTGGTCATAAGAGTGGCCATATGGCCCATTCATCCTGTGCATTTTATGTATATGTTTATATATGAACAGGACAAAAGAACACTCAAGCCAGCCAGCCAGCCAGCCCATTTCCGTTGTTGTTAACACATGTTCACTGTCCACTTGTCACTTGTTTAAAATAAAATATTCATTAAAATATTTAAGTCACTGTTCAACTGCAATTAGAAGAATATTTAACTTTTTTAAAAGCCTTTTCGTCCTAAGAGTTGGGATGAGAGAGGAGGAGTAAAAGTAAGTTTATACTGTTATTATACTTTATATTTATTCATAAGCTACAATTCTGCACAATACTAAGAATTCTAGATTGTTAAGACTTCTACGTGCAAAACAACTGCAAACAATGCTCTATGTTGTGTTCTGGAAATCTGCATGAAAACTTTATGTCATCTTTTTGTTGCACTCTAAATTAATATTATTGCATCAGGTACAAATAAGAAATGACAATAAAAAATGTCACCTTCAAAGTCAGAAAAAAACCTGTGTATTTGACACTGATTCTGTTCATCCCTTAAGAAACACCTTCTGATTGGTCTTTCTCACTTGTAAACAACACAGGGGTGGGGGGACAACAAGAACAGCCTGATAGTGACAGGCAAAAAGTAATGATCTCAAGCTGTTCAGTGGCAGTTTCTTTAAGGAAGAATATTTTAAAAAATCTCCTTTGTCTTCTCCAAACAAGCAATGTCATAAACAAAACAGTCAGACTGCACTACATAAGCTGTGCCTCCGCAGGTAACAACAGGGATCCTAATCTGATTAGACAAGGCAATCTTTCTTCTCCATTTAATTTTGTTCATGCTCAGCAGGCTAGCATTATAGTAGCTCCATAGGTACATAATCTTCAGCATGTCTAGACGAGGAAGACTGCGATTACAACTTAATGATGTATTTACTGTTTGTGTCCCTAAGTTCTTTGGCCATTGCTTTCATCTCCTCTGAGTCACCACCTAGATCTAGACTAGAGATAAATCAATTAAAAGTATTGTGCTATTGTTAGAAAACTGTCACTGTCCTGTGCTGATCTGGATTTTCCACTAGGAAAGCTGCACAAAACTCTACTCATGATCAGACAAACTGTGTGCCCAGTCTTAGTCTTTACATTAACAAACTCAAACTGTCTCAAAACTAGTGTTCTGAAGGCTGTGAACTGATGAGACAGATATCTCAACTTTTCTAGATTCTCTCCAGTTGGATATGCATATTTTTCACTTGTTCACATGATACTCATGTTCATTGAGTTGTAAATGTGCTGCATGTCTTGCACTTGTACAGCAATGTCCACCTGCCTATATTTCTGCTTGATAACAGTAACAGAAATCACTGTAAATAATATACAGAAATTACGCTGGTCTGCACTGCATAAGAAATGTCAAAAGGAACAGTAATAAAACCAATGCATATTGTCCACTGGCATATAGATAAAACAAGTCTGAACCGAAAATATGACATTACCACTATGGGACCGAAAAAATGTGTAAGCAATGAAAATAATGAGTGAATGGAGAACGATAGCAATCTGTTATTCGGTCTACAATATGAATTAAACTGCCTGCGCAAAAAATGATTATAACGATAAACATTGCTGCGGCGAAGTGTAAGACATACATGGCTGACGTATGGGTAAAACGGGCACTCACCCTTGGAAATGCTGGATGGCAAGTAAGCAATTAAGGGGCAGGGTGGGAGAGATGGAAGGAATTAAAGGGGAGGCCGATCGAAGCTGTCACTCAAGCAAAAGCACGAAGTTTGCAGCAGCGACTGTTCAATACCGCAAATTACCACACTTTAAGGACATCCAACTTCAAAAGCTTTCGATCTGTGCTTGTACGCTGCGAAAACTGCAAACTGTTTTCCCATACTGGGTTAGGCTTGGACTCGGCAGAGGATAATTCCAACTTGTTGCGGGTAGCTGCCTGGCACAGTGCCAAGGCGGTGACAATGATTAATCCATACTGCATGGTTTGGTCCCAGCCAACGGCTCAGCGTAAATTTCCCAGTACGCTATACGCACGTCAGTGGCCATATCGTAAACGTTGTCCCCTTCCCGCCTTTCGTGCACTTACGGGTCTACGCCTGCCCTCCGCGGACTACGCGAGCATTCTGATCAGCGATACTGTAATCTAACAACTGCTTCCAGTCGGTGACAGAATGGGTAGGAATTAAAACCACGAAACAAAGCTTTGCTGTTGGACAAATGTACGTGGTTAAAATTTTCACTTGTGGCCATTGAGTTCAGGATTCAGAGGTGAAACTGCCCCAGAACAAGTAGTGGTAGATGAATCTTGTGTGTCATGTCTGGAACTATACAACCACCTAAGAAAAGAAACGACTTTGTGTGTGTGTGAAAGCTAGTAACAAGAAATCGAGGGAAGTGATGGCGGGGGTGGGAGGGGCAGGATTCGGACAGGCACGTGCTGACGCATGCGCAGCGCGAGCGTTGTTGCGCTTACACGGACCAAGCACTTCGTTTCTGTACATCAAAATTCTGTAATCTGAAGCCGCTCCTCTAGAAACTAAAACTCCGAAAGACAAGCCGGTACGCGTTTTGGTGGGTAGTGCCGAGATCGCTAAAGTTTGTCTTTAAAAATAAAAGGATCTCCCACTTGATCACATGCCTGCACTTACACTGGTTTAAATTCGACATTTTTGGTGATAATGCGCTCTGTCCGTTCCCCCACAAACCATTTAATACAGTACCATGTAATGAAAAAAACAAACATCAAACTTCCTCCAACCAACCCTCCTCTAAAGAAAATCACTTGTCTGGTTTTCTGCTTAACACCCATAGCACCGATCCATGTACATGTATCATCTTACAAAGACCATATATATCACGAAACTTTGCTTTCGGTCGCAGGCCTTTTGTTCAGGAAGAAAGTATGGCACTCAGCAAGAGTCCCATTACCAAGTCTGTCAAAAGCCTTTTTAACCTGGGCTGCATGCTTCAGTGGAGAAGGAACAGAGATTTGCAAAGATATCAGCCTTTCCTATAAAACATGAAATTTTGCTTTATGTCAAATACATCTTTGGATTTTCTACAACTATGAACAATTACAGAATATTTATCCTTCACACAGTGTTCTCTCTCTCCCTCCCTCTCTCTCTCTCCATACGTCTGTACTTATGAATGTGAGGATGTGCATTATGTCCACCAGTTTAAACATAATGCAGATATTCTAAATCTCCATTATACATGGAACAGAAATTCTGAGAACAGATGTTCAGACAGAAAGAAGTGACATCTGTTACAGAAAAAGTAAAAGCCATCAGGAGATTTTACAAGGCATACAATGAGGAAGAACTGTAGAAAAATTCACGCAGTAGATATGCTCATGATGATATACTAATGCTAGACAAGTGTTCTATAAAACTGACCCATTGATACTTTCAGTAAAGCTCTGGCTAAACAAATTCTAACAAAAGCGAAGCAAGTTAACAACAGGAAAGGAGAAGCACAGGTGTGACTGGACGAATGGCAAGTAGCTGTGACACGAAATAGATGGCATAAATGATTAGCCTGACAGAAATGTAACGATTTAAAAAAACCCAGCATGAACTATTGAACTTTAACTTGTTCAGTGTAGCTCAAGAGATAATACATATCTACTTGTGTCAACAGTTATATGACATTTTTAGATTTCTATACATGTATTTGTTGAGGAAGATTTCACAAAAGGAGCAGAAAGACACAGGACTCCCTCCCAAAAAACAACAACAAAAAAACAAACAAAAAAAACAACAACAACAAAAACACCCTTCAAGTTTAACAAATATTGCAAGCCTACAAAAAAGCAGCATAACATACACAAATACGAAAGTCTACCAGACTTGCATTCATTACAGCTAATAAAAACTTCACCAAACCATATCTGTGCTCACTTTAGAACAGAGGACAATAATACAAGAAATCCTAATATTCAGAGATGGTGAGCTAGCCCATTGCTCATCAATGCTAATGTGAATAACATCACAACTTTTTTGGGTGCCTTGCACAACAGGTAGTGGAACCTTACCCATTAAAATGGATAGGATGGCTTCTACCCATCATACTCTGAATGGAAATTAAAGCTTTTTGTCCACTTTTGACACTGACAGCGTTATTATTATGTGGCTCAAATCTGAGTTATATGGTCTTTTTGTACAAGGACACTGGTACTATGTGTCTTGCCAGGCTTTGCCATGCATAAAGGTAAGGGTCTGAATACTTCATTCTCTATTTTTGAAAAATTGCCTTTATTGTTTTAATAATGTACACTGTTTTAGGCTGTTAAATAATTTTAAAATACTTTTTCCTCCCATATTTCTGTAAAGAAAAAAGATAGGGTTGTTGCTGACATTTAATTTCTGCAAAGAAAAAAGCTAGGGTCGTTTTCATCAAGTAGTGAAACCATGCGTTTTAAAGTTTTAAAATGTTAATTTGCTTTGATCATTTAAAAATTGCATATTTTTATCAATTTTAGCATTTTCTACTACATGTATTGTGATCACATCAATGTTTTATTTACTGAATTAGGTATTTGATTGAATAACTCATATTGTTTAATAAAAATTTTATTAATAAAAAGGAGCACATGACTGCCACTTGGATATGAACCTAAGTTAACAAAAAGGAACTGAAGCAAGCTACATTAAACGACACAGACAATCAACAGTTTTGGGGCATTACCCCTTTGGCAGGACAACACAAACACAAACAGAGACAAAAAACAGATAAAGGCAAAAAAAAGGCACTTTGCTGAGTGAGGCAAGATGAAGAGGGTCAGACACCATGGGATGTAAAATGACCGTCCCATGTGTGACCCTCTTCATCTCGCCTCACTCTGCTGAGTGCCTTTATCTGTTTTTTTTGTCTCTATCTGTTCTTGTCTCTATCAGTTTGTGTTTGTGTTGTCCTGATGAAGGGGTAATGCAGTGCCAACTGCCATCTTTATCAGTGGCTTCCAGTGCATATGGATCCTGGAGTGATGTCACATACATGTGGATCTGTCTGGCCTACCCATGGGGGATCTTAAACTTTCTGATAAGCTGATTCATCCTGGAGAAAACGTTGTAAGATCTACGAGAAAAACAAACCTTGGCGAAAGCTGCTGCAGCACCTCCTGCCATGCCTGTAACTGCTTCTCCACATGGGAAGAGGACGTTTCATCGGACAGCTGGCTTCCTTCTTCATCCTCAGAAAGTGTCAACATGTCCACCGTGACTCCAGATGGGCATGTCACCGAGGTCATGTCATCTAGCATGCCGCTAGTGCAGAGGCTGGCAGCCTCTTTTTGAAGAAATACGCCCAACAACACTGAGCTCTCTGGATCACAGTAGGGATCTTCAGCCTGGGGTGAAGCGTCTGGATTGCAATAGGGATCTTCAGGCTGGGGTGAAGCATCTGGATCACAAGAGGGATCTTCAGGCTGGAGTGAAGCGTCTGGATCGCAATAGGGATCTTCAGGCTGGGGTGAAGCATCTGGATTGCAATAGGGATCTTCAGGCTGGGGTGAAGCATCTGGATCACAAGAGGGATCTTCAGGCTGGGATGAAGCGTCTGGATTACAATGACTCTCCTCAGTTTGGAGTGTGGCATCTGGATCACAACTCTCCTCAGATTGGGGCGAGGTGTCTGGATCAAAATGACTTTCCTCGGGTTGAGGTAGACTCATACTGGTTTGACTCTGGCCCCAACCTGAAAGACTTAAAGTGTCTGTGTTGTCCACTGAGGGAGTGCACTCAACACATTCTGACATCTCATCGGGAAGCTGTTCAGAGTAAGAAGAAACATCACTATCTGTTTGTGATGGGAGCTGGAAACTTTCACTAACTTTAGCAAAAGTGTCCTGCTGCTGAGGATCATTCAGGAATGATCCATCCACTGACGGAGGCAAAACTGACACATCATGAGGCACAAAAGTGTGTTCAGAGATTTCAACAGGAAAATCACGTTCATCATGTCTTTGAGAATCATCAGTGAAATTAACAGAAAAGTGGGCGTTGGTATCATTGCTGCCACAAGCATCTTCTGAAATGGAAGAAAAAGTGTCAAGGTCATCTGTATGCAGAATGCCACAAGATTCACCTAACTCTGTTCCATTCATACCACTAGCTGTCTCTATCAACACTGGCATAACATCCCCTGGGGGCTGAGAAGCATCACTTCCTTCATCCAGTGAATCTGCAGAAAAACTTTCTTCTAATTCATGACTGTCACCTCTCCTCCACTGATCGCCATAGTTATGCACCAGGCTTTGTGGGGGCAAGTGTCCCACTGATAGTTCTCTGTCTTTGACCCATTCAACACTATAATCATGTCCTGTGGTCCCCACCAAAAAGCATCCATCTACCTGACCTCCGGTCCACCCACCACTTAAATCAAGGCTTGAGGTTCCTGGAAGAGACTGGTCAACAAAGCCCCCTCTCCTGTCCCTTTCCTCATCGATGTCATATTCTGGGGTCTTCAATGTGAAAGGTGCAATACTGTGAGCAACTGTCTGCATGTCACATGACGCTGAGGACAGACCATATTCTGAAGGCTGGCTATGCTTGTTCTGATCTCTTTTTTTCTTGATTGCAGCTTCTTCTGGTTCCTCCCCACTCACACTAGGGCCATGCTCCCGTTTAGTTCCACTCTTGGGACCTACGTCACTGTGCCACAGCTCTTCCTCAGAGCCACTAGTACCTTCCAGAGCCCCAGGAAGTTCTGCAGAAACAGTTTCTGGCAAGACTGAATGAGATGTTGAGACACAAACTGCACCTTCGGGATTCAGAGGACTGAAAAGTTCAGAAGAAGACACTGCATCCATGTTGCTTGATGCAGCTTCAGTAAGCATGATGCTTGAAACGGTCTCTTCTGATGGTTCCGAAGATGTGGCATCTAACCCAGTTAGTTGTGGCTGCACAAGGTATGTTGTCCAGTCCAGCAAAGCGTCAGAAATTCTGTCCATATGATGTACACCCTCCTGATTCTTTCTGTTCTCCATGTCAGCTGTATACTGCTCCAGTGCAAGAGCAAGTTTCTCCCCCACAGGCTCCGAGTGTCTGCGGTCTTCTTCCTCTGCTAAACTTCGTCCACGGCGTTTTCGACGTGGCACTGCAGCTATTAAAGCTGCCATGTCAGGTCCAGAGATAAGAGGTGTGTTTTCAAGGTCAGCCTCACTTTCTGCAGCTGCCTCTGGTACACTGGGTAAGCTTGAGGCACTTAGGATCTGCCGTAATCGAGAACGTGGTCTCAGAGGACTGCTCATCTGGGAAGGCATCAGGTTGCTATCTGATCCACCATATGGCCGCCTCTGCAGCTGGCAACCTTCAGGGAACATTGAGCTTTGTTTTGTGCCCCTTGATGTCAGTGGGTGTGAGAGGGCTTTCAAAACAGGTTCACTTCTCACAGGCCCACCTCTGAAATCTTTGGCTCTGGAGTTCTGTCCCTGAGTCGCCTTTGACACAGATCTGGTAGGAACATTATGTGTGGAAACATGCGAGGGAATCTGTAGTTGATAATTGTCATTTTTGCTGCTCTTTTTAGTTCTTTTCTGTTCACTGTTCATTTGAGATCCAACAATGTCTGGTATGTCCTTTTCAACCAGATCACTCGATCTTCCCTTAACTGTTCTTGTAGACTGCTGTTTTGGTTTTTCCTTTGTGTTCTTCTTCCCATTAGTCTTTGGTAACGTATCCTTTTTCAACTTCTTTTGGCCTTCTGAATGTCCAAGAACTTCACTGTAGGATCCATCTCTTTGCATAGGTCTACATGTATCCTTCACAGCCCTAGAAGTCTGACCCTCCTGCTGACCCTGTCTGACGTGTGGTTTGACAGCATTTGGAGATCTCTTAGCAGCAGGGCTGGCTGAAACATCCAAGGGTCTTTCTCTTAAAGTATGCTCAGGTTGAGGAGAAACCGACTTGTGAAAGACAGGGGGGGACACTGTTTTATGGGAAGGAGGCGAGTATGAACCTGCCTTCATGCCTCTTTCATGCTTGCTCCGTAGGTAATTACCCTCAAGGTCTGGCCGAGGACTGGGAGTCTTGTATAGTCGAGCAGTGACTTCTGCTGCTGTTGATGTCAGTTTCTTTTGTGAGAGCTCAAGCGTTTCTTGACCCTGACCTTGACCTTGCAGTGGCTTTGGTCTGCCTCTGGCAACTCTTGTTCTACCTCGACCTCGACCTTCAACTATGTGTTGAGGTACTGCTGTAGTTCCTTCTAGCTCTACTGTTAAGTTCATGTCCACTGCTGAAGAAGGACTAGAAATTTCCACTTCGTGAGTTTCTACATCATAAGACTGGGGTATGTCTCCACAGACTTGAGCCACTTCAAAAGATTCTGCAGAGTCTGAAAATGCGTAAGGACCGCGACTCCAGGAAGGAAGAATTCCAGTACCATTGTCCAATGACTCCCTGGAGTCTGACACAGTGTAGTCTGATGTGCCAGCATCAGTCAAGATGAACCTGTCATCCAAGGCAGTCTCACTGACGGCTCGAGTGGCCCAAAATGAGTTTTGCCCATCATCAACGGTTACTGCAAGCATCTGCTCGCTGCATGCCCCACGCAAAGGTTGTGGGCAGGCTCCACCCACTGCCAGCAAATCTTGCTTCTCTTCCAGGTAAAGCTCTAGCTGCTCTTCCTGCCTCTGAAGCTCCTCCAGCTGGTCTTTCTGCAAAAGTAAGTACAAAATGTACACCCTTACATAACACACATGGTCTTAACAATTTAATTTATCAGCAGGTACTTTACAATACAGCAAAACCTCCCTGTTAAGACCTTCCCTATTACAACCTGCTCTTAGACAAGATCAAACATTTTTTTTCACCAACCCATGCTGGGTTACACAAAATGTACATTCTGTTAAGACCCCTCTCAGTTAAGACCTGATTCTGGTGCATCGTCAAAAGTCTTAATAGGGAGGTTTTACCGTACATTAAGTTTTGACCATGCTTCATTCTAGTGCAACAAACAAGACGAAATAAGTCTGCTTTAAGCCCGAAGGCAAATCTAACTCAACAATGTAAAAAAGAGTCACATATGACAGATGTAATGAATTATCATGCTTTGCTAGAATAAGACAAAATAACTTGGCTAAATTATAGTTTCAGGAGGTGTTATACTGTTAAGAAGAGAAAACATTATTTTCATTTAATATCTGGTCTCTGCTTAATGAGATTTATAAATTTAAAAATAAACTTTAACTTGAAGAAGCTTTTCCAAAATGGAAATAAAGAAAAGGATTTGTCAAAACACAGTGATCACTCTCTACTTTTTAGTAGGCAATACCAAATATTGCATATATTTTCATACTGTTTCATCATGAGATGTCCCAGATGTGTTTTAAGCTTTCATTTTTGTAAAACCGAAAAGATGGTCAGAGGAGCTTGTCTCAACTCCTGCTAAATAACAACTCACTGTAACACTGCCGCCCCCCCCCAAAAAAAAACAAACAAACAAACCAGAATTAGCAAATAAGGAATTCCTTATTTAGAGCTTCTGGAAAAGACAACGATTTTTCCCAAAATAAGGAAAGAATGTCACCCACATTTTAACACTGCATTAGCGTCACATACCTGCTGGCGAATGTTTGCCAGACGTGATGCATCAACATCACGATACATTTCTTCTTTCTCACATATCTGCACCCAACGGTTCTCGATTTCACTGCGTTTCTGGGACATCTCCTTTTCCATTTCTTCTTCCTGTATCTCCAAGTCACGTGCTGCTTGCTTGTGTTCAAGTGTGTGAAGAAGTTCTTTGTGCGCAATGCCTTTGACTCGCCCTTCAAGAGACAGTTTGCGTTTTCTGATTTCCTGCCCCACTGGACCACTGATAGCTATGTCACCAGACTCAGTGACACGGCCTGTAGATGCAGTGCCATCAGTCTGACTGCCATAAGGTGACTGATGATGAATGTCTGTTTGGAATGTGGCCTCTGGGTAGGTTCCCTGGTTCTTTGCCACCTGTTCCAGCTCATATCGCAGCTGGTCTTGGTCTGCAAACAACACGCACAATCGAACAACTGGGATACTTTTGAAATCACTCCTATTTTTTGTAGGCTAAATCAACCATTGTAATACCAGGCAAAGTGGACAACACATTAAGTCCTTAAGTTAACTCACAGAAGACTTCTCTTCACTAGGCACTTATGTCAAAAAAAATTCATTAGTAAATTGTAATCAAACTTTTAATCAAAATCATAGGTTTGTATTCCCTTCAGTAATGTTGTCACATCATTAACACAATGTATAACCTCTCTGTTTAGTGAACCACTCAGAAGCATTTATGTCTGATTTGCAATGCAAAATTATTTTAATTATGCACAAAGAAACTTTATAATGGTGAAAATATACACAGAAAAGACAGATGTTACTGATGAAATAAAAGGTAAAGCTAACATAGTGCAGCTTCTTGATCTAGCAGTTGTCGCTGCTTTTGTAGGGATTCCTGGGCTTGTCTCTCTGACGTATGAAGACGCTCCACAAGACACTCAAGTCGAATCTTCTCTGCTTCGAGTTCCTGTCTGTGACGCTCATGTTCTGCCCATAACTGTTCCTCTTCTTCCTGTCTGGCCTCGTCTTTTTTGCTCACTTCAGCACGCAGTCGTTCAAGTTCTTTTCTAAACAAAATGATTGGACTAACTAAACTTTATGTGGCATCCTTATGTTTTACCAAACGGACTATGGCTTTAAATTTTTTGTTGAACAGGAGTGAGTTTAAACATATAAATAAAATGAGTTCTTGAATTTAAAGCATTATCTTGCAAAGACAGCAGTTATGGTGTGTCAAGCAGATTTTTTCCCCACCACAAAATCTTGATTCCACTCCCATTTCTTACTGTACACATCAAGTCAAGGTAATAAAAGTAACTACTGGCAAATTAAAAAATAGGGCAGAGAAGAACAAAGAAACAAAAAATTCTGTCAGCACCCATCAGACCAAAACAGGTTGGCAGACGATGTAAGTCATTTCTGCATATGCATGTGGATGAAAAAGCAGGTGCTTAGCTTCTGTTGTTTTATCAAGTGGTAATAAAGGAATTCATGATATTTTCCACTCATTTGTCCGTGGAATTTGTTGTACTTTACAGAGGGTACTGTACATAGGGTAATCCCTAAGTATTGATAGCGTGATAACAGTAGTGTCATGGAATTGTAATCCTAGTATAAGTTAGGCAGATGATTGTCATTTGTAAGTGCAGAGAATGTTACTGGTTAGCTGAGAGACAAAAGTTTTATAGTCAAAAATGTGGGTGTGATATCACCAAGTGCAGGTGTGAGATGAGCAGCAGTTTGAAAGAAAGAATCAGGATAAAATAAACAGTACAGGGTGTTCTTTTATCCTACGTTGCTGTGTTGCCTTCTTTGTGCTGAGTTGAGAGGAAGTAAAAGAACTCAAGCATTCCCTGCTTGTCTTGTGTGCTTGATGTGAGTGGGGTACTTGACAGCATCAGTAAGCCCTAAGCTTCACTAGGTTTAAATTCAATGCTGTAAACTGAACATTAAATCTATCACTATGGCTAGATGTCTCCTCACCTCGACTGCTTTAAAATGAGGGAAAATTAGACACTTCATGTCTTCATCTGGGCCAAACAACTTGGTAGCAAGATTAATTACTATCTAGCATTCTTTAAACAGCATTCAAATATGCTAATATATCCATATTTCTAAACAAATTGTTGATATATAGTAAGACACAGTACCCATAATGAAGTACAATTCTAGCCAAATCAAGGTACTTTTAGAAGGCATTTGGGACTGAACTAGATACAGAACAGGTTTGAAGCTGAACAGACTAGATCAATAATCCTGTGCTGAAGCAAGGCAAGAAAGGTTTCAAACAATGATTGCAGAAAGGCAACTGTATGGAAAATCCAATAGAACTGTCATACTTTAACATCAGATACTGACCACAAAATGCTAAGCAACATTGTCCATAAATACCGTGGCCTGTAGGTTCTGTGATAATCTGTAACACCCGAGCCCTCTCTTAACACACCTGAGTTTACTGCTGCTACTGAGTCAAGGCACTTAGAAATTTCCAGCTCCCTGCAGGTGTAAAATCAATATGTGCTCACAGCTAAAACCAGGAGACTGGCTGGAACCAAGAACATGCACTCTGACAGCGCTTTTCCCCTAACAGAAAGGTTACTTACAGGTAGTTTAATTCCTGAAAATAAATACTGTGAATGCCCTCTTAAAGATTTTTTACTATTATATGCAAAATTTTCTGCTGAACACTTTTCAGTACAACTATCAGATCTATATATTTCTCAGTATTAGGAAGGATAATACTATAAAGCTAAAGAGAAAGACAAAGAAATCAAGAAATAAAAAGATTTGTTAATTCAAAGCAATAGCAATTTGAATAAGATTATATGCTGAAATGAAAGACATTTGGTAAAAACCATAATAATTACAACTGGCCAAAATTTTCATGCATGCGTACAGTGTATTAATAAATTTCTAAAGAAGCAATACACACATTGCCTGACATTCAGGTGAGGGACTTCAGTGAAATGTTAAGGTCGTAAGGAAAGTTGTGCAAGCATTCAAAGAACCAAGCAATAAATACACCAAAGCAGTGTAGAGCACACTTCATAATTTATAAATAAAAGAAAAGCAGCCAGGCTGAAATCTTGTGTCTTGCAGTAAAAAAAAAAACAAAAAAAAACAGCAACAAAAAAAAAACAACCCAATCCATGTCTCCTACCTGGCCTGGCGAATACGTTCAGCTTCTGATGCATATGTTTGTTCCAATTCCAAACTGAAAAAACATGCCATGCATGCCATAAACAGGATTCCTCCACCATTCTTAGAGGAGGAATTATTAATCTGAGCAGCTACAAGTAAATACTTAAGTAACTACTAGTCACATGCAGACGAACAGCAACCACCAAAAAAAATTATGCAGACACAAAGCTGTTTTTTGTTGTTGTAAATACAGATGTAAAAAAAAAATGATAATTCTTGTAATTTGTAATCTGACATCAAACTTTTGAAAGTTCTACCTAAAACAGATATAAAGGCAAACACAAATTCTTGTCATTTATAATCTGGCATGTTAAAGCTTTTTTTCTTATTTGAATGACTAACCCTAAAAATGTACATTTAAATTTTTTATATGACAGGAACCAGCAATTAAAACTGCACCAACAAAGCAGATGTGCAGCTTCAAACATTTGCTGCTCATGTGGCAAAAAAATTTAGACAGCTTTTGTGCATTGTTTATTACTACTAGACTCCAGGCAATAAAAGTGCGTACGAAACATCTAAAGCAGCATTTAAAAAAAAAGATTTGGCCAACTGTTAGAAACTGAAAAACAACAACCATGACAAGAATCTTTTGTGGTTTGGGTGTTTGGCACTGAACTTTGCTCTCCTTCTTAACAGTTGGAACCAACTGAATGCTTTGTTTCAGCAATATGTGCATGTCTGGAATCAAAGTAGGTTTCAAGGCAGTACTGTTTTTTGAAAATTTCAGTGCAAGTCCTTGATATTTCTGTTCCAAAAACAGTGTGGTGTTAAATTTAAAGCTGACGTTACTGCGCCACCATTCAGATCATGATGTTGTCATACTTATTAATAAAATTGCTACTACAAATTACTGCAATGAAATGTTGTTGAATATTCTACTGTTACATAAGAAATGCTACTAAACTAGCTATCAATGAACATATTTTCCTGAGTGAAGCTGAAGCTACAAACACATTTATTTTATGGTACTTACCTACTGTAAATTTATTTAAAGATCTTTTAACATCAGAACTTATAGAGACTTTAGTAAAATTGTAATTTTATATATCACTATTAAATTAATATATAATAATATGGTGAAAAAGTGCATCAAAAAGACAAAATGGAATTAACTCACTGTGAACTCTGACAGTCATTATCTGTCAAACTTTTCTGGCAATAGTTAATCTGCACAAGCTTGCATGGTTCAGAAACTTGTAACTCTGTGCAGATTTAATTAAAATCTTTGTTCAACCAATGCTTATGGCAGTAGTTTTTAAGTGTTATTTTATAAGAATAGTTCAGAAATCATTTTGCTCAACTCTGTTATATTCCTTTGTGTTGTTTGTGAAACTAGCCACAGAACCTGAAAGTCATGTAAGTTATTTCAAAAGAGCCTACCCACCACAAGCAGTTAAGCAGTAAGCCTGTGATAACTGCACCTGACCTAAAATAGTTTTCGGTAAATTTGTGCTGACTGCATCTAACCCAGCTGGATTCATGCAAACTCATGGTAACTGTTCTTGACTTCCACAACTAGTTTTCTGTACACCTGTGATAACTGCTCCTGATTTCAAGTAGTTTTCCATA
Source organism: Lanistes nyassanus (assembly GCA_004794575.1). Classification (NCBI taxonomy): domain Eukaryota; kingdom Metazoa; phylum Mollusca; class Gastropoda; order Architaenioglossa; family Ampullariidae; genus Lanistes; species Lanistes nyassanus. Next base: position 467,846 of record SMGT01000001.1, on the reverse strand, counting down.
AAGCTGTGATAACTGCCCCTGACTTCAACCAGTTTTCTGCCTATGCCTAAGTGGCATACATCCTTTTAAATGAAGTCAGACAAAGTTTTAAAGTAAAATTTATTTTAAGACTTGTGATAGTTAAACGACTTAGTAAGCACTACCAGTGAAAGCTGTCCTTTAACATGGGTCTGAATACCAGGAGTGAATGGGCCAGCTGAAAGTCTGAGTCTGAAGCGTACTACCACCAGCAGTTAGTGTAATCCTTTTCTACTCAGCAACACTTCATCGCAACCACCCACAGACACAAGAACCCCATGCAGATAAAGCACAACATCATCCTACAGCTGACCGCAACTAAAGCTAAAAATGACTCATCAAAAGAACTGTTGCGTGATTATTTACTCTTACTTAACAAACTAAAAAGGACACCAAGTAAATGTGTTTATTCCTTATTAGCTCAAACGCCATGCAATAACTGGGACAATATGCAAGCTAGGCAAGGAAAAAAGTGCAGTTAACTCTTGTACGGACTAGGAAATGGTGGGCCAGGACTGTGCACGAAGCGTGCAACTCACCAGATCTGGGCAGATGCAAGCCTGAAGTCGGGATAAACACGAGGAGAAGGATACGTGGTTAGTAACTGGGATTTCTGGGCATCACAAACTGCATGGTTTGCTACTACCAGTACCATTTAATAAGTTCAATCCAGCCATGCAAGTGCTTCTTCAGGACAAATGAAACAAAACCCATCTTTTTTACCATCCTCCAACCCAAAAGACATGCTTTACTAAGCTTTACATTATCTGCTTTTAATTTCCATTCCATGTTAGTGAGACAAGTGGCTATTCTTTTATACTTCAACCCCTAGCAAGAATGAACCCAAAGAAAATAAATTTAATACATGGAACCCAGAGCTGGATAATATTCATTTATTGCCCTCAACCTTTTAAAAAAAATGTAGAAGTATCCATTAATGTTTAAAATGGATCAGTTGTAAACATGCTTTTTTTCATGCATGAAAATGCACTATGTCTTCCATTTCAAACATGCCCCAGTGCACACATCATGCTTAGACATAGAAAATTTTAAAAATAATGTTTAAATGCTTCTTAACAAAATTCACAAGAAAAAGAAGTCCAGGGCAGATACATATGTGACTTTCAAGTTGAGGGATGACGGAAAAAGAAATGGATTGCTGGGCAGCATTTGCACAAAAGCATCAGACGACTAAAAGACACCCACTTTGGATTAAACATTCGCAGTGGAGCAACCCTGGTGACTTCGGTGTCAGACAGAGAAACCATGCTGCTTGCTGATGAAAGCTCTCCATCTTGCAAACTCTAGAATACAGATATATATGCAATTTTACCATTCCACAAGGTTCCAAGAAATCTTTGCAAATACAACTAGGGTTAACTAAATGTGAATTGAACATTTTTCCTTATGGTATCTTGACAAAAATAACTTTCTATTCAGAAAATTTTGACTCCAGGGAAAAGCAATTTCATCAGGCTCCCCTTGAGAAGTGAATTATCTGTCCACAACACAACTACTTCTAATTCTGTATTGCCATCCACGTCTGAGTATTGGTTATGATATTATAGTTCAGCACAGAAGAATCTATAAAAAAATATTCATTAATTGTTGAAACACTGTTAAAAACAATCATTTATCATGCAGCCAAAGCAAAGTTGGAAATAATCAACTTTCTTTTCAACACAAATTCCCTCTTGTGTCATTAACATTCTTTCGATCTGTAACAGCCTTTTTTAAATGACAGTTTCAGAAATTGTCATCTGATACCCATGTTAAAACAATCACACTGTGTAATAATCTAATCAAGAAAAGCTCATGAAGATATAAATGATTACATTTCATTGTAGTGAGAAAACTCAACATATGTTGATCCCACAAGTTATGATATGCAAAATTTTTTTAAAATTTAAAATGGTCACATTTACATTGCTTCTTAGAAATAAAATTGATTTGTTTCTCCCCCATAAGCTCTGTATGTGGGGAATGGTGGTGGGTTGTGGTTGGGTGGGTGTTTGGGTACAGGTCAGTACATGTGTACATACAAGTATGTATCTTACGGAATGGGAGCTCAAGAGTTTTAATATTGTACAACAGAATGTTCTGTTCCAAACAGTTCACTTTTCTTTTGTTAGAACTCCTTCACACATGCCTTCACTTGTGACAGCAAAAGCTCACACAATTAACATCACAACTTGCTTCTGACAATAGTGGATTAAGCGGCTCACACAAATTTGATATACGCTGTAGTAAAACCTGGGCATTGCATGAACAAGTAAAAATACTATTTCACAGTTACACACAAAGGCACATACATGCAAGCTTTAGTGATTAGTTAAAACAGTCTTCAACACCCACTGCTTACCCCACCCTCTTTATGCTGGAAACAATATTTTACATAACTGCAGTTCCTTTTGAAAGGAAATCTCACAAAGTAAGATATTTCATACCACCAAATAATATAACAGGTACATTGTATATCTAACATTTTTGGATAGCATGACTTGCATAAGTGACAATGATAAACTGTCAAATGAAAGGAATATTACAAATGAAACTCAAATATAGTCACTCAGGGGGTTTTTCCATCCATTAACTTTTTAAAACTGTAAAAAATTTTCATTACGTGACCCATATATTTGCAGCACTCAATTTTGAAACAGGGCTGTTTTTGCAGTGATAAGAGTAGGAGGGAGGGGGGAAGGCTTTTAAAACTAGTTTTTATAGTATGAGGAATTTTTCTTGTTTTTCTTTAAGTACATTATTTGAAAAGTGCTATAACAACCACAAAAAAAGAAAGAGAGAGAGAGAGAAGCAGATGAGGAAAAAGGAAATGCATAAAAATCACAGAACAGACAGAAAACACATAACAATGGAAGAGGAAAAGAACATTTATTCTACGGACCTGCCGATGTTGCCTAAGTCTTGCAGCTTGCGCAGGGTTGTTAAAACGGTAGGTATGTGTATTCCCAAGCAACAAAACGTCACCTGCACATGGAGAGTTAAAGGTGATACCAACAAGTTTCATGTGCACTGACTGCTTTCTGATGAGGAAGGCGGAGGTGATCTGTTCAGGTTTGTCATATCTAAACTCTCCCCTTTCTCTAAGCCCTCAAACACCTTAGCCTAAGCCATCTGATCGAACAGGTTAGAACATAATTTATACATGTAATAAGGAGTTTGGCAGAAAATAAGAGAGCACCCCTTCTTTGTTCTGTCACCGTTTTGAAATATTTTAGTTTTCTGTAAAAAATACCCACTGATACTTTTCTGACTTTAAGCTCAAAATCAAGACCCAAAACTTGAGTACCATTTTATTCAAATACCTGTGTACCATTTTATTCAAGAACGTCATACATTTAATAAAATTCTGCAGTTTTGTCAATTGACATATTAATTACCAAATAACACTTTTGTCACTTATAAATACTCAATATACACTGTAAAAAAACTACAAGAAATAACTTATGTAACAATCCATTAAATAGATTATTACTTGTATTACTTTATATTTGTGACCAGGCATACAAGAACAGCTTAAAATGCCTGTTGCCAGAAGTGATGATAGCAACAACAACATTTAAATAGCTATGACTGTCATCAGATATAGGTATTTACCTTGGGTGAGTGCTGTGGGTTCATGGACAACAATCCCATTGACCTTGCAAAGCGCTTCACGATGAGGGTGTAATATAACCTGCCCATGCTCATTGGTAATGACACAATGCTCAGCATTTATGCCAGGTCCAGCCAGTACTGTCAAGCAAACACACGAAAATAACTGATGCTTGTTGGTCTTCCTTTCCTTTCAGATCCAAATTTTAAAAAAATGTAAGCAAAAAATATCGAAGAAACTAGAAAAAGAAAAATGACTGAGCTGAAAAATAGTACATCCACATGCCCGTTTATTGGTAGAGATGCCTGTTAAAACAGGCCTTGTCTTTCCTAGAATTTACCTTTTGTGACACAGCAAAGTCACCAGTTAAAGATAAAGCACCCAGATATCCTGAGTTAGTGAAGATCTTGCCCTAAATGCCACTTTTAAAAAAAATGACCGTAACATAGATCACACAATAAGAGATTTTCTTCTTGCTGCTGTTAACAACGAAAAAAAAAGTTCTTACCAATATCTTGTTCGTGTCTACCATCTTCACTTCCTATAAGTGTCTTGCCCTCCTGACAATAGCAGAACAATTCAGTACATGTATAGTCCTCTCTGCTCTAAAGGGTCCATTTTCTCCTATCTGACGAAAAAATCACATTACCTCCATCCACCCTACCTTAACCTTTTTTCTCATATTTGTAACAGTTCTAGATGGGGAGAAGATAAGAAATATAGTGTTGTATGCCTCCTAAAGATGAAAAATGCTATTTCACTGAAAAGGATACAAAAAAATTATACATATATATATATACTTACAGAGAACAAGCACAGTTCCTCTCATTTCAAGAGACAGATAAGGCCATAAGTACATGAATAACAATGTTTTTCAGCTGTGAAGCCTACACACCTTTAGGTGGAAAATTATGACTCCAGTAGACAGGATGTCATCATCCAGGCCTATCAGGTGAGGAAGCTGGGAGTCAATAATAACTCCATAAGAACTAGAGCGACGTCCCTGTAGTCCTCGAATGGACAAGTCAGAGTCCTAAAATTAAAAACAGGCAGTTTCCACAAAAGAAAGCGTTACAACCGATAACGTTAATCAGACAAAAGAAAAATTAAATCTGTCAATTTATTGTGATTGATAGAAGATAAAAAAGCAAGTGTCTGTTTAGAGAATGGATAATTATACATGTACTAGCATCAGTTTTCAGTTCACATGCAATATTAAAACACATCAGGTCAAAAATGTTCCAACCCTTTGGACTTTGTATCATACCGACCTTCATTAGACTGTGTGCCTCATTCCACTTATCCAACCATGTTTGTGTCAGCTGGTTGGCCTGTGAGTAAAATTTAAACTCTTTTAAATCCCAACTCATTTTGAGCATCACAGACAACAGTCATGAACAAAGCAGTAAAATATAAGATGATATTCCAATGTCCAGAAACATGTCTCCTCACTACCCATCCACTCTCAAACACCCTTCTCTACACACCATCTTAACAGAACAGAGGCATACAGAGGGGAAAAAAGTCAATAGAGGCAGCAGTAAAATGCATGGGTATATACACTGTATGTCTGACTGAAGATATATTCCAATAGGAAATCTCATTAATTAGCTTGTATTATAGGACAAGAAATTACACTTCACGCAAATCAAATAGGTTTTCTGAAAATATCCACTTACCATAGCTTCATTCTCCTTCAGCTTTTCTGTAATGATATCTCCAGAATTCTGTTCAGGAAGAGATGCCCCCGCCTGCATATACAATACCAATTAAGATGGAGCTAAAGTTAGGAAAAACTTGAAGCTCATGATGTCATTAAAAACACGATGACAATCTTGCAGACTTTTAGTGCTGATTGTTGATTTTCATAAAGCCCTCAACGCATAACACAGTTTACTGCCCCATGCCATTTTGGTTACAGAGAGCTGAAATAAGTGGTGATTGAAAATGTGTACAGAAGTGTATAGAGCACTGGCATCAAGCAGTCAAGCCTTTAACAAATAAAAATATAAAACACAAACAAACAAGCAAAACAGTGATGCATCTTTTATATCATAAACTAGTACCTTACATTTTCTGCTAATGAATTTTTCCCCTAGCGTAAAATATTCTCTACCACAAAAAAGTAGCACTCTGAATGGATTCTCAACAAAATTCCCATAATTCTGCTGCTTATGTGCAAAAACAGTATATCAGACTTCACTGGCTTTTTTAAATAACGAATTTAAATAAAATCTAAATTAGCAAGGTTCAAAATAAAAAAAACCCATCATTTCATTTCTCAATATAAAGAGAAAAAATGGATGTAAACCCCATGTGCAAAATGCTCAACAAGGAAGCAGCTTTCATGCAGTTATGCATACCTCATCTTCAGTATCAGATGAATAATTCAAAAACCTTTCCATGCCAGGTAGCAGGTACAGAAGCTCAGTGAACTGATGAGGACTGTGCTGTAACACATGCAACGCAGGCCACCTCATGTCTAGCCTCTAAGCTCACATCACTACATGCATCCACATGCCTGTGCACATGCAATGGATTCCATGCTGATATAGATTTTAAAAAAATTTAAAAGGCAAAGCAACTTAAAATTCTAGCCAAACTTTCTGCTTTCTTTAGAGAAGTCTTGCAAAGGTAACAGCATTATCTGAAATTTTTTTAAAGAAGAAATTTACAATAGGACACAGTGGGTTTTTTGTCATATCTATGCTCTTCTATGTAACATGCACAGTGTTTTGTAAGGGATAAATTATGTCATGAATCAGATATAAAATTCCAACAAAGGATGAAATGGGAAACATCAAAAGCCATTGCCTGGAAAGACTGTTAATGTTACATGGAAGTTTCCAGCAACCACAATGCCATAGGGTATTGCACTACTAAAGGGAGGTAAGCGTTACTGTTAAGGCAAACTATTACTTTGTTATTTCCCTTACAATGTGTTTCATAAAGGCAGCTTTCATACAGTCTCATGGAAAGCCAGTGGGAGTATTTTGTTAGATTGTAAGCTTACTGCATTTTCCTCATAAGAAATATCCTGAAACATTTTCTACATGCAACAGGTCTTGCTCCACATAGTTTTGTCTATTGCAGAGGATGCATGTTGGACATGGCAAAAAATAACTGCTTAGAAGTACAGTTGACTTATATTCTGAAATTTTGTTTTTATCCAGCATACTTTACAAAATTGCAGGCCTTACATAGACTCACACTACTGTTCATTGGGAAAACGATTTTAATAGTTTGATAGTCCCCTAAGCTATCTTTATAAATACAGCGCATTTACAGTTTTTAAAATCCATGAAAGCTTCACAATATCCAGCTAAAATGCACCAGTGAAAAGACAAAACCAGCAGATGACCCACAGCAATGAAATCTAATATAATCATACCATGCTTTCAAGGTGTATGCATGTGTATAATGAATTAACAGATATGAAGACTTGAGTTTTGAGACACTCATGTTTACTTCTGCATGCACACATAAAACTGCTTGCAAAAAGCATTTATGCATGCATGGAAATTGCTTGCACACAGTTTTTTCATACACATGCAGTCATTTGAGAAAAAAAGGTAGCCTTATCACAAACATCACCAAATAAAGCAAGTGATTGCAGCTTGGAATTCAACATGAAGTGACAACAAGGGGACAGAGCCAGCACATGCTAGATACTAAAACAGATGAAGTCAACATTTCAGGGGATTACCTCTTTTTCAGGATACAATACATAAAAGAAACAAATAAATAAATAAATACAGTAAAATACAGTATAAAAGTAGAAAATAGGAGGAAGGAAAGGAAAATGAGAAATGAGTTTAGTGTCCAAAGATAAGCGTTCTTTCTCAGTTTTCCTGAAGCACCAGTATCATGCAAAAGTCCAAGCAAGTTATTAAAAAAAGTAATGCAAAAAAGAATATCCTTAACTGGGCTGTCTTACCATTCTTGCTGATGCCAACATCCGCTTCAACTTTTCAATCTCCTGTCTTAGTTGGCGAATTAGTGCAACATTAGCATCCTGCAGAAATAAATTCAACTTTCATGAATTTCCTATCTCTATCTGTCCATCCATCCATCCATCCATCCATCCATCCATGACGTTTCACTCTTTGGGATGGACTTACATGCAACTTAATTAAATTTATGCGAAAGCTATATCCGTAGAATTTCCAGTGTGTTAATATAGCTGACACAGGGAGTTTTCTGATAAAAGCATCTGTTGACTAGTTTCTGAGTGCACAATTGGGCAATGATGCAGGTAACAAGTACACAATGTATGAAAGACAGATTACAATTATTAGTGCAAACAACTTCTTGCTATTCTGTTTATTCCATTGAATAATGCTGTGTTCTTTCTATTTTTGCGATCGTTGTGATAATAAGAGTCTTAGAATTTAAACCTCCCTGGAAGGAGGTGTTGGGGGGAGATTCTACAGGTCAGCAGTGTTCCTAACACAAATGAGCAGTAACACTATCTTCCCACTTGTCCCCTTTTTTATTTACCTCATTGATTCTTGGCTTATTTATGATGCTCTTTGCTCGCTGGGCATACCGTAATGTACTGATGGTCTCATTGTAGTAACTGTTCGCTGGTGTTACAGCTGACAAAAATTAAAAGGAAAAAAAACTTTAAAAACATTATTTTTGACATAGAATTGAAAAGTCGTTCAACAAGTTGAATAAAATGCATTTGCACAAATGATAAATTAATGACAAATACCTTCATGGCCCCTTTAATCTGCTCTCCTCTGGGGCTACCACCAACTTGAGCATAAAGCACTATCTAGATTTGAAATATTTGTAGACGTAATTTCTGTTTCTTTTTCAGTAAATATTCTGAAGACTCAAGTAAAAGATTCTTCCTGAATCCCACACTTTCTGAAAGAAATCCCAGCTTACTTGCAATCATCAGTGTCTTTGAGTTGCCGCCTAGACTGTCCTTCAAAAGCCAGGTGAGAACAGAGTCACGGTAGGGTATGTACAAGGGCCGTGATTTCCTTAGTCCTGCCACTGGAGATCCTAACTGGCCAGCAGCAGCAAAAGTCTGACTGGATGCCATGTTTTCACTGCTCCAAGTCAGCAAGGATGTCTCAGCTGGACAAAAAATTTAAGTGCTTTTTAGAAGCTGATTCCACTCTCTTTGATGTCATGTAAGCGACCTACTAATGCACTTTAATTAAGCTTATTCTAATCAAAGAATGCAATCATAGAAATGAACATACCAAGAGCTTTGATCACATTGCCCAGAGTAACAAGGGATTTATTGATGTTTGCGCCTTCTGTGATGCGCCCTTTGTATTCAGCATGGTGGTTAGGGTCTGCACGTTCACTGCAACACAGTAATCAGTGTGCATTACTTTAGCGTTTCAAGATTTTTGTTTAAAACCAGGGAGTAAACCAACTGAGTTAACAGCCCGTATGTCGAACACGCAATCTCTTGGCGACGCGTACACCTACAGTTCTGCATACGTAAGCATGGCATGCTCCCAGACGGTGAATGGCTAGATCTCACCACCTCTCAAGAACATCATTTTTGTTACATTTAGCAAATTCTGCTCTTAGCACCTGGAACAGGGCATGTCAGAGGTGGTAATGGTTCGTGCCAAAAGCCGAAAGGTTACGCCAGTGATACGTCGATCGCGCGCCGTCCTGTCTCTATAGCACCCCCCCTCCCTTGCCACACGTACGCTGTCTTGATCTTCCATACACATGTAGTGCTAAAAGCGCCCAGTACCTATCGCGATCAATAGGGAAAATTGCTAACCGAATGCTTAAATCGAAAAGACAGAAACAATCGTCAAAGTGTGTCGCTAATAGTAATAAGTGACAAGGCCGATCGACGTCAGTAGCCGACTGCTCCCTACCACAGTCTGGTTTGGTTTGCCAAGCGGACAACAATTTACGCACTATGTGACAGTTACAACACGACTGCTCAACCGTCCACCAGACTCGGAAATCTTTCAAATTTGCTAAGTACCATCCTAGCTCGACTTGCGTCTTGCGTCCATGTGTTCCCACCACCACAACCCCCAACTCTTTGTGTGTGGGTGCCTGCGTGTGTGCGTGCACTCATCTGCGTATGGAAGATGGAAGCCTGCATGTTGATTACGGTGGGTGAGAACTGAAAACTATTTTTCCGTGATGTCATTTCTTTGTTCTTAGGTTCTATAGCTACATTTCTCTGCGTACCTGTGGGCGTATTAACGTGTGTTTAACTACGTCTGTCAGCAAAGACCATGCAGCAAAGCAAATGTCCGAATGCAATTCAAAACGTAGTAAACATACAGAAAATTGCTTCTCGCAGCAGGTCCTCCAGGTACAACAGCAGCACACATCAATGGTACATTATACACACCCTAGATGTCACAGAAGGTCACAGGTCGTCGGTAAGAGCTAATGTTCATAAATTCAACCCACTTATTTTTGATTGACACACCTCTCACCACGCCTGCACTCGTTACTATTCAGTTCAGTGGCAAACCTTCCCTAGACAGCACTCATCTATCGAAAAGACGGTCTGTTGCTACAGCGAGTCTAAGCATTTGTAACGTGAACTAAATGAGCACAAAGTGGAACAGACGGCATGCAGCCACTATAGAGTTGTCATTAATGAAAGTCTACAAACAATCCTGTCAGACAAATTTGGGCCTACAAGCATGAAGTGTTCATCAAGTTTCCTCACGTTTTCTTTTAATGGTGATTGGGTGTATACACTACCGAGTACAAAACATTTTTTTCTTATCGTGTACAATATTCGACATTGCTTAATATCAACATTAAACCCCTGCCTCGGGCTGCCAGAACAGATAATTGCTCTTACACCCTTTAACACAGTCAGACCAAGAATTAATAATTAAAACCTGGGTGATTAGGAACAAAATATGTGTAGATCGATCACAATGAAAGTGAAGAGAGAGGAAAGGTGAAACAGTCGCGCTCTGAAGCGTCTTTAACAAAGCACTACTCGATATACTACATCGTGTAACTACATCATTCAATACCACTTATCCGTAAAATTCGTTTATTCCTACAGAATCCTTTCTCTCAACAATGTCATTTTCTCATCATGAAACTGCTAAAATGTTTTAGAAACGATCGCTATGAAGGTTCGGCGATCCTAGTAGCAAAACTTATGGAGTTCGTTTTGTTACTTTTTGGATACATGTTTACAATCGTGGTTTTCGGAGGCCCGTTGAGGTAGCCATTTCCATTGTCGAAATCATTATTTCGAGCCGTTTTATTCTCCAAAACCGGTCTTCATTCACAGATTTTTCACTGTCATCTACTAGAAAGCCATAGGCCTGTGCACTGTACAAAGCGACTTACACAGTCTCTATTGAAACGTATACCCAATTCTTTTTCACAATTCTGACCCTAGAACCCTAGCAATAAAGCTGTTTACCAACCAGTTATCGAGCGAAGATAAAGGGTGGGGAAGAGTGGGGTAAGCGGTGGGAAAATAACGACCGAACCCTTCTTTACTTATACGAAATATTCGCTTAACTGCAGGAAAGTTACCATAAAGGCAGTGGCTATTTGCACGGTCCCGTGCAGGTAGAATCCGAGGCTATGCTGACGTCACAGCAAAAGGGGTCACTCCACAACAGAGTCGTGTAAACAAGCGCTTACAGGTTTTTTTATACGGCTTTATTCACTAACGGTGAACGGTGAACGGTGAACCATGAATTACTTTCGTTACTTTTGAACTCAATAATCTAAGATATGAGGAGGGTTGTTCAAGGTGTGCATAGTGTATGCATCATCATGACAACTCGATTTGCCTTAAAACTGCCTGTCTGGATTAACTTACAACTTTCGCTGTTCATCGTCTCTTATGATACTTTTACACTCATCTGTGACTGAAGGACGATCTGTTTCCCAACCTGTTGGTCAGTGTTCCGTTCATCTCTCCCTCTATGTGTGTGTGTGTGTGTTTCATTGCTTTCACTAGAGTGTCTGTGTCCCTCGTCCGCGCGAAGTGTGCATAAAATGTGTTTTCGCGCTTTAAAAATCCACATTTTATTTATTATTTATTTAAACTCAAGTTGTACAGTAGGCACAACCTCCGTCACTGTCCCGCGCTATCCTATGGGATCCAAACCAGAAACAGGACGTGGAAAAACATGCGGGGCAGTGGCGGAGGTTTCTGCGTAGAAAACTTCTTGCAAGGAAGTATAAAGAAGTTGGCAGCGAGTGGACCAAAGCCGTAGAAATAAATTTACACGGCTCTTTGGAGTTATGACGTCAGCCGTGCAAATAGGCTCGGATTCTATCTGTACGGGACCGTGCAAATAGGCACTGCAGGCGAGTGGACTGATTCTAAGCTGTACAATCTTCCCAGTTTAAGTCAGACCTTCGTAAGGTTGCAGGATAAACATGTCTGCAGGATTTCTGCTGCTGCAGCGACGCATTTACATGCTCATTATGTAGGAATCTGCTTCCTGCAATCGGTGAAGCAGCAAAACCGAGCACAAGAGAACAATGCGCCTCACTGGTATGATGTTATGCACGACCTGCCTTTTCCTGCATCCCGACAACCCTCACTTCCAGCATGCATTTTTCGTCTTAAAAACTCGCCCATGAAGAAGGCTGTTAGGAACGAAACTGCTGCGTTAATTGGAACGCACTCCCGTGCGGATATGAGAACACGTGGTTCTGGAATCGGTGAACGATTCAGCGTGGCGAGCCTTTAATCACACCAAGTACGGGGCACTGACGCTGAGATCTCAGCTGCTGCAGTGTTTGAGTCATACTAGGTAAATGTGTGAACACACAGACGTGCAAAACCGTATAACTGTCAGCACTAGGAACAAATATTAAAGAGCTTCAGGGCACCCATGTCTTCAAACCTGTACCATTTTCAACTTACAATGCCAAAAGGTCCTCTTTAAAAATCAGTTAGTTCGCACCCCACCTCAACTGTAATGCACGAAGGAGGCTTCCGACGCTCGTTTTAGAAAAGGTTGAATCACGATATTTTCAAATACTTTGCCTTTAAAATAATCTTAATCTAAAATGAGCATTCAAAAGCAACAAAACTATTGCACTATACAACGGCAACGAAAGTGAGTGAGCACAGAAGAAGCATCTATAGTGTGGTCGGTCAGGAGTGAAACGGGTAGCTCAGTCACACTCAATGGCAGACGACTCTGATTAGGGAAATATGACATGTAAGTGTATCTCACCTCCCTGCTAGATCCACAAGGTGTACTTTGCTGACGATCTCACTAGGCAAGCCATCTTCAATCTTTGCCTGTTTGTCGGAGAACATCAGTACCTCAGTTCAAACAAATTTTGTGCAAAGAACAGCAAAAAGAAACATCCGTAAATACATACAGGTAAATGTAACGTAAAAATAGCTGATCTTAGGCGAGCACGGCGCAGACAAACCGCATGCACACACGCGCAGAGAGAGGGAGAGAAAGAAAGAGCGAGCTAAGAACAAAAATGCTAACAGCAAACTTTAAAACAGAATGTGTAATTGAAATTCAAGCACATGGGGAAAGGCGCGTTCCTGGGCGATTCGGCTCAGTTTTAGAAGATCGATGAAACAGAGGTAAGACGATTGTGAACGTACCTGTGTAAAGTTAACCGTGACAATGGCATGGCTACGGCTGCTGTGTTCGTGCATGTGAGTGGCTGCTGTTGTCCTGCAAAGAATTCACACATTTTACAAAACAGGCTAATTTACACTGTCGCCTGGAACAGTCGACATTTGTACAGGCCATGCCGCATCGGCCTTTCAAAAGAGAGCCGGCTCTCTCGGGAGGGAAACGTGAGGCCCTTAGCTGATCGATCGACGCTCTTCAATTCGAGCGCGCGTGAAAAAATCTACCCCCCCCAAATCCCCCACCCACCCACTCTCACATATGAGGGCAAAGGGAAAAGCTGCTGACAATATTAAAGATATTTACCTGAGTTGATTTCCTCTGTCCAGCAGAGTCTGAATTTCGTGGAAGTCTTGCACAACATGTCTTGAAAGGTCTAAACACACAAACATGAACGCACGCACGCACACACCGCCGCACGCACATAAGTAAGCACACCACCATATACCGAGATAAGATTATAAAAGAAAACAACCAAACGTGTTAATATGACATGATTAATTAGAGAGAGGGAGATCTAAATGTTTGCGTATTGTTCGTTTTTATCTTTAGTCAATGAAGACAAAACGCAATCAGAATTCAATCTTGTCAGATTAAAAAAAAACAAATTAAAAATCCACACACATGCATGCGAGCGCTCGCGAATGAAAGATTTTTTTCCAAATATATCTGCGTTACATCCAGTGACATTTATTTACCGCGCACATAGGGCCCTTCCTTAGGGTGTTCTCGCACACGTAGGGTGTACCTTTCCCGCTGACTGGACGCTTGCAGCAAGTCACGTACACGTTCGTTATAGATCTCCATGTAGCTGGCAACAGTGACATGACAGTTGAGAGCAGACTTCTACAAATGTTTCTTCGATCAACAAGTACGTGTAACGCAAAACAGGTTGTCTACTGTTTTTCTTCTTCTTCGTCTCTGTGTGGATGGCTTTATTTGTCGTCATTGTACACCATCTGACGTCATTTGTAGACGTCTCTCCGTGGAAAGAGTTAAACGAAATGTAAATCTTAAGCTCTCTAACCCGAAGATGCAAATTCAGCCGCAAGGAATTGTCTACCAACTCTTACCAAAACACATTTTTTAACACGTACCTGATCTCCACTCTGAAGGTAATATTCTCTTCTGGACTGTCATCAACATGGCTAAAGAGTCCCTGAAATACAATATTTTAACAATGAAGTTAAAGTGCACGCACGCACATAAGCAAGCACACCAACATATACCGAGATAAGATTATAAAAGAAAACAACCAAACGTGCTAATATGACATGATTAATGAGAGAGAGAGAGAGAGAGATCTAAATGTTTGCATATTGTTCATTTTTATCTTTAGTCAATGAAGACAAAAAGCAATCAGAATTCAATATTGTCAGATTAAAAAACAAATTAAAACTTGTTTTAAAAAAACAAATTAAAATGGAAACTTTGCAGTTTCCATTAAAACATCGTCATCAAATAGGACCTCTCGCCTCCTACTGTTGAATCAACTGATTCCTTTTACGCCCACAACCAACCAACAAACCCACCAACCTATCCAAACCTCCCCACCCACTCACTCACTCGATCACCAACCCATCAGATCACCCACCCTGCCACCCACCAACAAACCAGAGCTACATAACATGCTAGACCTTGCAAGACTTCAGAGCTCCACCGACACTGAGCGAACATCAGACCCGAGTTTATCTAAACACGCACGCTGAGTAGCAGAGGGCACAGTGCAGGGCCAGGAATCGCGGCAGCTCCGAGATAATTAGATAAAGCCGTCGATCCTTTAGCACCTGGGCAAAGGTGGCTCTGGGTCACTGAACGGTGCTGGAGTCATCTCCAGAAGCGTAGATCAGAGCAAGCGTTGCCCAGGGGAGTGGTGGTGGTGGTGTGTGTGTGGGATACTGAACAGGGTCTCACGAAAAATTCTTTTACAGCAGACTTAGAATCTTCGATTTCCTTTAGAAATTCTGCCAGCCGATGCCGTCTTCATGCTTGCAGCAAATTTCACAATAAACTCCAATTGACTGTAAATCTTACCAGTACAGTGGGTTTTTTTTTCACTGACAGCTGTTTTTAAAGATTCATGTTTGCACTTTGACAGTTTGTCTGTTTCTTCCAAGAAGAGTTCCCCAACTCTTCAAACCAGCTACACAAGCTCGGCGCCAACACACTACCCCGTTTCATCAAGAACAGTTAAATGCCCGATAAATGGAATAGGAAAGCACATGCTTCAGATTGACGACGGGCGGAATAAGTGAGCTGATAATCAGTTCCCAAGCAAACATATACCTTTCCTAAGCTCTAAGTCTGTAGCGTTTCCAGAAAATAGTATCTGCCGAAATAGGCAAGCGCTTGATTCAGATATTTCGCCCGACATCGAAACTTATATCGCAGACCACTTCTTGAACACTCCGGGTTTGAAAGTTTATGGTGTCAGTTACAGCCTTCATAGCTGACTCTGCTGAAGGACCTGTCTTGGCAATCTAGCAAACATGGAGGGGTTCAGAGAAGCCAAGCGCGCTACCGTTCTGACGGTGATAGTGGTTGGCCCATTGACTCAACTCAATTGCCCAGCTGTAAGGGTTGTGAACCACTGTGTGCTACAGATCTCGTATAGAGCCACGAACAGCTAGTATTCCCATGTGACACTTCCGTGTGTGTGTGTGTGTGTGAGAGAGTCATACCAAAATCCTTCATGGTTTCATAAAGCCAGCAATAATAAGGATATAAGGATGGAAGCAAAAAGAAATGTCATAAAATTTGCGAGTTACATAGTTTTCCTAGTTGAGAAACAAAGTTTTCGATCAACTCCCCCCCCCCACCTTTTTATAGAAAAGCAACTATGGCATTAAATAAAAGTCAGCTGTTCTCAAGGTGACGTCAAACAACGCCCCAACGTGTCGCAACATATTAGTAATAATGTCACTGATGCTGACAAGAAACAAGAATTTTGATTCTGTTTTTCTAGCCTAAAGATAGTGTCTGTTCACTAAGGGCGAATGAAGAAATATTGTTGCAATGCTGATTCAACCAGAATGTTTAATGTTATGCTCATGGGTTGGGTTGAATAGGCCTTCGTGGCTGAACTCACGGTCATATGAGCAGTCGGAAAGCCCGTTTACCCTGTTCATTTTACGCGAGCCCTTACGTATGAATAGGAGATACGGACGTCCACGCAGCCTAGCCATGGACTTTACACCCTACCAAAAATAAAATGCAAAACGCAGTCGAAGGAAAACATCATCTGAAAGTCAGTAACGGGTCGGACTTCTCTTCTTTGGTCTCCAAAGGCCTTTCTTAAGCGGACGAATGTGTGTCCTATTTCGGTGAACGTAGGTGTGTAGAGGTACATACATCTATACACTTGGCCACTGTTGGCGAACTAAGACGCACACTGGTCCGCTTAACAAAGGCCTTCATGCGCTGTCTCCTATCAGACTACTCCCCCACAAGGACCTTTACGTTCGATCAGGATAGACAGCGTGTTAGAGCGTTACTCCGCAGTCTTACTGAACTGCAGTCATTCTTTTCCTGCAGAGGAATCTGTGAGATAAGATACTGCCACAAGACGCTTCTTTTTAGTACATGCACTGAGGTGGATTTCAAGGAGAACATTAATATAATTCTAATTTACTCTCTTCTTTTTTCTTGGGTACAGGTTATATCACTGGCAGAATTATGTTTTGAACTTACTTGCCTATAGGATCTATCACTTAATCTCTTTCATGTCTATTCTATACAGCTTCTGATCTGAAACCTTTTCCTTTGTCTCTGTCAAACTTTCCACGGCTTGCAATTGTGCTACCTACCTTATAAACAACTGCCTTATTAAGGCTGTTAGCTGCTTAATATGGAAGACCATGATTGCTTAGGAACTTTAATCAACATTAATAGTATTTCTAAGTCAGTGATTGCTTTTATCTGTCGGTGCCTCCTTCGCGACAACACCCCTCTCTCGTGCGAGTTCGCTCGCGCGTTGACCCCTCCCTGTGTGTGCTTTGGAAATGTACTCCCTTGACGACTCAAATCAAAATTTTGATTAAAAAGACGACGATCGAGTTTGACTACACGCCTCTTTTCCCTGCAGGTATAAGCCAGGTAAATCCGGGAAAGTGAGAAAACATCTACAGCCAACATTTATCAGCTTCGCCCTGTCCGCAGGCACAGGTAGCGCTGGTGGCCGAGACCTCGAGACAGCGATAACATTTGACTTCTCCTCCCTACTTTCCTTTTCATCTCCGCTCAACGATCGAGGGCCAGATGTGTGTTCCACGTAGCAGTGTTGGCAGTCGCCTGATAAAATACACAAATACTTGCACCGCGTACATTCGCGTGCCTTTCATTTTTTACGCAGACGAATCTAATGTACACTTTCTAGGCACGACTGCTGAAACCAGAAAGACGAACTGAACGCTCAGATTTCAAAGTACCCCGAAGCATAATCCAAGTACTTGTAACAGATGTCTATTGTTATGTTTTGCAAAGTACGATTTATTTTCAATGCATTTTTGCGCAACCTCTTCGCAATAGTCAAAACGCGCAGGACGCTACTTCGTCTGCTACAGGGCTTCTGGGAAAATCTGGTAACCGCCGGGTGACGCTAGGAGCTAGATCAGCACCTGAGAAACCACAGCCTTTCCTGTCGCTGACGTCACGACTCTCGCGCAAATCTCGTAGTTACACTGCTGAGCAGAGGCGACTGCTAGGGCATGGCTACACTCCGATTCAAGAGCATTTTACCACAGTGCTGAGTCGACACACACACATCAACTGTATGATGGGTTATTCAGTAACGACTAGTAAAATGTGAAGTTTAATAGTAACCTAAGCTTTGGGGGTTTTTTTTTCAATAACGACTGTAGCATGTTCCTGCTTTGACGGCTATTTGTGTCCAAGTGCCTTTAAAACAATACCTAAAAGCAAAGCTCAGAAAGTTAACAGCCGTAAGTTTCGTATTAAGACAACGAAGTACTGCATGTTTTTTGAAGCTGATATCTGCCTGCAAAAACATTTTTTCTAAACTCAAACACAACATTTTCTCACCCGTTCAACAAAAGTGACTACCCTCAACACGACACAGTTAACATTAAGGTCACTGACCAAGGTAAGGTCAAACAGTACGGTAAAGCACGTCACACACGGCACCGCTTGAAACCGTTCATGCAGCCAGCTATCGATAAAATCTGAATTAAACACAGTGTGTGTACATACTAATGGCATCGGCTTTT
This sequence comes from Lanistes nyassanus, assembly GCA_004794575.1. Lineage (NCBI taxonomy): Eukaryota > Metazoa > Mollusca > Gastropoda > Architaenioglossa > Ampullariidae > Lanistes > Lanistes nyassanus. The sequence continues at coordinate 449,385 of SMGT01000001.1, read as the reverse complement.
ACTAAATCACAACCGAACTGTTGACGCCAAGGGATCTCAGACCACTGACAGTACCTGACTTTTGGCTGACAGGCTGTTTGCAGATTATTCCAGTCATGGGAAAAAGTCCCATCTATAAAAACGATCCTTAAAAAGCGATCTTTCGATGGTTTCAGGAAGTCTACGCAAGTTCTGGCGCTGTGGTTTTCAAGTGGGTTGGGGGGGGGGGGGCGGAACAACCCCGTGTTGCCATACTCAAGTCCCGCAGCTAACAGTCCACAGCTACTATTTCTGATAGTCTGAATGACCATCAACACACAATGAAAATATCAATGATCACCTGCCATTGTTAAGCTACAATAACATTAATATCAGAGACTGCTAATGGCACGTTCACTCTTTGTCAAGGTTAGGCTGGTATGAAGTTACTGTTGTCTTTAATATGCCTTGATACGGCGTATTTGCAAACAGCGTTCACGCATACCTTCAGCTGATTTACATTATGTTCTGTACATGTATAATGGTGAAATACAAAGCGGGGAAATAACCCTACATTACCACCACCGCCGCCACCACCATTTACAGAAAAGCTCCTATTATCAGAGGTTAGTGCGGTTCGGGAAAGCCACAGAAAAAGACGCTGCAAGGGAAAAAGTTCCACTCACCTCACAAATTCTTGGTGTTAAGCCAACTTCGCCCTACAAAACAAGAACAAACGCTTAACAAACCATTAAAAACGGAGTGTTCGTTTCGTAACCTGATAAGGTATTTCGCCTGAACAAAGCCGAGAAATACTTGGTGAAAATACATCAGTACACATAAAGCTCAGCCCTAATTCCTTTTGATTGATCTCAAGAGGGAAAGTTATACCCACGACCATGACCTGGGGACATTTATAGCAAAGCACAGGTAAGAAATTCCTACACTAATCGACATAATTTGGACTGACCTCATTAAATACTTAAAGTATTGAATCAGCAGGCAGAAACTCGCTGAGTCTGAACAGAATACTAATCCAATCAGACGACCACAAGACTTTTCTAGACTGACTTCTTTGGAAAGTTCAAAAATGTCTTTCTTTTTTTCTCAGTACGTTATAGAATAGACCGGGAGAACTGACAAACTAGTAAAAACTAAAGTAACATGGACAGAAACTGGACAGGGATGAAACATCAACACAACAAGTAAACTGACAAACTAGTAAAAACTAAAGTAACATGGACAGAAACTGGACAGGGATGAAACATCAACACAACAAGTAAACTGACAAACTAGTAAAAACTAAAGTAACGTGGACAGAAACTGGACAGGGAGGAAACATCAACACAACAAGTAAACTGACACACAACAAACTTCTGGCTTCAAAAGAAGTGCGTCCCTATAGACATATTAGGCCACACCCCGCTACAACCCAGAAAGTCAGGCGCTTGCCATTCGGGAGAAAGATGACTTGCTGCGCTCGACGTCGCCAGCTGATGTACCCAACATCTACCAATCATCGTATTTACACACTCACGACACTCGAGCTGGCAGATAAGGATATGCATCGATCATCGTCTGGCAACCTCTCACACTAGAATCCCCAAATCTGCATCCTTCAAGCTAACCTGTATTTTCGAGATGGTGTACTCTGCTAATATTATCCTGCCATACTATCTCAGGTGGTGGTTATTTAGAGGGAGAGTGCTTCCACCTTGCGGTGATTTCGCACTATGGGGGATGGGGTCCTATTACTAAACTATGCACTGAAAGAACCACCAGACTGATGGCTGCAGTAAGATGGCCAGTGCGGACAGGCAGTTTAATGTGCGGGGAGATGGCCGACTGGAGTTTGCACAATGTTTAACTCCAGGAAATAATCCTTGGCCACACCAGGATTCGAAATAGCAACCTCCATCTGCTAGTCGGCAGCTCTCCTAACTGAGCTATCCAGCCCCTCATACTATCTCACTACACCATCAAACTCTTTATCAGTGGACTAGTTGACCAATACGGCTAATACATATTTACTTCCATCACACAAAAGTCTACTAGATATCATCATATCTAACGGTGCTTTCCTCTTTTCAAGCTTGTTATCAATAAGTTTACAACATAATGAGTGGTTTCTCGTAAAATATTTAATCAGTGTATAGATGTGTAAGCGGTTCGTCGTGTCAGATTCAATCAGAAAAGCCATCGCAAGTCAGAGACTTACCGGGTATCCCATCATGGTGTACGTCTTGCCTGTGCCAGTCTGTCCGTAAGCAAAAAGACAGGCGTTGTACCCATCAAAGGCAGCCTGCAGTATCTCAGTCCCCAAGTCCTGATACACCTGGTGCCAAATTTTAATTTCATCGAGACGTGTTGACAATCATTACCGTTTTTGAAATAATAGTGTAACATATAATATTACATTTGCTACTGTTATACATAGTTACAAATTAGTGCGAAGCGAGGCCACGTCAAAACAGAATCCTGTCGTGTACGTGGTTAAAACATCTTGGATCTTGTATCTTGTACAGTACCTCCAACACAAGAACGCCGTCTAATCTAAAATAATCCCTGTGTAAATATGACAGATACCGATAAGCTGATTTCTGTGCAGTTTTTTCACGCCAGTATCACGCCCATATATTCATGAAATTCAACGATGTTATACAGGTTTAAGATGTGCTTTTCGTTTGGCGCGGTTTCAAGGAAATTCTTTCTGTGTTTAGGGCGGCAATACTGAGCGCGGATATACCGACGGCTGTTCACGTCAGCGTACAGAGAGACACTGATTAACTGAAATTTTCAATTTTTTTAAAAAGTCGAATTCGACCAGTAATCGTAGACCGTATGTTTGTAGCAACGAACCTCAAATTTTTGCGTTTCTGATATCAGTTTTGTTGTAAAGGTCAGGCTAGCTTGCATGAGCGTTCGTATCTCCTATTCATACGTAAAGGCACACGTAAAATACACAGGGCGAATGGGTCGAACGACCACCTTTATGATTAAAAGTGCACGCACAAACGCTCGTGCAAGCCAGCCCGGGACTTTGGTGTTATCCTTAACGTCGTCTGAAGTCACTTATGGACTTCCCCACGAAAAGGAGATCAGTGCAGAACTCAATTTAAACTCTAACGCCAGTAGGCATTGCTTTTGTGACATCCTCTTACATGCTGGTCATAAGGCAATTCAGTGTCCGCTTCCCATAAAATCCCAATTGTACTTCGAGTCACAGTATTTTGGTAATTACTCTAGTTTACTGACGGAAGTTAAACTGAGGAAATGCACGAAAAGATACAAGGAGGATATAGAGAACGACCAGCGGATGGACAAATAGACGGACAAATTCTCTCTCTCTCTCTCTGGGAAGAGAGGGGGGCAGAGACAGGAGGTATCCCAGCTCTTGACAACGCACAATCGGGGGTAATTTACATACAAAAATTCAAGAATGATGCAGAGATTCTCTGAGGTTGACGCCTATTGTTTTCAAAATGACACTCAGATGTTAGATTAGAGCGTCATTCTGACCTCTGTTCTTCGAAAATTCCAGAAGCACTGGGCATGGAGAGAAAGAAATTAGAAACGACAACGTGATAGAGGTGGACCATTATTCCAGCGGGGTGTTATCGAAGATCTTTATACATTATCGACGGTCTTCAGCATTATTCCTCCGTCATGCAATGCAGCACGGTCACTACGGTTTTGCCTTTACTTTTGACGCCAAAGCCTTCACACAACACATTGCATTCAAGCACGTGTTACAGACGGCGCCACAGAAAACTATTTTTCACAGCCGCATTCGTCCCCATATGTTTGTAATCAAATTCCTCGTTCTTAGCGTGGCCCAGCAAGTGTTAACAAACTGAAATGACATTACAGTCAAAGTGCAGACAAAGAATGTAGTTTTGGGACCACATATACCCAAGATGCTTTGCAAAAGACGTACTCATTATCATAAATGGACAGTTTAAAATCAACAGAAACTATTCACTCTAATGCAGGATGGTTTTTTTAATGCTCATGCGGCGAATGGCGAAATAAAAAATTCTTGAAGAACATAACCATACACTCAAGTATTCTCGAACGCTGCAAGGAAGTATGTGCTGACGCATTTTTTCGCGCAGTCGAAGTGGCTGCGGGTTGTCACACTGGGTGACCACAAATGCTCACGATCCATTATGATCTGTACACCAGGTATTCAGCGAGCTGGGACCTAGTCTCTGTTCCTACATGTCTCGCAGTTCTTGCCACTGCTCAGTACGACTCGGTGGTTTGTCTCCACCGCTCAGCGGGTCATCTGCAGACAAAACGAATAACCTGCTCTACGACGCCTAGTCTAAAAGGCCGGCTTTCTTTACTAATAGGCACAAGGGCTGGCCAGAGTGAAACTTCCCAAGTGTCTGTGTGCGTGCATGCGTGGTTGCCAAAGTGTGTGTGCTTGCGTGCGTGCGTGTTTGCTTTCTATGTCACGCGTGTGTGTACGTGTATGTGTGCCAGCTGGGAACAAAATGCGGCGTTGCAGCATTGGCAAGGAAACTAAAATTGAGTTTGACTGAAATGGCAAGTGAAATTTAAAAAAAAACCCAGTGAGCAAAATTAAACTTGTCACTCGCCAGACGCTAGAACGGACTAACGAACCCGCCTCCAATCTGCCTTCTTACTGGCGAATATGATTTTTGGTTAGCCCAAACAATTTTGTGGCCACCCATCTACACTTTCATGGCTGGTTGAACAAGAAATATAGGTAATTTTATTAAAACCAGTTTGTTGTCTATGTCATTGTCGTCGTCATGGCTGGAGATGCACCCAATAAGTACGTGACGGCTTGTACTTTCGGTAACTAATTAATGTACATGTTTAGGCCTACAACACGGTGCTTGCCCCACTGATTCACCATAGAATCTATTGTGTTAGTGAATACGACACCATGGCGAAAAATGCCCCGACTACTTTTATGGCACGTTATTGATCTTTTACCACTCCCATCGAAGATCCGGATCTCAAAACTGAAGCTCGTTTATAATCCAGTCACAAAATGCAGTTGCGTTCTCTTTCGTTTCGTCGATCTCGTGCTATGTATAGTCAAGTATGCGAATGGGCTATTTTTAAATTATAAAGAATTCACTATCGTCCTGCCTGTGCTTGTCGCAAGGAGTGAATAGAACTGGCATGAACAACAGTCTGGGTTCGATGTCTTTCGCTTTCTGCTAAAATAAATGCGAACATAATTATAGGTGACATGCATGGGAAACTACCGATCAGGTGCTCACTATGAAGCAAAACGAGATGCAGAAGTTTCTTAGTTTCTAGGAATTTTCATTTTCCGCTTTTCACCCTCTCACATATGCAAACTTGCGTGCACGCATGGATGCAAAAACTTTGGTCAGTATCGCCCAGCAACCCCTCAGGGGCGGCGTGGGGAACAAATGTGAGAGTTGAATACCAGGGCTTGAGATGACTCTTACTTGCTTCACCCCTCCCCACGAAAACTCAATAAAAGAATTCAGATATATGAAAATACTGACTTGCTCGCTCGTCCAAGTTATCAAAAGGCTGACAACTAAACACGCTTCCCGCGGGTGATTGGACAACCGTTCGTATCAATCGCCGAATGCAGACACTACTAACTCGCGCGCGCGCGCGCGCACACACACACACACACATGGTGTGCAATGGTCAATGTATTACCGTCATGTCCTACTTTCGTTAATGCGCTGCTGATTACGACAGCTGGGACAAGAAAAATGTTATAAAACAAAGTGTTATAAACCAACAACAAAACAAAAAGCAAAAACACAACATAAAACAAAAAGCAAGAACACAACAATAAAATCTTGCGTTTGCACGTAAACACGGCACTTGTGTGAAATCTTGGTAAACATCCAGCATGACTGAATGTGTGGGTCAACAAATATTCCTAGAATGACAACTTCTTGAAAAGGCAAATGTCGCCTGCCTGAACATGACTCACAAAGGCTGTTAAGGCGTCCTAAGTTGCTACTGAACTCCCGGCTACCATTCAGTCAAGCTTCTGGAGTTACGGCCTCAGTACAAAGAATGCTCAGTCGCACGCAGACAATAACTCTGATTCTAATTCCTAAGCTCATGTCTGATGACAGACCATAGTTCAGCTACGTCCAATGCTGGATACGGATCTGGGCGTGGAGAAAGGACCAGCGTAAATATGTACAAAAAGATTAATTCATCTTACAAATTTGACAGGAGAGCATGTGAAAGCGAACTGGTCTCAAGTCATCGGAACTCGGCCGCCGACAACACCAGAGTTGATTAGCGATTCTAGGCCGCGAAAACTCAAGAAACGACGGGGGAAAAAAAACCCAAACATCCCCCGCCCCTTGTTTTTAAGGCAGACGGTTAGTTCTCCTTGAACAGGGCAACATGCCCGCCTACCGGAATCGCGGGTTATATAGCTGCGTCGTTTGACGTGTCTGCCATTTCTGGCAAAGCTCTGCTGTGGAAATTCCCCCCACCCCAAACTGCCTTCCTCTTACAAGGACCAGCACCTCTGATCCCAGCTTGCCCCACGCCCCACAAACGGGTTATCCCGGTATATCAGGACGTTGCTGGCATACTAAAACAGAATCTGCATGGTACTTGACCTGCACTGTTAGTGCTACCACTAATCTGGCCCCACTCCTAACTCCCATACAAAAAGGCACATTCCTTAGTTAAGGTTTAGGCCCTTTAATTGCCAATATTCCTGATTTATTTTCTTTGTTCGTGACATATACTGCTTAAAAGAATTGGACATGTGGAAACTGTACGCACTACGTGATGGCAAAACATAAACCAGTAGTCAAGCGTAAGCTGAAGCGTAATTAACATAACAATCAACAACAGATATAATGGGCTATTTTCATTGCAACAGCAAGATTCTATGCCACGAAGGACACAACCCACTTAAACAAAAGTCAGAGCAGGTGCAGCACAGAATAATCAATGTCAAAAAGGTGTGTGGCCTCCAGTGGCCTACAGCCAGTTCCTAATCCGGTTCCTCAACTGTGCTAGCTGATGCTTCCTGTCTGGTTGCTGCGGTAATCGCAATGTCACAATGACTGAATGGAAGACTCCCCGTTGGCAACCAACTTCCGGGCCACCGATGCCTTCCTGCAGCCACCCAATCGCCATGCAGTGATCAGCATCACTGAGTCGGCATCTTGGAGGCAGGTTACAAGCTGTCTTTCGTCCGCGTCCATAAATACCCTTCAGTTCCTCAACTGAACTGGGTTCACATTACACGTGTCCTGCACATGGATTGGAGTTTTCCCCCGCTCAGATTTGCTTTGTCACATGCACGCGTTTGATTTAAGTATATTTGACATGCTATTTAAGATGGTTTCTTACGCAGGGAAACACACAATTCTTAAACATCTCAAGTGGTTGTAAAAGCTCAGTCGCAGTGACAGAGATAGAAGTGCGCGTGTCTGAAAAGCGTTTTATAATTTATTCTAGCGCTTTAGTATCTAACAAATAGTTTCAAGCCGTTGGGCTGGAAATCCCGCACTCAGAGGAGACATTTAGGTCGTGCTCTTCGTGTCGACAGCTGCTCTCAGAAAGAGAAGGATTATCTTTTCAAGAACCTGTGTCTACTTCCAGTGAGTCACACCTGCACACGGAATCTACTCCAGCCTAGAACAGTGATCCCAGGGTAGTCCGCTCCCAAGAACCTGCATCGCACCTGTACCTCAAGCGCCACCCCTTGGCGGCACCATTACTTCTAACACATAGCTGGCACTCATTCTTTCGCTTGCCAAAGGAACAATAATAAAAAACGCCAAACACAAACAGGCTTCCTTTCGGCAAGTTGAGTGTCAATCCAAGAAAGCGTGTGTCCACACAAGAAAGCTAACGGCTAACTCGAGCACTCTCGATAGCCTTTGCAATTCCTGTGACCCTTTCCTCAAACCAACGACCGAACTTTGTAAGCTTCGTTGTAAATCAGTCTGGTCTGGGCCCACGTACGGCGGCAAATCTTTTAATCTTCACCGTAAATCACGGAACTTCAGTAAAATATATATATATATATGAGCTCGTCGACACATCTACCGTCAGCTACGTTGCTATCGTTTTGTCACACGGCTGTTTACCATCACAATTAAAAGGATATTGAATATTAGATCTTGGTTTAATTCTGCACAATTCTCCTGGTTTGAATTTTAGACGGATGTCGCTGCGCATGTACATGAATGTGAAAGTTTTTTTTAAATATACGAAAGCACAGGAAAACATCGATTTATAAAGCGTTAAAGCGCCATTTCAGGGAACTTTCGTCAGTCGACGTCGACAAGTCATTGTGGGTCCTTGCCCTGTGGCACTGGCAAAACGGCTTTGCATTTCTTTTCCTCGTTACCGTCTTGGACATCTTTTCTCTTTCTTTCCTATATTGGGTGTGTGTGGTGGGAGGGAGGCGGATTTAGTCACCATCACTTTTCCGACATCTTATTTGTGGATGTTTCACCACAAAGTGCCCAGCGAAACAGTAGACTATTCGCCAAAAATGAATGCTTAAACTAGAAAAAGATGGTATCCTGAAAAATTTATGAAACTGAAGCTTCAGGTTTGCACTCATTCACAAAGGGGTAATTTTCTCCCACTCCCCTTCCTTCAATTTCCATCTCTCCGCCCCTCTTTCAGCAGAAGCAAATACGTACCAGTTCCTGAGAAGCGTAGTCAGCAGACGTGCTACGGTCCGCAGCCGAGTCGTAGCAGTAGTCGAAGGTGAAATGTTTGACGCGCTCTCGGCTGTCCCCATATTCCGATGAACCTTCAACCTGAAACGGTAAAGAACGTCTTGCCCAGATATATGGCAGCAAAGTCTTAAAATCAACCTTTAATTTTTCCCATCATTTTTTTAAAGTGTCGTTCTTCAAGACAATATTATGATTTCTTTCTCCATTTTCGTATTCTACTGCCTAGTCCCCTGACAACGGTTCTTATTCGAGATGAATGCAACTGCAAACGGCTGTCAGTCAAATGACACTTTCGTGTCAGAAATGCAATTGATGTAAAGACAGTTAAGTGCCGATAATGAAGATTTTCAGAGGGTGCAGATGATCTAGCATTGCACCGGCAAATGCTTGCTGTGAAGGAGGACCAATTTAATATCCTGCTGTAGATGATCAGTACTATTAATGCCTGTTAAATCTCTCTCTCTCCCAACTTCTGTAGTTCTTTGGACGAAATCAGCTTTCAAACTATTGTGTGCAAGAAAATGCTTATCGTAAAGCTGATTGCTTTGCCAGTTGTCGGTCTAAATTGCACTCCTCAACTCTGATCTCTCTCACTGCCTCACACGCATGCTGTCGAAAGCACGCACGCACACACATGCCTGTGCGTGCCCCCAGACAAAGAGAGAGAACAGCACAGACACCTCTCGGGTACTTGATCCAAACCGATGGTACAGATCGATAGGCGCCTTGGCTAGGACATTAGTCACCTGACAGGGGTTTTACAAGATTAATGTATGATTACGCCAACAAATCCACCACCGTATGTTTTCTTTTTTTTCCCCAGAACACTCAGTCCAAAGTCGGCATCAGTTACAAAGCTGCGACTCCTGCGAGAAAGGTCAACTTTGATGTAGCTTTGATGTGTTTGACCCTCTCCCTTCCACCGTTCGTTCCTCGAATCCACCCCGCCCTTTCCTTTTCAAGATGACTGCTGAAGAATGGCAGGCAACCGATACTAGACTGTTTTCAGCCCACTTCAGCAGACGAGCAACAGAAAACATACTCCACTCCCCATCCTCCTTCGACCACAGGCTTGTGGCCGATAGCTCGATACATCTGCAATGTTTTTTCATTACCGATAGTCCACAAGCCAGCAGTGCATCGCCGCGATAGTAGATGTGTTATGACAAAAGAACAAGCTCTTAATGCCCACTGGGTGCTGGAACTATAGCCAAACAACCCAAAGCATACACTGCGCTTGTTTTTTTCCCCCATGACCCGCACCTCTGTCGCTACCAGCTTTAGCATTCCACCGTACTGACGCTGACTGAGAAAAATTATCCAGCTTCACGCTCGCAGGGGACTTTTCCAATTCCATGCGAAAATGAATGCGTTCACTTGTCTGCCATTTATTGTCATCAAACACTAGGTTTAAATGGTATCCCTAAAAAATGGAGCAGAAGGTCTTCCATTACACTGTATTGTAAGCGCTGAAACAGCTGGCTTACTAGAATGCTTGTCACCTATGGACACTATTTGCATATAGACAGCACTTCTGGCTTTTTGAATTCTTTTCATGGGCATTTGCTTTTTGGGAAATCAAAATGTTTATTGTTTATTTACTCTTTTATTCTATTATAATGTAATAATTTCAATAAACTAAAGAAATATGCGTAATTGATGAAACAGTATACAAAGTCTCTTAACACTGAAAGAAAGTCACACAAAATGCCTGTGGATTGACTGCTGCATTCGAGTTTGACAGTATCCTGATCCACAGCTACTGAGTCAGAAGACAAATTTCAAATCTCTGTAGCTACAACACAGTTCTTTCCATTAAATAATTATTCTGAAGCATTAAAAGTTTCTGAGGGACAGAGGAGTTTCAGCATGTGTTATAAGTTTGTGATTTCAACCAAACAACAACAAAGTCGACTGATGAGTGGATGGACAAAACTGCTGGGTTTTTTAAGTCGCCATACATAACAATTCAATATTTTAATGATCATATTAGCTCAAAAGTTTTACATGAACAGAGTTTTCATTTGATATAATAATTGTAATTTGTATTACTATTACAGTGTGGAACTAAAGAACTTCACTTGGACTATTTCAAGTAAAACCAGAAAAGCATATGATATATATATATATAGTTACCAGCACAGCAAGACCAGGCCTTGAAACTGACATAAACTGGAGTCTGGAGGTAAGACTACTGTATATAGCAACAAGATAGAATGCTTTTGCATTTGCTGCCACAGATCTGAAGGCAGCTGCCACATCCTATCATTCTCACAGCAGGATGCACTTTCATGTTCCCACTGCACTGCTCACTTCTGGCAAGACAACCTATATATCTCCTCGTATCCAGCAAAACCACCACATCAGCTGCCTCCCAAATATACCCGAGTCCTGAGCTAGCCTTCACAGCTGCCGTTACAGATTGCGGTTACTTGTTAGATGTCATTCTAGGCAGACATACAGTGCAAGTACATGTATGGTGAAAACAGATGGCGGAAGCAGTTAACACTAATATACCTCTCCTTACTCAGCCATCGTACATGGATCTATCTTCTAAATCTCCATGCTTGTGTGGTGCTAACTTGAATACAGTGTGCAAAACAGTTTCACCTGAGACTGCCCGTTACACACACAGATTTGCATATACAATTTTCAGTTGTTGATATTCCTGTACTTATTTGGTATAGTATAGGTCACCAGATTTGTTGAATGTAGTGTTCAGTGTTCAGTGGCAGAGAAAGAACGGATTAAAAATAAAAGAATTCCAATGTCATTATGACCTCCATGGAACTGACTGACTGCACAAAGTCTGTTGGTGAACATACACAAACGAAAATGAGTTTTGTTTTCCTTAATAACTGTTCTTTTGCTTCAGTTGTAACTAGTAGGCTGGAAAAGACTACCGAAGAAACATTTATTGCCCAGACACCTTCAATTTGTAGTGTGGGAGCCATTACTTTAAGTAAGATTTTTAAAAAATGGGCTGGGCATGTTTACTTCTTCAATTTCAAATGGTGTTTAATCTTCCGGCTATAGCAGTATTACTAGTAGAGAAGCACACTATGTTTATAAAACAGCCTACTTACCTTGATATTTGTAATGCTCAGACTGTTACCGTGAGTAGTAACAATGCTGCGTGCCCCAGCATCCACCTCCCTTTAGAAGATAAAAATTCCATGGGATCACTAAATGAGCATTTTTCCCTTCTAAAGACAAGCAATTGTAAATACAATGTCTCCCAATTAAAAAGAATTGTGAAAAAATCCTCAGATATAACCTGGTGTCAGATTTCTATTTCTTTGGGGATAGTTAACATTTACAAGCTTCAATTGCGATAAGAAATGGGAGGATCATGATATAGGCATCTCCTTAACATAGTTCTAACGACAGAGTATAATACGTAATACATATAAACCGACTCACTTGTCCCTGAAAATAGATTAAAACTTTTTCAAACGTAAATAAAAGTTTCATTTTACACTGGGGTTTAATTTTTTTCTGGAATAAAACATTGCAGTGGGAACAAAGGGCAATAAAGCATTAATTCGTTTCCTGCCTAAGTCTACTATACATGCTGCCTGGCCAAGTAGTGAAGTACTGTTCATTCTCCCTCCGTATGTGTATGCGTGCGTGATGAAGGTGTGTAACGTGCGCGAGAGGGGGACAGAAAACTGCCCCCCACCCCAACTACGAATGTATGTCTTGAATTACTCTGTTTACGACAGTGTAAAGCGCATGACAGATGACTACTGCCTGTACTGGCGGCTTAAATATATCTTGTATATTACTATTATACTCTATTGATTGATTTTCGAGTGATGCGAAGAGAGGCGTCGACCACTCCACTGAATTTCGATGTCATCATAAGGAATGTAACGTAGCATAAACTATATTCTTGGATAATAATGTACATTTAAATGTAACTGGAAACAAAGATTCCGCCGCCAGGGGCGACCACTTGATATGCAGGAACTTGCCGAAGAAAGTTTCCAGAGTTTGAACTTACTTGTCAGTCAGCGGCCGTACGCGCACGGCAACGCGCACATTGGCCATTTCGGTAAGTTGGCTAGTCAATCAACCGTTGTCATTAGGACCTGTACGTATTTCCATTCTGCTACTATCCTTCACAAATGTATCCTCGTAGACGATTCACACACAATCCTGTTTCAGCATTCACGTACGCTCCATGCCACACACGCTCTCTGCGACCCACGCCCTCTGTTCTCTTCGGACTACTGAACGCACTACTGGCACAGAAGCACTTATTAGTTATTGGTACCGCCCAATCTCGGGCAAGCCCATTTCATGAAAGGGATGGTGGGTTGCCTAAACGTATGTACGCGTCATAGAGAGATATGATCCCAGTATGTAAAGCATGTTTCGCAAGATTTCTTTTAAAATTCTATTCGTTTTTGTAGCAGCCAATTATTTCATGGCCCTTTCACGTCTTTGATATTTTATTCAAAAAAGTATATACGTACATGTATTTGAATTAAAAATGTATGGTGTCATCCAATTAACAGCGCGCAGTGGCCCGCAACCTTATGAACCATATGCACGAGGTTCCGCTTCATTTTCTTCTTATATTCAGTTATTGTATGGTGTATCTGTGCGCGTGATCGTTATTGTACCGAACAGTGATATCGTGTGTTAGACAAACTTCACGCTTGTATCTGGTCAGATATGGCACAAAGACTTGTAATTAGAATCATACCTACAGGAATACTGATCATACACAGAGACAGTCCTTTTATCATTATCGTCACACTGCGATCACAGCAATCAAACGCATAAATTCTACGAAAAATAGACCAAAGCCTTATGCAAGAGAGAAAGAGAGAGAGAGAGAGATGAGCAGGCCAAAGATAGGTCTTTGATCGTCCGTTTTACTGTCGCGCATCTTTGCAGATGTGCAGACAGCGAATATAATTATCAAAGTTCTCAAATTTCATGACGAACAAGTACGCGTACGTCTACACACCGTATACACGTGCATAGATCGTGCTATAGCGTTATAAATGTATCTACACGGCAAAGTACTCGTAAAATATTATTCACGCACGAAGATTTCCCGAAATGATTTAGCGTATCACGTCATCCCATGCACATCTGCTTGGTTAGCCAGCATAAACACCACGCTATAGATCAGACTAAGGAACGAGTTTTTAACGATTCCTACGCGTGCATGAAGTCTTTCAAGCACATTAAGTGATTACGGCATCGTACGTAGGCCATGTGGAAGTATATCACTATATGACACAAGCCCTTTAAGTAGTCGACCACGTTATACAGGGAAAAAACCTCCCACAACCCCACCCCGCCTCCAATATATTATAAACAGCCAGGTTGAATTAAAAACTCTGACTTGTGCAATAGCTATGCATAAAAGATGAACTATAAATTAGCAGCAGCTAGGTTTCGTTTTGCGATCGCGCTGCGCCGCCAACTTCAATTATTAGTTTCTTTTTAATAAAATTAAGACCAGTTTATAATTAATTAAGTTATGGGGTATTTTACTTTAATTAATGTACACAAGCCTGTTGTGTATTCCATCAACTTCGATTAGATATCCTGCGTGCGCGTTATTCTTGTATCTATGTAAATTCTTCTACAACTGAATGTTTAGCAGAAAACTAGACAACACAAAAATAACAATTTAACAGATTAAGTACCCAACACCGACATTCACTATGATTTTGTGCAAATTAGAGTATATCCAGCACAGTTTCCCGAAGTACTTGATGAGTGCAGTTTAATGATACGTACACCCTACCCAACAATTAGCAACTTGTACTTAGGTCTATACTGTGACTGTGGTGGGTTCTACTGAGGTCATTGGTGGCATCATGTTGAAAATCTTTGGTGGCATCCACAAAGCGACCGCGCACCCAGAGACTGTGACGTACGCTTGCCGCTTGCGTTCACCCGGCAGTACCTCGTTTGACCCTTGACCTAACCTATTTCCCGGCGAAAACCAGCATGGCGGACGACGGAACTCCAGAACCACGACCCAAAAAGCGGACCTCTTCCTCCACTTCTGTGCTGTACAATACAGACAAATGGATAGAGGAAAACAAAAGTTCCTTCCAGCCACCAGTCTGCAACAAGATGATGTACGTGGTTTTAGATTTTCTGTAGAATTTTTGTTGGCCTTGTGGCAAGTCCTTGTTCATGCCTCGGTCAAGGTATCCCGCATAGATACACTTATTGTTCTTTGGCACCACTTTCGCTGCCATTGTACGACTTACGCGACAGCGCCTTTTTTCGGTCATTTTCAGTCATATTTATTTACGACGCCTGATTTAATTGTTTGAAAGTTATTTAGAAATTCAGAACTAGTCGTCTAACTATTCCGTCGTATTCGTGATGAAACTGAAAGTATGGGGTGGGGGGGGGGGTAGCCTGGTAGGGGTTAAACTTAAAGGAAGTGTTGTAAAGATGACAAAAAATAGCACTTTATACCAGAATTTAAAAGAAATAGTGCGTCCAGCATCTGAAGAAACTTAAACATACGTAGAAGAGAAGGGAGCTGCACCCTGTGGTGTTTCTGTGAATGTTAATAACTATGTATTCTTTGATGCTGCACCTACATCTTGTAAATGGGGTGGGGGGATGGTAGCGTCAGTGCTCCAGTCATTGGACATCAAAAACGTATAGTGCATGCCAGGTCCTAACATTAACTAATCATTTTTACTAGCATGGGGGGGGGGGGTAAATTAGTATTAACTTTGCTTGCCCAAAAATGACCTGAATCTGCTTAAAAACATAATTTTAACAAAATTTTATCTTGGCCTTTTACAACTTTTAGAATTTTTTCTGTGTAAAATTTGTTATGGTTATTAGAAATGTCTTCACAGTGGCAACACAGAAATAACTAGAGTTAATGAGAATACAATTTCTCTTTTTCACTTCAGGCACAAGGATGGACAGATGAAAGTGATGTATGTGGGAGGACCCAATCAACGAAAAGATTTTCATATTGAAGCTGGA
This sequence comes from Lanistes nyassanus, assembly GCA_004794575.1. Taxonomy (NCBI): domain Eukaryota; kingdom Metazoa; phylum Mollusca; class Gastropoda; order Architaenioglossa; family Ampullariidae; genus Lanistes; species Lanistes nyassanus. The sequence continues at coordinate 433,735 of SMGT01000001.1, read as the reverse complement.
GAAGAGGTGAAGTGATTGGCATCAAAACGTATTATAACGATAACGAGACAGATTATTGTATTTATTAGGCTGTGTATTTTCATGTTTTATTAGAGTTTATGGTGAATGCATGCTTATTATAGTTTATGGGGAAGCTGATGGCAAGTGGTTGCAGTGGTGGCCTTCAACCCTGAAAGCACTGTTTTGATACCTGTGTGCCACACCACACTTCCCCTAGTTTACCCATGTGGGAATAGGAGAAAAGGGCAGTAACGTTTAATAACAATTTTTGTTACCTGCCCCTGCCTACTCGCCTTAGGCAAAATCACCTGGTGACAGTTTCATGTGGTACCGATTGAAAACAGAGTAGGAAGGCATGTAGGATACAGCTTTAAATGCATTTTTTGTATGCAGCATGAAAATATATGCATCAAAAAGTAGTCAGATGTTGCAAACAGTGTGCATATTTTGTGAAGGTGAATGCAGTACATCTCTGTGGTAGCAAGATAACATGCCATGTGCTGGCTTCCAACTGGCTAAGACTTTTGTCTGAGCCAATCACTTCACACAATACAATACGATGTTGGATATTGTAAACTCTAACTTCACTGAAGTTTCATAAAGCAAAGTCCAGTCGATGTCTAGGAAGAGAATGTGGGAGAGAGAGAGAGAGAGAGATAGAGCTTAGGAAGCATTTCTCTTCCTGGACATAGACTGTGCCTGAGCACTGTCCTTGTCAGCTAAGTTATCTTTATTTGTTATTTGTTATCTGTCAGTTTGTACCATCCTAAAGAAGGGGTTATGGACCAAAACGTTGACATGTTGTGTAACTCTCGTTTGGCAAAGTTGTACCCGGATTACCCCAAGCCACAGTCACCTGTTTCTTTTCTCTTTAAAGCAAACTCTTTAACTATCACAACAGTTATTGGCTGAAATTTTATTTCTCTGCAGTAATACAGCTGACAGAAATTGAGTCCCTTTACTGCTTTACCTTAGGAATTTCCAACTTCCAAATGCAGCTATCATGTGATCAGGCATATGATCATACCAGTCATTTGGCACTGTTTTCCTTGCTAGAATTTCCCATTCCTGGCATGGTGAGGTCAAGATAACTGTAGAATGCCTGGTTATGGGAACTTCCTATGTTTTATACATACAGTACAATTTCTTTTTCTGAGTGCTTTGCAATTATGATAAATAAATTTTGTTTATATTTACATTTTCTTAATGAATCTAGATGGAAAAAGAATTATAAAAAGAAAATTCTGTATCTGTTTGGTCTGGTCATCATTGATGGAATGTAATTTTCATTGCAGTTGTTCTATATGCTGAAAGGGGATATGATTTTGAAAGTAGTAGAAAATGGAAAGCACCGAGATGTTTCCATAAGGGAGGGAGAAGTAAGTTCATTGTACTTTTTTATTTATCATCTAAAAAAGTGCATGGAAAATATCATTATGGAGTTTGATTTTGCAGATATTTAAAATTTTCATATTTTTTAGTATTTTATTTATATGTAAAATATAAGTTTCTACAGCATATATGCTATTTTCTTGATGAGCAGTTATCAAAAAGCTGACTGTAACACTAGTAATAGTTTGACTTAAATGTCAGTTTAGCACAGCTGGAGTTGTATTCAGTTCTTAGATTTGCAGCAATTTTATTTGGATAAAGTTGTAATAGTTGAAGTGTAACTTCTGCACATTGGTGTGGATCCAGCAGCATCCCCTGTTATTATGCATGTATGGGTTTTTTGATCACAGATTTTCTTGTTACCTGCTCGCATAGCCCACTCCCCACAACGTAAAGCAGACACCATAGGGCTTGTTATTGAGCGGGAGAGGACTGAAGATGAAAAAGATGGCCTTAGGTAAAGTGTTGTCTAGAAGTTCACTTAAAAAGGTTGCATCTAGTGCTACAGTGTATAACTGCATGTGGCTGGGGTAAAAGTGACAACAAAAAAAAAAGACATCTTTTGGTTTGGTCCAGTTTTCAATCTGTTTTTGTGGGGGTTTTCCAGATGTGATTGGGCTGCATTTGTTGAAATCCATATGCATCATTGAGTTCATTTGACAGGCAGTCTTAGCACGCTTGGGCAAAGTCTCACGACAAGATTTTCACCTTCTCATGTCATTGTCATTGCATCAATTGGCTTGTTTCAGGTTTTTTCAAGAAAAAGATGGCAAACTAACCACAGATGTACTTTATGAAGAGTGGTTTCATTGTACCGATCTGGGCACTGAGCTAGTTCCATTAATAGAAAAGTTTGTATTCTTATAATGTTATATTTTATTCGAAGAAGATTTTGGTCAAGATAATTTGTGGGAGCAGATTTTGAGATAAACCTATTTACAGAATTAATCTTAGGAGGCATCTAAGTGAATGCTAAACTTCTTTGTTCATGATGAAAAGCATGGGGACTTTGCCTTATACATTTATAGAATTTAAGATATAATAAGAAAGGTACTAAGCAGCACAATTTTCCCCACCTGTAGGTTCATATTCTCATTTGACAACTTGCAAAAGCCACTGTCTTCATTTATCATCTGTTGACAGGTTTTTTACATCAGAGCAGTACAAAACAGGAAAACCCATCCCAGGTAACGGCGTCTGGTTAGTGTGCTTGCTCCTTGTTCCTCGCTTGTGTTCATTGTTGGCTAGCTTTTGTGACGATCCTAGTTTTTTTTTACATTCTGAACTTTGAGGAGTAATTTGTGTGTTTTCTCTAGGTACATAGTAAACCGAAATCCTGTTGACTGCTGTTTGTTTAATATAAATATATTGCTCAACAGAATTTAAAGACCAGCTTAGCTTTTGTAGGCAGGTCACAGACCTGTGTAATTTGCAAGAACACAACATCCAAACCCATACATTTGGATGCATCTTGTTTCTTGCTGCCACGGTAAACATCACTGTGTGTGGAAACCATTTCTTGGAGGTGGGTGGGGGGAGAGGAGGAAGCCGAATGTTCATCCAACATGCTAGACAATCTGTGCAGGTGACAAAGCCAAACTAAATGGGTGAAAACCTGCAGTTAGTGTTAACAACCATGTGTAATGTGAACACAGTTCAGCCACTGTTGGCGACTGGTGTGTATTTATGGACACAGATGAAAGACAGTTTGTAACCCTGCCTCCAAGATGCCGACTCAGTGATGCTGATTAAGGCATTGCAATTGGGTGGCTGCAGGAAGGGATCAGTGGGCAGGAACTTAGTTGCCAACGGGGAGCCTTCCATTCAGTCATTGTGACATTGCAATTACCACAATAACCAGACAGGAAGTGTCAGCGAGGACAGACAACCAGGATGGCCTGTGATTAACATCCAGACAGGTTTATTATCCTTTGGGGCTTGCAGAACAGAACAGTCACCACCAACATACTCAGGGGCCAGCTGTGAGCAGCCAGCAATGTCATCATCAGTGACCAGACAATTGGGAACTGTCTGTGTGAGCTTATCCTGTGTTCAAGGTGTCCAGCAGTGTGCCCCTGCCCTGACTACCAGACTGATGAACCAGATTGAGTCCATGGGATGTGGTGGCTTGTTGCCTGGTGCAGGCAAACCACCCATAGGCAGTTGACCATAAAGGGCCCGCTACATCTGAGCGATCCACAGCCGATCTAGGTCACACAGTCAGTGTGTTGCTTGCCAAATCACTCGCACTTGCTTTGGCGGCTGTTCTATGGCCGAGCAATTCTTGTAGTGATTCGACCTTGACGTGTCCGACCTTGACAGCAGTGATGGACAGTGATCAATTCACAAAACTTTTCAGGCTCAAGCAACTTTTTAAATTGAATTATCTCATTGCCACCAGGTGCTTTGGAATGTGCAGTCAAGGCTGTACCGCAATAAGACTGCAAAAGATGCATCAGTACAGCCAGTTCAAAACCATATTTCACGACCAGTACAGCATTTTCATGACAGAAACCTGCTTGCGCCAGTTGGCCAGCAATTGCTACAGTATGGCAGGTAGCCCCAGTGACTGGCTGAGCGATCTGGATCACCAACTATGCTGAGTGACTCAGATCGCTCGCCTAGTCGCTCAGATGTGACGGGGCCTTAAGCAGCTATTCCTTTGGCTTCACCAGTAGTGGTAGATGATCCTGCAAATAACTCTGGGGACATCGAGTCCACAGTGCAATGTTATCTTGCTTTCCTCCAGGCCAGTGGAGGCCACACACATTTTTGAGATTCTTTGTTCTATGCTGCATCTGCACTGACTTTTGTGTATGTGGGTTTTGTCCTTTATGGGATAGAAACTTGCTTTTGCAATGACAATAGCCCATTAAATCTGTTGTTGTTACGTTAATGAACCAGGTACACATCAGCTTCATTGTGACAACAGGTTTGTCTTGGCATCATGTAGTATGTGTAGGGTGCACTGGTCTTAAATTCTTTTGAGCAGTACACTATATATATAATTAAGAGTAGCCTTTTAATGGATTTTCTGCTGCATAATCTGTCCCTGGTATGAAGTTATTACCTTCTCAGTTGTGTTTACTTTTAAAGAGCTTTGTGCCCAGACTGCTAAAGAAGTGTATAGCATAAAGTAGTAGTTACTGACAATCCTAATCTGCATACACTTCTTGCAGGCACCATCCCAGAAAATCCACCCATTGAACTCAATGCAGATATTGCCCTTGAGGATTCATTTCACCTGAAAACATGGATTGCTGAAAATCATTCTCAGCTGGACGAGGATGGTTTTATTCCTGTGTATGGTGATCCTTATCAGTTCCAGGTATTTCTTGCTTTCTCCACCATTTTTGACTCAAGCTTAACACCTTGTCTGCATATAAATAAGTAATAAGGATGAATATATATTTATATGTAACCTATGTGTATAAATTCCCTCTTTGTAGTTCTTGTATTTGATGAGGAATAACATTTCTTTTTTGAAATTACGATTTCAGGTGACAGTGTATGGTAAAGGAAAGAACACTGGCAAGTGTGACACAGCAGAGACATTCATCTGGCAGATAGTAAGCCATGTTGGTGCCATAAAGAGTGATCTGAGCATGTGGCACAGTTATTTTCTAACAAGACTGGCCATAAAACCACTCTTTGTTTATTGATTTTCCCGTGGACTTTATAGGCAAAATGGCAGTATATCTTTGTCAGGATTATGACAACATTTCTATTATGAGCATCATTTGAGTGGGTATTTTAAGATTGCTTACTGGTAGAATGTCCACTTTTTTCTCAATGATCTTTATAGATATGCAGCCCAAAGCTGGGGTCTCATCTAACTCCTCTTTCCAAGAATACCTTTCATCACTGACTTCTTTCCTACCCTATTCATGACATAACCTTTATTGCGAACGATGTAAGCAACAGAAAAAAGTTATCACTTCACTGAGCATTGTTATCGTTTTTCATAGACTTTCAAGGATGGTCTAGTAGTCCTGTACTGCAGTTTTAGTCTTTTAATTTGTCCAAAAATAAGACATTTTAAAATGTGTTACAAAACTTACTTTGTCTTAACCAGATCAAGGAATCAGAATATTCTAATCTAAGGACATTGAGACATGCTGTTTTCAGAAACAGATTTGAGGGTGTCAGACTAGAGAACATAATTTAAATGTATTTACAAAATAAATAAGATGCACTAGTATATGCTGTTATTGAGAAACTACTGAGAAGTTGTTTTATGCATGCAGGAAGGTTCATCTACAGTGACTGTGGAGGGAAAGGAGTATACCCTGGAAAAAAATGACACGTTCCTGATTCGTGCTGGAAAAGAGTGAGTTTCTTTCAGCACCTTTGCAGTATATAAAAAGTGCATCTAGAGGAAGAAATTTTTTTGGGGGGGGGGGGGTTAAACATAAACAGATCTTGAGAAAGCCTTTTCACATATTTATATTTCTCATTTCCAGTCACCTGCAAATGTTTGATTTGTAATATATGTATAAAAAAACAACTAAGCAATGGATTATCTCCCCTTAAACAACACTTTGGGCAATCAGCACCCAAAGGGCCCATTGTCACAGCTGTGGTGATGGAGTGGGGTGGGGAGAGCCTTGAAGTACTTGAGATGAAAGTGGACGCGCGTTGCCTAAGGGCGAGACCTTGCAAGATTTCGCCTGCGAGATCTCTAGCGAGCGAGCGTCTTTAGGCAACATCCAAGAGTCTCGCGCACGAGGCGGAAGTTTTTCGAGCCAGCATGCGGTCATACGAAACCCCGAGCAGCCACGAAGCGTCATTGTTTTAGGTCTAAATAAAAGGTTTTAAAGGTATATTTAACATCAGAATGCACTTTCTGAAATATTTGTTACATAAAATGGCAACAATTGACACCTGAGTACGTACATTTCAAATTTGTGTCAGTACTGTTATCGTCTGCTCGTCTGCCGCGTATACGAAATACCGAACAGCCACGAAAAGTCTTGGTTTTAGGTCTAAATAAAATGTTTTAAAGGTATATCAAACATCAGAATGCACTTTCTGAATTATTTGATGCATAAAATGCCATAAATCGACACTTGAGTACGTACATTTTATGTCAGTACTGTTATCGTCTGCGATGTACACGAAATACCGAACAGCCACGAATATATATGTCGAATACCCAGGAAAAGTCATGGTTTTAGTTCTAAATAGAAGGTTTTGTGTCAGTACTGAAAACTACTGTTATCGTCTGTTCGTCTGACGTGTATACGAACTACCGAACAGCCACAAACAGCCACGAAAAGTCATGGTTTTAGGTCTACATAGGTTTTGTCAGCCATCTTTCTCTTGCCGGCGAAGATGCCCTAAAGGCTCCTCGCGAGTCCTTGCAAGGTTTTTCCTGCGAGAGGTGCTGGGCAACACTTAACTGGAGTTCTCCTCGCGAGGTTTCGCGAAACCTCGCCTTAGGCAACACGCGTTGGGATTACATCGGTGCTGTTGGTATCAAATGACTGTACAATTATATGTTATATCCATATTCTTTGGGTTGAGTGGGCAGTACATGTCCCAAAGTATCTCCAAATCTACTTGATTGTATGCAAGATAAATATACTTTCTAAAAAGGGGGTTACCAAGGATACAGAAACATCGATTAGAACAAACTGCAAAATGTGATCAGGTACCTACTGTTTGTCGCTGAAATTGTTTTGCAGGTATAAAGCCAAAAGACCATCTGGCTCTGTGTCACTGATCTGTTACCAGGATCCAACTCGCAAATCAATGATCGGTTGAAGTCTGCATAGCCTTTTAAAGGCCTTCTTCTTTCTCCCCCTACTCCCACCCCCGAAACTTCTTTTTGGTGTGGATTGGGGAGGAGTAGGGATAACTTTTTTTTTCAAATGTGCCATTTCTTTCTTTTGTGTTGTGTAAAAGAGCTGGTCACAAGCTGTGGCAAAAAAAAAGGATGCTACTCTCCCATTACCCAGGTTTAGGTATGGATTTGTCAAAAGTAATTAATTTTATTCCATGGAAGTGAAATGTACAATCTTGCGAGAGACTTAAAAGTACTCCGAGACATAATGCCAAGTATGTTTGTTATCTCTGGCAAAGGAAGTTTATTTTGAATAGATTTTTGTAAAACCTCTTCTAAACATCAAGAAAACATTCTAACACAATCTAAAAATGGAATTTTTTTTGGGGGGGGGGGTCTGCTACTTAGATTGTGATGATGGTGGTTGTTTAATGAGCTGCGTTGGTAGCTGAGAAACAGACGTTTTTCTTGTCTTCTTGACACTGTAGTGTATGTGATGAAAAATACAGAAGGTAAACATGCCATTACCACCATGTTACACTGTGTGCTTATGATAAAGTATGCTGTGTAATTATTAAGGTATAATTATTATGCTATATAATTATCAAGGAAGGAAGGATGCTAGAACCACCAAAAAGAAACTGCAGCACCAGGTTACTAATGTAAATTAAAATCTGCCATCTTTAAATCAAGCTCTGGTGAAACAGACAGCCTGCTCCCCTCCCTTCTTTACTGAACATGGTGGTCGTCTCTAATTGTTTGACTGATCATTTTTAACCTTTTTTTTTTAATTTCCCCCACTTTTCAGTGTCGGTGTACCAGCCTATTCATCTTTGTATGTTTAGACTGATACATATGGGCTCTGACTGTTACAGCTATGCATTTAGCAGGGGCTACATATATAGTAACCCCCCACCCCCAATAATTATGAGATTTAAACTCCACTTTATGAAGTTATTAAATTAAGTACAAATTAGACAAAAAAATCTCTTTTTTTTTAAAACAAATGATGCACTAGACAAATGGCAGCCTTCATGTGGAGGACATTTTGAGTGATCATCCCATTATCAACGGGGTAATATTTTTTTACACTGTAACTACATTTTGGAGAGCTGTAACTATACAATGCTATCTGTGCCAATATTATATGCTACAAATATTCTTGATTTTTTTCTCATTTTTATGTTGGTAAATAAACCTATTGATTCTGACAGAGAAATTTGTTTCATATCTTTTAAAGCCTGTTCTTCTGGATATGGGCTATGAAATAATTTTTACAGCAGTGTTATAAGGTTTTATTTGAAGATATCTCACTTTTCCTAAGTGTACAGTTCATCAAGGTGTGAAGAGTAATTACTTACAAACATTTTTCCCCAGTCTTAATTGTTGGTATCAGCTGACCATGAAAAAACATTGTTCATACTGCCTAGAAGTATGAAAGCAAGCTTTGGGTAGATTATTTTAATTGTGGATATCTCACATTTCCAAAGCATACAGCACATCAAGGTATGAAGAGCTATAACCCACACATTCTTTCTCCCTACCAGTCTTTAACAATAGTAGCAGGTGAGTGTGAGAAAATGTCTTCATATTGAATAGAAGTATTGAGGCAAGCTTTGGGTATATGATACATGTGTACATCAAAATGCACTTTTGCCCTCTCACAGTACATATGGTCTGTGAACCTGGGATGGTCAGCTAGTTTCCTTCATGCTATGCAGTGTTCATATGCCTCTAGTTCATCACAGGATGTTTTCTGCTAGTTTCATAACATTTCACATCTGTGACTAAAGGATACATAATCTAAGTAGACACAACAGGTAATGCTCTTAATTGCCTAACTGCTCTTTTACTTGCTGTGGTGTTGATGTCACTTTCTGTACACTTAACATGGTTCAGTCTCAAACCTGCTTAGCTTCTCTGTTCCTGTACGGTAATAATTCAACATCTCCATATTTTGTATTAAATGTTTATGGGTGGATGAAAATAAAAAATTTTACCAACGCCAATTTTTTTGGTTTTGTGGTTAACGGTTAATCTCTGTTTCATTGTATTTGTGGCTTGAATAATGATGAACCCTAAGTTCTATGTTTCACAGGAGTTTTTGTTGTTTAGTTTAGAAGACCATTAGCAGTTCCATAAGTTCAGAAGGCAGTGGCAGTAAGTGTGCACTAGTATGGAGAATTGGAACATGGGAGATTAGCTGATCATATATGATCCTCTGTGAACTGTGAACAGGAATGTGCATTAGAGCCGAGAGGGTTATGACTGATGCACAAATATTCCACAGCACTCTAAGTGGGGATGTTTTTCTACCTTGATTTCAGTGTACAGATTTATAGTTCCAAGCTCAGCAGTTTTGTCAAATATCTTCTTCATGAGGAATAGTCATCTTTACAATGTTAAAAAAATGACAATATACCTGTGCTTTTACATTCTCACCAAAATAGTTAAGAGTTGTTCTTAATAAGTTGCAGTTATACATCTTTCACAGAAAATGCCTATGATCACCGGGCTCACAATCAGATTTTAAAACAATTACATAAGAAATTGTACATGTGCGTAAGACACAAGTTCAGTTGTGTGCTGTTAAGAAAAAGGTGGAAATAAAGCACAAACAGTAGACTTGGTGCTGACTAGTATAAGAATTTTTTTCTTCTTTCTTTTCGTGGCACCAGTATTGTAAACAATAGAAGAAAAAATAAACATGTCGCAAACCACAGTAGACTACAGCACAGCCAATACATCACCCATAAAAAATAGATTATCTCAAATCAACTAATAATGTAATTGTAAACAAAAATCTGAAGAGAATGACTATACTAGGCTAGACTAGACTTGCAGAGGAAAACAATGCACAAAAGCAGTCTGAATGATGGAAAAATTTGCATCAAAAATGATGTCTATTACATTCTGCCAGCCACCCCACCTCCCCAATAAAGTGCAATAATAAAAAGGAACAAGTTACTGTCCCTTGGACTTGGAGATAAACCAAAGTTAAAAATGGAACTGAGACAAGTTGAACATTAGATGAAAGTTGACAGTTTGGGGGGATTAACCCTTCGCCAGGACAACATAAAAACAGACTAAGATAAAGGCAGAAACAGATGAAGGCAGACAACAAAAATTTAACTGAGAGAAGTGGAGACTCAAAAAGTGGCTAGCAAGGGAAGTCATGGATATAGCCAATCAGATCACGACCAGCCTTTGCGATCGTGGCCAATCAGGGTGGGTAGCGGTAAAGGAGAAGGATGGATGGGGGAGGTTAGTTACAAAGGGATTTAGTTACTAAAGGAAAGTGAAGATGCAGCTAAAAGGGAGAGGGACAGACGGACAGGATAAAAAGGTGAAAATAGGTGGTTGAGTCTGTGTTGTCCTGATGAAGGGATAATGCCCTGAAACTGTCGATGGTCTGTCGTCTATCATTTAATTTAGCTTGGCTCAGTTCCATTTTTTAAAATGTCTATTTATTTTCAATGCACGCTATATTCTGCAAACCTTTAACAATTTATATTTGTGATTTAGTTCTGTTCAAAAGTGATCAACCAGGAGCCAATGGTCCCAAGATGCTAAAATATAAATCATGAATCCATTGTTTAAGCAGTTTGACTTCAACAAAATATAAATAGCATACTACAATAATCATTTAAAGAAAACTCTTGACAGGATGAATTAAGTTTGTTAGGTCCTTGCTTGATGAAATCAGATGAAAAGTTAAACCATTTAAGGAGCAAAATGTGGAATGTTTTTCATTTTTATAAATTCATAAAGGCACTGCCAAGCCAAGAGCACTTATAAATCAAAACAGTGCCTCAGGCTTATATATATGAAATGAGATTTTCCACATAGCCCTGCTGACATCCCCACCCTTGTTCTAAACACCCCCATGTTAAAGAATTTATAAACACATTTTATTCAAACATATTAGTGCTACTAATGTTCCGCATTTGGCAAGGTAGCTACTAGATTGCCAGCTTTCAAGTCTTAGGTATGACTTTGCCAGGGTGTGAACCATGAACCTCCTGCCGTGGAAGTGGATGCCTCAACTTTTGGACCACCAAGGCAGTCCAAACACATGAAGAAGTAACTCTACAATAATACATACCAGTGGATTGTATAGTGATTTGTGGTGCTTTCTTATTAGCTTATAATAACACATTCTAGTTAGGTCTTGTAAGTATGGCATGCAGTGTTTGCTGTGCTCTGCGACTATAATCCTTTACCCATCTTGAAATCATAACTGGATTCAGGTAAGATGATTTTTAAAAAAATGGCATGCTTACTTAAAAAGATACAAAATTAATATATCACTGATCTACATATATAATGGTAAAGTTATTCTAAATTAAAGTTTCCTGTCATGTACCCATATCTACACTGTAGCAAATGGCTAATTAAAAAAACCTATTTCATACAGAAAAAAGCAAGTTCTATTTCCTCGTTCCATGCATACAGATGCTCACTCACATCCTATTTCATGTAAGCATACATCACAGAATATGGCAAATAAAATAACCTTTCTCATACAGAAAATAAATTTCCTCTGTAGTGAATAAGTCCACTCCCATCCCATTTAGGTGATTGAATGATAGGTACACCATACTGCACAAGAAAATAACAAAATGCTTTTATTTTAAAACTAAAATATTGTTCTATATCTATGCACATGCACACAGATTTTCCTCCCATCAATGAGATCATCACTGACACATTTCATTCCCACAGAGAACTACAGTACCAAAGTGCAGAAAGGAAGAAATTCTGATGATTCCAGGTAGTTCACATCTCTGGCAATATAATGAGTAAAGATCTGTTCCAATAATGTTTCCAACACTGTTTTTTCAGTTTCATGTCATAAACTGCACAACTTTTGATCTCCAGCATATCAAACAAACCAAATAACATTCAGCTCTAACATGTATATCTATGTTAAATATGCTGTCATCAGGTGTCTTCCTGATGTCCTAAGCTGAACACCGGAAAGTGTAAAAAAATACACATGTAATTTGCATATTTAAAAAAAGATACAAAAAAGATACTATCACAGTAGACAGGGACTTTATGAATACAACCAATGGAAAAAAGTTAAAGAGTAGGGTTTCACTAGTAACATGAGACTTAGTTGTTTTTGTAAGACATTTTCAGTCATTTGCCTGATTGTACAAATAACTGTGCCCCTGCCACTTTATCAATAGGTGGTCCAAGATAAATGCGCCGTGAGTAGAAGATGATGACTCTTTCAACAAATATTGCACCGAAGTACCACAGAGGCAGGTACTCTAGGGTGACCAGCCCCATAAAGTCTCCATGAAAGGGGGTGTAATCCCATGGACATGCATCAAACTGACGGAGCACATATCCAGTACTAAATTCCCAGCAGTAAGTCCATATTGTGTATACAACTGCTCGCAACATAAGTGGTATATGGCGAGCTTCTAAGGCAAGATACAGCTGTTCAACCACTAGTACTGAGATACCATAAATTGGAAAGGACCAGATGCTTGTTACACCAGGAAGTTTCATATTGAAGTTGACCACAAATTCCCATATAGCTGTGAACATCACTTCTGTAGCATAGCCGTGAATGGCATAGATGTAGAAACGCCCAAGTATAGTCAATGCTACAAGCTTTGTCATAATTCTGGAAAAAGAATAAATATTCTATGTGATACACTGCACAATAGAAGCTTCTATTTCTGTAAAACAACAGACGTAGACAGGAAGATGGAAACGTGGCTAAGTAAAAATAATCTAATCCCCAGTTTGTTTGTTTGCAATTTTACAGTATGATGGTTCTTCTGACAGCCTCGTAAGTCGTTTTATATGATTTATCCTTCATATCTCATTATCTGAGCCGTTCTAGTTCCTCTTGCAAAACTCCCCATGGGCACTTTAAAAAAAATTTGCGAAGCCATGTGAAGTTTCACATACATGCACGATGTAAGTAATGACAGCAATCTAGCACACCACCAAAGATTGTACAAAATCTGACACCACCAGAGTACAGTTCCCGTGCAGTTATCTCCACCAACGACCGTTTCAGCAGAAGAGCAAGGTTCGGTCGTACAACCAGAGATACTCCTTATCTCTGGTACAACCTAACTGTACTACTGCAAGCAGTAATAATCATGATCATGGCCCACGTACTAAAGGAGGAAGATGAATGGTGTCAGAAACATGAAATGTTCTATTTTATCAGCCTGTAGACGGACAGACATAGTTTTACCGGGCTTGGGGCGTGGGGTCTGTTTCCCAACTGCCAAAGCCGCTTGGACATGATTGTTTCCCCTATCTACCAGCGGGCCACTGATCAAAGGGAGACAACTGTTCATCAAGAATGAGATTGGGAGTCTTCGAAGCAGACGACGGGACATTTTCGCGTTTACATTTCGTCCCATTTATTTCACACAGTACTTCAGGGTGTCTCACAGAATAGCTGTTAGTGAAGATTTAGCCAGAGTCAAGGCATATTGGCTGGGTCTATTGAAAGCTAGAAATCCAGCAACCAATCCAATGGCATAGGTCAATTGTGCATATTCTCTGCAGGAGCCACACCAGTTATTTCAGGTATGTGTTGGGGTTATTTTGTGGCGGGATTTAAAAAATAAAAGTAGAAGCGTAAGCATTATAATAATGGTGGTGGCTATTACAGAGATACAGGTGGTAAACTTCTAATACTGGGGCTAGGTAAACAATAACAGGTAGGAACATGGTTGTAGTCTTTTATGGTGGTGGAGATGAATGGCTGGCTGACAAAAGTCCTGGAGGGCACCTATGGCCCATATTATACGATGCAAGAAGGTAGATTGATGCTTTCTGTTTCAGTATGAATTGTGAAGCACAGACAATTTAGTAATTAAATCAAAGGACACACAAGGGTCTATTCTAAGAGGAATTAAATTGAGTCTATTCTGTCTAAAAGGGATTAAATTGACAGTCCAAATTGTGACAGAAATACACCTTCAAAGGATGTCGACCTGAGGCCGCTCAGAGAGTCAGATTTGTAGAAATAAAAAAACAGAGGCCTGTTTGTACTGTTTCAGTACAAATTTAACAGTTTGGGTTCTTATCATTAAAATGTATGCTATGATCATACAAAATTTGTGAGTTTCACAAGAAGAAATATGCTGGTTATATTGAGAATATAATGTGACCGTCAACCCGAGGAATAAGCCATTTCAAAAGACATGACAGCACCACCATAAAGTAGAAAGGGTTGCGGAAGGGGAAGGGGAAGGGGAAGAGATTTAGCTGCCACGGCAGACGACATATAAACTGTCAGTTTCACAAGTCTGGAAACAAAACCACATGCACATTGAGACAAAAATAAATTTAATAACAATTCTTCATTTCATTTCCAAACAACTTCACTGCTGTTATTAGCAATCCACTTCAACAGTACAAATGGCCAGCTGTCAGTGGCAAGTGTTTTTAATATTGCAGTACAGCAGCATCCAGTCCTTGTGAAATACCTCAAGCATGGCTGGCAAGCACATTAAAGAAATGGTAAACCTCATCATTGTCCACCACACCAACCACAGTACCACATTCCTCACATTTCACTGGGTGAAATTTGTCCTCATCTTCAGATGTGGTTGTTTTTCCTACAGTTCCCTCTTCTTCAGTAGACTTATATTTTTTTGACTTTGACTTTTTTTTGGGTGCTTGTTTGGGTACTTCCAAAAGTTCGCTTGCATCAACTGTGCAGTTCATGACAAACATAGCTCGATACTGGTTGTGATAAACTTCATGCCTGCAACAATGTAAAAATTAAAACAAGCTGTAATGTTTATCTCTGGTTCATAAATGAAGCTCAACAAAATCTTCCCTGTAAAGATTTAACTTCTTTTTCTATCATAAGTATACATTATATATGTATGCAAATTTAATCTTGTAAACACTATATTTTTATAGCCAAACATTGAAATGTTAAAATAATTACAGATAATAGATACATGTATTATAAAAGTCAAATAAGTAATTTTTTTGTTCTAGAAAGGCTTATTGAAATCTACAAATTCTTATTAGTTCTTCACAATTTCATGACATGTAAATGCAAAGCTGCCAACATGATCTTTCAAAAAGAATCCTTAACTGATACAGAGAAAAATAAATTAAAAATAATTAAAAAGTCCTTCACAACCCACTCACTATTTCCTAACAGAATGTATCTTTATTATTTTATCACTGTTTTCAAGTGCAAGTACCTCTGGCAGTCTATGCACAATGTAGTTAAGCATGCTGGACAATCAAGCACTGCATCACTTCTTGGGGCTGCTTTCTTTCCCGACTTCCTGTCATCGCTGTTTGCATTCTGACTGTTGATGCCACGGTGTATCTCAAGCTGCTGGTCAACCCAGCGTTGGTCTTCATCATCCATGGCAGGATCGTACATTAAGTCATCATTCGACAGGCTTGTGGACTGATGCTCAGGTTTTCCATCACCTTTGTCACAATTCGTTTCATTGCCATCAACGCCAGTGCAGTCACCACTAACTGATCTTGCAGCCTGATTCTGGTGCTCTTTGGTCCTGCCATCTGCAAAGAATGATAATTACGATGACTCAACACACTTGTTTTGGTCATGGACCTGTAAGCACTACACATTTTGAAAATAACCCTACTTTAGCAAAGACTGCCTAACTGGATTCATAATGCAAAGAGTGTACAGCAGTACCTGTAAAAAGTGGACACCTGACACTGTCCACTATGGTGTCCGTTACAGGTATTCACAGGCACTCACAACAGGCCTACCATCCTACTGGATTTCCAACCCTTTTCTACTGCAGTATACTAGCCTCTTTTTTTTTTACAGTTGCCAGAATGGCCTAATTGTCATTTTCTAGAAAGTTTCATCCTGTTCTAGAAACTTCAAATTCCAGAATATTCTACGAGGTGCTAGAGAGTTTCTAGCACTTCCAACTTCTTATGCAATATAGATATTTCTTATAGCAAGACTGCATCAGACCAAATTCTATTAAGTTCTTTTGTGTTCTGAAAACTTCTACTACAAAAAGTTCTGCCATGTGTTGGAGGCTTCCACTGCAAATCGAAGCTTTTTTTACTTTTCTATTTCTAAAGACATTTCATACAATTAACTGCCCTACCACGTTTTCAAGAAAGTGCTATCATGTTGTGGCAACTTCTAATTCTACAATTTTTTTATGCGCAGTTTTGTGAAAGCTGACCAATGCCTCTCAGGACCACCCTTGGATGACAACTTACTGAAACTTTCACAGGGTTCAAGAGAGGTTTGTATCACTGTATGCCAGTTTCTCTTGCTTCTCCCCAGAAAACATTACACTGCAGGCATAGCTGCAATGGCTCTTCTACTTCCAATAATAGTTAATGTATACTAGTTCATTTGCAAATACAACTTCATGGTCATTTAATACAGAATATTATCTTTCATAGGCAAAATTTCATGGAAACTTTGTGACTGTCCAACACGAGAACTCAAGCTGGAGTGTGCGTGTGATTGAGAGTGTCCACTACAGACAAAGAATAACAAATTGGACTAAAAACAGTACATCTGCCCATTTCAGAGAGGTGTCTGTTATTTTGTGGTGGTGGTGGCTGGGGAACGTTGCATTGAAAACAGACCGTTTCCAGGCCAAACTGACAGTTACGTTATTAAAAGAGTTGAGGTACTCATAGGGGCTGCTGAACCAACAAACCAACCTCGATTAAAAAGTAGTTAACAGGAAAAGGAAAACTGAATGTTTTAGTCAGGGTTGTAGGGGAGTAGGGGTGTATGAGCCCAACTTTTCTGTGGGCCAGTATTGTAAGGGTAGAGCCCATCTCTTTCCCAGCTGAGTCACCTTCCCTGATCCATGGGTCAGGTACCCATTCCAGCTGGGTGAACTAAGGGAAGTGTGGAGGCCAGCACTTTCATCACTTGGTGATCCATGTCCATAAGTCAGCGTGGGGAATTTTTAAAAACATCAACCAACTAGGTACAAGACGAAAATGAGATTATGGTTAAAAAGCAGTGCCCCCACTCGCCTCTTGCTTCTTCCATCAACTGAACTCTCTCGTCCAGTTCGGCATTCATCTCTCTCTCAAATTCATCCTCACTGGAAGAAAGGTCTGCTATCTGTGGCTGCCGTTTAGTTGTCTGCAGCTCGTGCCTTTCATGCTGCCGTCTCTGGTTGTTCTGGCGCAGACGACGGCGTTGTTCCAGGGTACCATTCAAGATTATGTCAATCTCATCCTCAGAACTGATATGAATTTTGGAAAAAAATGAAATGTTAAAATTGTAAATAACTTATTCTTTGAGTGTGAGGGCACACATTTACAGTGTTTTGGCATGAATGCTAGTCAGTTCTCTCACCACTTCCCTGAAGAACAATTCGTGGAGCATAATCAGTAAGCACGACCAACGACGAAATCGATATTAACACAAAGTACAAAATAAACGAGTTTTGTAGTCTAAAGACTAAAAGCAGATTTACACCTCATTATGTTGCCACTAAGTTCTAGAAAATACTGCTACTTACTAGACCTAGTAGTAGTACTAAAGTAGACTACACTACAGCCAGTCACCCTTACGTTGCTGTCAGTTTCCCAATCAACGCAGTTGTCGCCGAGTTAAAATGCTGTTCAACCTAATAACACAGCTTCTATATATTTATATCGACAAATACTGGTAAATACCTTTCTGCGCTGTCTTCTTCGCTGTCATCACCAAACTCAAATTCGCAGTAATCATATGAACGTTCTGCGACGTACCTCGCCATTTAGAACACTGCAACAGAGCGTTTCCAAAAAAAAAACAATAGTGCAGCGCCGTTATATCTAAAACAGTTAGGTTGTACGTCCAAAACAAGTTTGTTACGTTTAGATATGGAATTTCTCTTATTTCAATCAATAATGTAAAATCCGTTGAACACTCACTAACCGCAATTAATCTGTAGAGCTAACTCCTGAAAATGTCTCACATGAAAGGGAGATCACAGTGCACTGTCGAAAGTTCCAAAGACTAAGGGAGCTAGCTCTTTGACACATATAATTCTGCTGTCACATTTTTGTCAAGTCTATGATAAATATGCTAGAGCTGATTTTGATAAGCCTCCTATTTTCATCGAGACAATTTTTTATTTCGGGTCACAAGCGAATTTTGTTTTTACAATGATGTTTAATATCATCAGAATTGAAGGGAACGTCCCAGTCTGGGGGGAGGGGGAATTCATTGGTATTACAGTTGTTTTGATTGGTTACAATTGAAACTTCCCCAATTATTACCTCCTATTGTTTTCAAACTCAATAAATTAGGTTATATCTTGGTTTAAAGAAAAGGGAAAGATACTTTCCACTGATGCTCCCTATCGAACTGCATAGAAACAAACACTTTAAATTATGGAAGTAACTGCACATCGCACAAAAGCCGCAGAACCATTAACCAATCCCCAAGGTCGTCTTTTTACTGCATGGAGTGCACTGACCTCGGGGGCACACGTTGCACGAGATAGGGACAGACAGTTCGAAATTTAAAGGGTTGAGATGTGTAAACACAGTTACGGTGCGAAGATGTTCGGATGAGGATGTAAGGCCTTATTATGACATCAGAATGGACAAAGGCCAAAGAAAGATCCTTCGCTCGCCGTCCTTTAAACGAAAAAGCAAGGTTCAGGCAGTCAGCCAGAGGGTAAGCCTACTTTCTACTACTTGTACTAGTGCTAATGTTCTACCTGTCGTCTGCCTGTTCTAAACTCGCTGTTCATTCTGTAGCATGA
The DNA here is from genome assembly GCA_004794575.1 of Lanistes nyassanus. Taxonomy (NCBI): domain Eukaryota; kingdom Metazoa; phylum Mollusca; class Gastropoda; order Architaenioglossa; family Ampullariidae; genus Lanistes; species Lanistes nyassanus. The sequence continues at coordinate 414,823 of SMGT01000001.1, read as the reverse complement.
CACTGACTAGAAACGAGAGATGTGTCGGCTGAAGAAAATGTATAGATTTTATTCATTCAGATCTGATAGCAAAATAAGTCGTGTGCGGAACTGTTGCTATCGTGGCACCGTTTTTTTTGCAAAGATAGCTGTTACGTATAAATGTAGAGAAAACTGTGTTAAAAGCAACATATAGTACACAGGTGTTTTCCGCTAGGCTGCACTCCTGCTCGCCCTGTATTGGTAATTTGAGTAAGTCAGCATCTGTCCGATTAATTCGTAGGTCGTTTTGATGTTAATATTACAATTAGGAGAGCATTCTAAGTGGGGCAGTGGCATCACATCAGGACTAAAACAGACAGACTCATGAGACTGGGATTGTAAACTGAATATTCTTTACGAGTCGATGACACACAAATCCGTAGTGTACACCTTGAAACAAACCTAAAATGCTCACTGAACTGAATAGCCTTAGTTATAGGTTTATGGGCACAACTATAAACGCGGCAGAAAACGGTTTGCAGAATCTGTACGCTCAGTAAATGCTGTCTTATGATAAAATCAAAGAGAATTCCAAACAAATAAGATCAAGCCTTTAACTTTCAGTGAACTTGTGAGTCTAGTTATCAGCATGAGCTGGGTGCAGAAATTTAATGAAAATGAAGATATTTTAATTAACAGTAACATAATCAGGACACTTTCTGGAACTTTGATGTGTCTCTGTTACTAACAGTTCAAAGTTCCAGAAAGTGTCCTGATTATTTTGTGGTGATTTATTGTAGAAGAAAAGTTAGAACCTTCAGAAACATTGGTAGATTTGGAATGGAATGTTCAGGTATATGTTGATAGTTGTTGATAAGTAATTTAGTAAGAAAAAGTAAGTTTTGATATGGTTCCTTTGCCTGAGCATGTTCTACTTTGTCACTAGTCCATTGCATTTGACTGTGCATACAACGATGGTTTGGACATACCCGAGTGTTGTGTAGCCCTCTTGTACAAGTTGCAGTCTTTATTTATTAATCTGCTTCTGAATGTGCTAAATTTGGATCAGTGTAGTAAAGTGGAAATGAAATAACATACACTGATGATATAGATGAAGCAGCTATTTTCACTATATGTGGGAGAGCAGTACAGATGATGGTCATCATTACACTATTGAGAACATCTGTATCAGTATGCTGGGGAGAAGCTTTCTTGTCATTGTTCTTGGCCAGAAATATACTTTGGGAAGCAGTGGCTTAAAAGATATTATAGTATTGTATTCAGAATATTTTAAATGCACATAAGTCATTGTAGAGCTTTTCACTTTCAGTTTAGTACAAGCAAGACCTTAAACAGTACTTAGGAGCGGATCTGAAAATAATGTTAGACATTATACAGTAATAAATACATTTTCTTTCTATGAGATAATGCCTAAAACAAATTGTAAAAACAATTTTTTAAAAAGTTATTTTATGTTTTCTAAGCTATGAGTAGTGAACATTCATTAACTGAAACATGAAAATTTCAAAGTACTATATAAAATTTGAGGGTGTAGGTATAGTTTTATTTTTGATCTCAAGTTGCAACATTTGCAATATATATTGTTACTGGATTAAAGCAGCTCGACTTCATAAGTTTGTGCTGTTGTTTTGTAATGGATAGCAGCCTTCTTCAGAATAGATTTTAGCAAGAAAAGCAAACAAAGATTATTTTAATAAATGAAATGCCATGTTTTCACTTATGAGGAAATAAACAGTAATGCAAAAAATTGCACATGTACTTATATTTTTCAGCACTTTATTTGGAAATAATAAATGGTGTAATATGGGTAGAATGTAATTTCTTACTCATGTTTCGAAGTAGCTCTTAGTACTAAATTGTTACTGTATGATCTGTTTTCTTTTTCTTTTCTTTCTTTTTGAATAGTGAAAATGAAAGGTGCTATGCATGCTGGGAGATCCAGCACAGTGAACAATTGTATTTCACTAATTGAACAGATCTTCAGTTTGAATGTGCAGCATAGCATTATATCTGTAAAGGGAAGAAAGACTGCATGAACACTGGAGTGAGAGAAAGAATACTAGAGCGTTTGGTGAGCAATATTTGCTAGCAATAGACAGGTGTTTTTTTCACACCTGAAGTCATCTTTAACTGATGCACTTGTGCAGGGGTAGTATTTTTGGTGCCGCAAGGCTGGCTTTTAGGTGCATTTGTAAGATGTAACATCTGTGCTGTACTTCTTATTTAAAAGGGCCAACAGGGGAGTAATGGTCTAGCAGTGAAGATGGTTAGTATTTTTTCTTTTCCCCTCCCCATCCTTTAACCTCAGCTGCTTCAGAGGTGTGGGGGTAGTAGGGGAGGGAGAAAAAAGGTTTCTGCAGGCTGACAGAGGGAAGCTGCAGAGTTGTGGGTTTTGTGGCAGGAGGGATCATGTGAGTTGTCAGTAAACAAGCACAGACATCTCTGCCATCTGCATGAGGGCATTTTTTTTTTCATCTCTGTACCTTTAAAGAGGGGGGAAAGATGCCATATGTTACTGAAACTTTTATAGGGGTACATATATTCAGCCTGCAACAAGAAGTGTGTTGTGGTTTATGTTTTAGTCCTGCTGATGCATGAGATGGCCATGGGATAGCCTTTAGTTGCCTTCTCTGTGCAAGATCATAAACACCCTTGGTGAATAATAAGAAGGTGCTTTAGTTTCATAACCATTGCAAGAGCTGAAGTGAAAGTGCGTTATATATATATTGTGTGTGTATGGATGTGTTGCACACAATCTTGTCTTGCACTTGCAAAAATCATGATCAGTTGACCAGTATAAGAAAATAAGAAAATATAGTGACTTAGGTTACTTTTCATCACCTTTTTTTTTGTAAATGTTATTTTCTTGTTGACATTCTTGGGGCAGCCCACAGCTTAGCAAACCAGTAAGGTTTGTCACCAATGTAAGGGGCTGCATCAGATGCTCCATCCCCCCCCCCCACCTTTTCCTGCTACACAGTGTTGTACAGCTGTGTAAACTCTACATTATGTGACTAAGCTGGATGATAACATTTATAAGAAACCAATGCATCCATTAAAGCTACTGGATGGATCACATGTTGCACTAAAATCTCAGAAAGGCAAGTTTTCGGGGGAGTAACTTGTCATCGAAATAAATTTAATTTTTTTATTTTATTTAGAATACACCATCCAACACCTTCTGCTATTCTGGTCATGACATAGCCTTTGTTGATGACTTGAGGTGAAAACTCTAAACCTAGAATGATGCATATATGTATATGTATCATCCTGGTTAAACAGCCAACAATCTTGATAGAATCTTCGTCTTTGTCCTGTTCTAGCTTGGTCCAGTTCCCTTGTTTTTATTTTTTAATTGGATTTTCCTCCAAGCGGTAGTCACTTGTTTTTCTTTTAAATCTTGATACAGTTGATTGACTAGATTTGAGACTGTGGAAGTTTGGCAGCAAGGGAAAGGGGAAACTCCTAGAGCACTAGAACTTTGGAGAAAGGGTGCAATCAGTTTTTCACGTTACTTTTGTCATTACAAGCTAATGCGATGAGGCTTTGACGCATGCTGAGGCAGGACACCTAACACATCTGTCACACCCAGAGCAAACAGGACTGCAGCCTTAAGGCAATGGGCATACTACCAGTGACACAGGACGGTTAATCACAGCGCGCAAGCCCCTGCACTGGCCTTTCAGCTGGGAGAGTAACGCACTCGTATTTTGAAGAAGTTCGGAAGTATCTCTGATCACAGGATATGTAGTATCAGGTATTAAGTAACTGGTGCTGAGACAGCCACCTGATAGGAGGTGACCGGGATCATACGTGCGATACATGTTTGTGCTGCACAGAGGAAACTAAATCATTTCCGTTTGCTCGCAGTTTTCCTATGACTGTTGCTTCCTGTTCGCGGTGACAGAGTAACTGGCTCGGCGACATTGATGTAGATCACTAGATATCTACCTGCAGCGGCATTTTGATCTCGTTAAGCATGGAATAAGATGAGTATCATCGCAGTGGACGATTTAGTCGGTGATAGTAAGTGAAACCTAAGGTCAAGGTGTGCTGTGCAATTCGTCACGGAGGCGAAAATGTCGAAGCGCAACTCGTCAGCTGCTGTTCTGAGCAAGGTAAACCAAGATAAATATTGCCGTGCTGTTGTGTAACAGAGCAGCTTTATCTACCCACGGTCCTGGTTGCTTTGTTTAAACACACAGGCACACGGACGGGGATGCCGTGCACAGACACACACATTCACATAGTATTATGAACGTCCATACCAGCATACGCGCGTTCGTGTTCTCGCACACTCGTCATTACTGTTGCTGGCCAGCCTCAGATCTGGGTACGTTTTGTAACGTTTCGAAGTCTGTGAGGTCGCTGTTGTCAGTTTATAATTGCGATCTAAGTTGTGTGCTCCCTAACTTTTGTTTTGAAATATTTTAAGCATTAATAGTGTTTGTGAATGGTTCGCATCTTCAGACATGGGAAGCAGTTCTGCCCTTCAGGTTTCACTGCCAGTATTTCCCCACTGTTAACCACTTTTGTAGGTATCTCTGCGTATAAAGAATTTCTCGGGTCCACACAATGTAAAGAATAATTAATTTTGAGGAAAACTTAAACCGTTCATTCTGTGGTAAACATGAACGCTCACGGAGAAATCTTTTCCTAAGGTTGTGACGACATTTCCAACATCTGCAGATCCGCTTATTCTGAACTCAGAATAATCAGCAGCTTCCGTCACCTTGTGTCCGATCAGATTGCAAACACATTTGTATGTGCCTACGTTCTGTCTAAACTCGACTACTGCAATTCCTTGCTAGCCGGCTGTCCTCTGTATATGCTACAGAAGTTACAGAAACTTCAAAACTCAGCCGCTCGCCTTGTCCTGAAAGCGCGCAAAACAGACCATGCCACACCTCTCCTCCGCACTCTGCACTGGCTCCCCATTCAGGCTCGCATCGATTACAAGTTGTCTACTCTCTGTTTCAATTTTTTCACCGGTGCATGCCCCACCTACTTTTCAGAACTTCTTACAATCTACACTCCAGTGAGACAGCTCCGCTCCTCTTCAGACGATCGCGTTCTCTCAGTACCCCGCATCAGGACAAAAACATATGGACAGCGCATGTTCACCTTCTCGGCATCCACCCAATGGAACTCACTTCCCCACAACATTCGCCACTCCCCATCACTACAGACTTTCAAACGTAACTTAAAAACTTTTCTTTTCCGCAAGTACCTTGACTGACGTCGCGACTGCCTGTCTACATTAACCTACAACTTCCTCTATTATGATACTTTTCCACCCATCTGTGACTGAAGGACGATCTATATCCCAACCTGTGTTTCGTTCATCTCTCCCTCTGTGTGTTTGCTGCGTTCATCTCTCCCTCTGTGTGTGTGTGTTTCGTTGTTTTCACTGAGTATGTGCCTCGTCCGCGGGAAGTGTGCATGAAATGTGTTCTCGCGCGTTACAAATCCACATTTTATTTTATTTATTTTATCTAGTTCACGGTACAGTATCATCTGTCCATCCATTGCCAGCGGGTAACTTCACGCGATCGGATTCTTCGCGTGACGTCAAATTAAGGCGTCACGATTTGTTTATATGACGAAAATCCACGCGTGACGGCAACGCGTCTGTTCGCGAGTTAACGGTCAGTCCTGACCGTTAACTCGCGAGGTTTCTTTCATATTCCATTTGGAAAAAAATGGATATCTTTGCAGTGAAGGAGGGAAATGGTATGATAAATGAAAACGTCGCATGAAAACTCTCTCACACACATTAAACCCTGTGAAGCCTATGGACTTCCGAGCGGTATTTAAAGTTGCACGACTTGCAGTTTTCATGTGTCAAATCGACCTTGCCTTCCTCTGCAACAGTACCTCAAGCATGTTTAACCGTAGGGCTCTTGTCGAAATAACAAGAATACTGAAAAAGAAACAGAGAAGTAAATCTTCGGGGAAACCCTTGACTACAGCTGGTGGTCAGCTTTAGACTTTAGAGTGAGCGAGCATATATGCACAGAGTTTATAGTGAATGATCAGATGAAAATTCGTTCTCTGACGATGGATAGGACTGTAAACTTATCAGAGACGCAGATTTAGTATCAGTACGTGATGATCATTTTGGCGAGACTGAAAATGTGACTATTTCGTTATCACTCGGTGTCTTCTCATTATCCACAGACTAGCACATACACGTACATAGAAAAGTAGATTTGTGGAGAGAAAAAAGAACGTGGAAACGGGGTTTGATTTTAATTTTGGCTTTCCTCCAAATCGTTTTCTGCACTATGTGCAGCGCTGCCGTGTGAACTGGTCAATCTATCGCCACATCTTCCATAAGAAGGGCAGTAATGATGTGGAAGGGGAAATAAAGGACTGCAATGTGAAGGGTACTTAAAACTGCTTAACCACTATCAGATTTAACAGAAGATAGTGACTATAAGCGACCATGCACACACACACACACAAAGCTTCGTGTATCGTGAGGTGGACAGAACAATCATAAAAGGGGGAATTACAGTGACTTGTTTTATGTTGCAGCTGACATTGGAGCGTGTACTTGGCCTTACAGTGACATCGAATGCAGCGTTGTCGTGTGATCCCGTCAATGGCACCATTGCATATCCTGCAGGGTATGTTCTTAAAGGTGTTATTTTGTCGACTTTCTTTGACGATTTATTCAATAGCTCCAGTCTGGTTTCAGCGAATAGCAAATACATCAGCTAGCATCGCCTTGCTAGCGTTTATTGACAGTCCACTCTGTATGATTTCTCGATCGACGTCCCAGTAGGGGAGCGGTGTTGAAACGACTGGTTTGGTTGTCAACCAGACCAGTGTGTACTGTGCACTCTTGGAAATGCTGTCGCAGTTTAGGCTAGCTTTGCTTGTCACGGCATTTGCCACCAGCCGAGTATCGTTTTGTGTTGGTTGGAGACACCATTTATGACATCTTGATGAGTGGCGCCCGAGACATAACGCAGTGGACTCTTCACCTTGTCTAGCGTACAGAAAATTAAGAACAACGCTTGAGGGTTTGGTGGGGGTGCGACATCATTTGCTGTTGAGTCATCACACAGTCCCCTTTCATAAGAAAGCCTCTGACCGGCCCTCCTTCCGTAATAGATCCTTCCTCCTCCCAAAGAACCCCACCAGTCCCTCACGTGCGTGCATGTGTGTTTTGACAACATTTCAGTGTCTTTAGATATGTTAGATTTAGGTGGTCTGATAAGGTGCAGTTAGTAAAGGAATTTCAGGAAGTGACACGCTCTAATTCACAGATATTTAGGATCTCTGCGCCTTCATACATCACCCAAATCACTTGTACGCACCTACATTCTCTCATCTTTTGATCCAGGAGAAATGGTAGAGACTGTGAAGTGAGCTTCATCAGATAGCACCTGTCACTGTTTCTGTGTAGTGGTACTGTAACAAATGCATTAGTGGCTCCAGAGAAATGAACCGTCGTCAGCTGTCAACTGTTTGCAAAGAAGTCATGCAATGCTTGAATTCTTACTTGGATCAAAGCAGTTACGGAGAGATAAAAATGTACTTGCCCCATTTAATATTGCAGGGGTTTAGGTTCAGTCCTTTCGCCATGTGAACGAATTGAATGTTCGCATAGGTGGACGAATTCGATTCGCATCTCGCCTCGTTGCACAATATGAGATAGCCGAGGTGTCATAATACTCAAAGCACACATGGAGGGGGATGGTTGCAGTGGCTTACAGCCAGGACAAACGGGTCTGCCTTTTTCACCAAGGACTACGCTGATGGAATTCAGAACAGCATGACAGAAGAGCGGAGATTTGCTCAGCTTGGAGCCCGAATCTGTCTGTTTAGGACCATCCTTGCCTTATCGTGCAACCCGCAGTGTCAACAAATGTCAAACTATTACTATTCACGCAATTTTGCCACGAACAGCACCATTTATTGAAATTCACCTCTCGCAGAGCGACGCTGCATGCGAGAAAGGGGATGGGGTGGGGGATCTGAGGATGAGGGAAAAAGGCAGACTGAGTTTGCGAGGAGAGACATTCAGACGGTAGGTCAACAGGACGCGGCATCGGTTTTTTTTTCTCTATATGCCTGTTGAATAGATATTCTACCAACAAAATATCAATTTATTATCTTGCACACATTATGCTTTTTTTTGCATGTGGAAATTTTTGTAGCATTTCTGGTGTTTTGTGGGTGGTAAGTGACTTAACGGAGAGATTAGTAGAAATTCATTTGCAAGTAAAGCTTAAGATTAAACATAACAGCAGCCCTCGTACGCAAGAGCACTCTTCACTTCTGCTAAAGTGTATGGTAAGTGCATTGATTACAACGGGCGTTCCACGCGCGTACACACGAGTACAAAAGATAGAAACAAATTTCACGTGAGTGCTTGTGGACCGAAGGTGTGTGTGCATGTTTTCCTGCGTGCTTGTGTTTATATGTGCGCGAGTGTGTGTGTGGGTGGGAGATGTTCCCCATCCTGACAAGACCGCAAGACACATTGCACATTGCCTGAAACTGTTAATTGAGAAAAGGTTATCTTAGACGCCTCGCATCCTTTTGGCTCGAGAGCCGTGATCATTCAACCTTTGCAACCTCACCCTGGTATTCACCCATGCACGTGTGCACAGCGCAACGCACCTGACGGGTTAGTGACTAGGTCGTACACAAGCGAAAAAGGTACACGCATGTGTGTTGTGCATGAAGACGCAACGGGGTGGATCAGTAGACCTTCTGGAGAGAGAGAAAAAAACTTCCATAATTACGAGGATACTTTGTTCTTTTCGTCGTTTTATCTTTGGAGTAAAAGACCTATTTGAGAATGAAACGTAGGCAGTATGCTAAAGAGTGCAATTCGCGGTTTAACAAAATTGTTTGGATTTTGGACGTTCTCGGCGTTTGTGCTGTCTCACCTCCTTGTTAACATCGGCTTCGCACTAAAGATTACTAGTGTTTAGGTTGTTGAAATCGGACGTGAAAGCCAGAGGTACAGAAGCTGGAGATCTGAGCTCAGTAATGCAGAGGGCTTGTTGTCCATGCTGGCAGAGCTTCGGACTAGCGTGTGGAATGTTGCTGTTTCGAGTCCAAGGATTATATCCTGGAGTTAAACGTGCAAACCCCATTCGTCATCACCCGAACATCAGACTGCCTCTCCGCACTCGCCATCTTACTGCTGCTATTAGTCTGGTGATTCTTTCAGTGCATTGCTTAGTAACAGTACCCCATCCCTACATTGCGAAATTACCGCGAGGTGGAAGCATTGTCTTTCTGAAAGTACTTATCTACCTACCTCAATACTGCAGCAAAAGCAGACGGCTTTAAACAGAAACTTCAGCATGAAAATTCTCACGCATGTGGAAGGAATACACGTGAAAATGGGTATCAACGCAACAAGAAATTTCTATAAATTTTGATTTGTCTGTTAACACAATTAGTTCAAGTTTCCTCAGTATTTGGAATAAAACTTTTCTGACTGATCAGTGAACTTAAGCAACCGTTTGTGGCAGCAGTACGTTAGCAGAGATTGGCAAAATGCTCAGCTGAGTGCAGGTCCTTCGTGTGTGTGGGTGGGTGGGTGGTGGTGGGGCTGGGTGGGATTGCTTACATCCATTTACCTGTAAGGTGTGTTACAGTTAGGTATTCGTGTTTGAGTGGAAGCCATTACTTTCTGAATGTGAAGAATTTCATGTGTTTTGAGCTGCTACCCCCCACCCCCACTTCTCGGTCTGTTTCAAGCACCAGCCCACGTATGAGGATATAAATGAAGCGCCTTATGGAACTATTCAGAGTTTTTGGAAAGGCCTTGTCGCATATTGAAGTGCAAAGTGTTGTGTTGTGCACATATTCAGTATGTGAAACTGTAAAAAATAGATAAGCCTGTACTGTGTTTTGTTCACCAGGAGAGAGTTAAGCTACGGATTTCGTGTTCTTAAAATAGGCCTATACCATTGCACCTATGGACAATGGTATGTGCCCTCGGGCAATAGCGTTCTAAAGATTGTAATATTAGTTTTCAGGATCACAGCCGAGGATTGTCAAGTGGTAGCATACTGTAAGCAAATGCTGGCAGCACACGATTCGATCAAGTCAGCTGCAAGCAGTAATAAGAAACTGAGCCACCACGTGGAACACTTGATTCAGTTCCAAATATTCTTTACAGATGTATAATTTTTTTTTAATTTTCGGGGAAAAGACGTCTGCCTGCTGAAATTAAACGAAGTGTTAAATACATGCAATTAGATTGGTTCTTTGCGGCTTCTTTCATGCGACTTTGTCGAGCCGTGTGCGGCCAACTTTAGACAAGGACGTTTGATTTATGACACTACCATGACTCTTCAGGAAAAATACGATCAACAAAAGAGCCGCTTTATGCCACACGTAACGTAAGACCAGCCTTCACACACTATTTGGATGAGAAATAGGATGATTTTAACTGAGATAGCTGAGCGCCAAATCGGAAGTTGGAGTCCCCAGACAGGCTGAACCTTAAAGGTTTTCGGCAGTATGGTGCAAGAAGAGAAAATTAGCTTGTGTTAATGGACATTGACAGGCCAATGCGTTTACTTCAGGCGCAATTTAGTTTGATAAAAAAGAGAAATCTTTGGATCGTGCGTGCGTTCAGATGCCGCTGACGCACGTCTGACAAGGCCCCCTGCCAATGTAGGCGGTCAGTTGTCGGTCACGAAGCACTGCGCTGTTCAGGTGAAAGAAAGAGGTCCGCCTGTGAACTTGAAGATGTGCGGCTGTTTGTAAGACTTTAATGCAGCCCTGTTGCATGCCGAGCTAGCAGTGTCACGTGATTTTACGATATTATTACGTGCAAGTTGATGGTTCAGAAATGGGAGGGTGGCGGCGGTGCGGCGTGCGGGAGCCAGGCATGCAAAACGTTACCTGCTTACGTAGACCTCTTACTCACGTGAGCTAACCGTGAACGTCGGAGAAAAGTAATTTCTCCCTCTCGCTTCCTCCTTGCTCCTCAACCCCTCATTCCTTTCCCATCTCAAGTGCGGGAGTGTACCAGCAACAAAAGCGCACGCGCGCTTTTTTGGAATGCCAGTTCCCTTTTCCGAATTTTAGTCATTAACATGAAACTGCTAAAAGAAGAAGAAAAAATCCTTACCCAACTAGTGAGTCGCATCCTAGTGACGTAACAAGAGATGTTTTAAAACCACTTCCTATATTCTGGGGGCGGGGGGTGAATAAGAGAGGATTTTATTGCAAAACTCGCCCAGATTGCAAGATTTGCGGCCAGATGTGTACGTCATGCCGGGGAGGGAGAGGTCATGGATGACTGCGCGCGTTTTCTGTTGGTATAAATCTAGGAAGCCCTGCGTTTGATGCCATTGTCTAACTGCCTTACCTGATTGACCTAGACGTTCGTACCGTGCTTGCCTGCTGCTACACCTGTCTCGGCTCTCCGTTTCTAACTTCGCCACCCCGAACCTCGCTGTAGGTCCCTCTCTCATCATTTTTCATCCCTATGTCCCCGTCCCACCCCCCACCCCCCGATTTCTTTCGTCCCTCTCCTAGTCGTCCCTGTGTGCGCATGCATGAGCGTAGGCGATAGAGGGAGCGAGAAAGAGAATGCTTAGGTGTTCATTCCGTCAAAAGAATGTCCACACATCACCATGAGGCACCTTTTCTGTATTGCAGTCTTTGCTGTTATCATGGATTTGATAAAATCGTATCTTCGCTGCTAAGTGTGGTCTGCCCTGCAAATAGTTTCAGCTTTTCGGCTGGATGGGGTACTTGCAACTCTCTCTTTCCCACCCTGTCCCTGTTACGTCTCTAGTGGTAGGTGTGTATGTGTGTGAATGCGCGCGCCCATGCCACTTATGCAGAGGGCTGTGGTTCGGACCCCGTGTCTGGCACGCGAATTTGCTTGTCTGAAAGGAAAAGTTACAAGGATCACATCAAGCTGTCTTTGATTGGCACGCGACTTCGCTGTTGATTTATTTGTACAGCTATATGAGAGAAAGGAAAGTGTTTCTCTTGTTCACGACGAAACTTCACCATATCTCCTAACTTCCCCCAGCACCAACCCTACCTCCAACAAAACTTAAAATATGGAGGTTAAAATGTGCACCATGGGATTCGAACTATTTAATCTTCAGTCTCCAAAATCAAGGCTTTATCCACCTGCCGACGGACTACATGGGTAGATTTTGTTCGTTCTAGCTATAAGAGCTACACTGCAAGAATTGATTCTTTGAAGTATAGAATCCCATAATAGACTCAGAAGAGTTTTTTGTGAACCAATATTTTGTTTTGTTTGTGTTTTGTTTGTTTGATATTGTTTACATAAGTCTACTGTTTGATGGCCTAGCAGACGAACAGTTTCCGTTCGCTCATGTAGCTTATTGGTTTATGGGGAAACACCGAAGTCACGTTCGCCAAGTAGCCAGTCGGGGGGGGGGGGGGTTGATATGGTCCTTCTATTTTTTCCTTTGGGAAAATTAAATTCGCGTCCGGCACACGTAGTGTTTATGTTGGTGGCCGGGGTTTTTCTCGAATCTTTTCGGTTTCCACACACTTTCTATTTCCCCAACACCTTTAACTCTTTCTTCCGCTCGTCATGATATAGCGTTTTTTGCTGACTTGACAATAAACAATGAACAACAATATAGATCATCTAGTCATTGAAACTTAAAGGTAAACTGCATGTCATTTTGGAAATATCAAACTTGTGAATACATGTAATAACATGTCAGTTAAAAGTGGATAGAGATGGATGATAAAATGACGTCAGTTGCCCTTACGTAAAAGTGGTTTTGACGTTAGGAGCTGGCAGTCATGCGTGTGACACGCAGTTCACATGCAGGTTAGGAGGGCGAGTTTGCACGACCTGCAACTAATCTAGAACCGCCGCGAACCGCAGCGTTTTTCGGCAGTATTGAATCAGTGGGGCCTAGTCTTTCTCTTGTCGGTAGTTTACCCTTTCTCTGCTGGCGGGCGTTTTTACCTGCCGTCACTCCATCTCTGCACCTACCCCAACAGCCACCACCTTTCTCCTTGCCCTGCTCGTTTGTCTGTGTGGAACTAGAGGTGTATAAGTTTGCGCTCCTTACAAGCATTTTCCAGGCAGAGATAGTTAAAGAAGGAATGCAAATTTTATTTTTAGGTGCCGGATTCCCCCCCCCCCCCGCCATCCCACTGCTTTTCGTTTTCTTATAGAATTTCTGGTTGGTTTACTTTTTAAAGTTCTTAAAAACTAAACCTGTGTGTGTGTGTGTGTGTTAAATGTTCCGTTAGCTTCAGCAGCATTCGAACTCTGTATAGTTTATCTTTCGTTGTTGAAGTGCCGTAAAAATGACTGCTGAATCAAAGTAATGTGCGTGCGCACGTACATGCAGGTATACATGGGTAAAAAAGGGAAGACGGGGAGAGAGTGGCAATAGAGCATGGGTTCGTGCACTTCACGCTAACGAAGAAAGTGATAGGGGAGGGCTAGACGTGCTGGGAGGGGTAGAGAATCGAAAAGACAATGAATATTAAAAACTCTACAAAAGTATAAGAAAGTTTCAGAAGGAACCCACACACAGCCCCTCCCCCACCTCTCCCCCAGAAGAAAGTATTAAACAGAAGTTGGAGAGTGGTTAAGGTTTTCTTTTTAAGTTTTTGATGGCGTCTTAATCGTCTGGTGAACACATGGACATCTGTGCAGGTAGCAGGTATTAGCTCCAGTACTGTCCAGCTGCATTGTATTTTATTTGGCTTTATTGGTTATTTGCCTTTGATTGCAGCTCCGTAAACTAATGAAAAAAATTAAGACAGTAGACTAAATTTTATCTCCCCTACTTCTCGGAAACTCATACAGGTGACACCAAATGACGTAAGATCGGTGTATAGGTATCTCTTTCTCTCTCTCTCTCTCTCCGACCGATATATGTTTAAAAAAAGTTTCGAGGCCGTTTTCTTGCTGTCTTGCATAAGAAGGTTTATGTTGGAAAAGAATAGATGTTTTTTAAAACGAAGAAAAGTCACTAGGGTGTCGCGTGCACGAGGTGGTTTGTACATCATTCGGCTTAAAAACTCTTGGAAACGACAGGAAACAGCTATACTTTTTACAGAAATCAAAGGAGCGAAATTTCAGTGTTCGGATATAATGTAGACTCAGATGAGTGGCATATATAACTTGAAATAATCAGAGCCTTACAGAAGTATTTTTGCCCCACACAGAAGCTGCAGAAATGTCAGCCTCATCAGTTTTAATATAACAATTCAGCTGTCACTGTGGCCCACGAGAAATCCCGACGATCTTTTTGAACGACACTAGTATGTCACCAAGTTACTTGTTTTGAAATCATCTGATGATAAAATGCGCCACACTTGCTCCATCAAACCAATCAAACTGTCGCCAAATGGAGGAGCCCTACCTGCGCAGCACTGAAGCACTCTCGTTGAGAGGGCGGTCGTGCCAGCGTGCCCAGCACTTGCCTGACTCCCAGATTAGCTACCGCCATACATTGCCTTCGCGTCAGCGGCTTTCCGTCTGAAGGGTTGCTGGTGAAGACAAGGTCAAACAGTCGGAAAAGTTCAGACCTTCAGCCGCCAACACCCCGTAATTAGTCAAGCCGAAAAGAAAGCGCATCGATGGTAGCAGCAACGCATTAGAAAACAGTGTTGCTTAAGATTAAAGACATGCATATGAAGGATTTTGAAATATTTTGAGTACAATTGTTCTTGACTCAGAGTGAATGAGGCCATATGGTCTTTGAATATATTCTGATTTTAGGGAAACCAGGGAGTAGCAGTGGATACAACGTACATGTGCCAAATACCAGCACAAGTACTGGGTGGGACAGGGTGGGAGCAGTCACACCATTTGTGTTCTAGTGCTAAGTGGTGTCGGAGCCTTTGGTCAGTCCACACATTTTCGATGCCTGTGTACTGCTACGTATTCCTGAGCTCCCCAGTGGCAAAAGTTGTTTTGGGTAAAAATTGTAAGCATCCCAGAATTATCCTAGTGATGTGGTAGACCACGATGGAAGAGATTATTGAAAGCTGCATCCTGCATGTTCCCAACTAAGACTTTCTAAAGACTGCCATGCGATTATATGGTAGGCAATTTGCATACCCAGAACCAAAGGTGTGTGTAGGGTGAGGGGGGAATAATAGGCAGATGTCACTGCATTTGGGATAGCTTGGGGTTCATCCTGAGAAAAAAGCAGTGCATCGTAGTTTTAGACAATGGCACGGCTCGGCCCAGATGGACCAACAAATAACAGGTTGCACGAAGTGAAGATTTTGCTGTTGCATTGAACACAGTACTAGCCTTAAACATAGCTGTGCCGAGTAAGTTTATTTCATGCAGATGGAAAAGTGTAAACAAGAGTTAACAAGAGAATGCACTGACACCTTTCAACAACTGCTCATGAGTGGCATCTAATTTACACAGATAATAGAAATTCAGTCTGTTACCTAACATTAATTTCAAATTAGACAATGTAGTGCAGCTGATTATTTATTTATTTGTTTTGTGGACAGATGTGTGTTGGTGCTGTTCAACCCACGCAAAAACCGCCAGACCCACATCTTCAACACCGTCAAGAAAACGATAACATCAGTGGCATTCTCCGGTGATGGAAAGTACCTTGTCACAGGAGAGGTGAGACATGCCTGAAATCCTATTTCAAAGCACAACAGGTTTCAGTAAAGTAGAATGAAAGTACCTCATTAATTTGTTTTATTTATAGAAGAGCTCTGTCAGCTGTGGCATTCTGTTTATTTTGTCTACCACTAAAACAAATTTACCACAAGAATGTGCTGTCTAGGAGAAGGGTGCATGCATGGGTATGCCCCTATGCATACACATAGATTCAGCAAGAAAGAAGGCACTGGGGAGGGCTGGAGTAACTGAGACAAGTGTAAGAGTTAGTTTTGGAATGTACGTGCATGCTTTCAGCTTTCCAGCAAACCCCCCCCCCCCCCCAAAAAACGTTTTGTTAATGTTCACCATTTTCTGTTCACCTAGTGGAGGTTTTTTTAATGCATTTCCATATTGTTTCATCTTTGTCATCTGTGCTGTACAGGCAACCACAAGATTAAAATTCTTTGATTTGTTGGTCTGTATTCAATATCCAGTGTGGACACCAACCAGCGGTGCGGGTATGGGATGCACTGGAAAACACTCAGGTCGCAGAGTTCCATGGCCACAAGTTTGGCATCAATTGTGTTGTAAGTGTACTACTTCCAACATACTGTGTGCATCACTTTCTGCATTCTCCTTTCACTGGTTCCTACATACTGTGTGCATCACTTTCAACCTAGGGCACATGCTACTTCAAGCTCAACTGTATATACTGCTTCCAACACACTATTGGCAACACCTTCAACATTCTGCATGCACTACATACTGTTTGCATTTTGCATGTCATACATCCAATGTACTGTGCCTCCTGGTTAAAATGTACTGCATGTACTATTTCCAACTTACCATCTCCAGTACTGTGTAATGTTATCAACACCCTGTGTACACTGTTCCAACATGCATGTCCTGTGATTAATGCTTCTAGTGATTGTTCAGTTGAGATCTTATGCATGACTGACTAATTGTTCCATTAAACTTATGGGAACTAACAAGGCTCCAGCTATCATTGGTTGCCGATATTGGGTGCTGTTACTTTTTTTTTTTTGGATAGCAAATTACGCACATTTATGATGCATTCATAATGTTTGTAAGTAGATATATACATGTAGCTGACATCAAAAACATAAAGGAATATATCAGTATTCTCATTTATGTGGGCTTGCATGCATTAGTATTTAAGAAACTTTATAATGATTCAGATGGCAAAGAAGACATAACAATAATAACATTGCACGTCATCAGAAAATATATAGCTTTTTTCCCCGAGTTATAATTAAATTTGAAGATAGTAAAAAAGTGTGTGTGTGTGTGTGTGTGTAGAGTGAGGGAAGATAATAAGCAGGTCAGAAATAGAAAAGATGGAGAGAGTGAGCAGACCACAGATAGCTCTACCAGCTGCCATCTTGTGCTTACCAAACACTTGTGGGGTTAGGGGGAAGGGGGAGGAAGTCTTGATGGGATGACAGGGAGGTGAACAGGTGAAGAATTGTTTTTGGTGAAGGGAAACCCTAAAATCCTGCTGCTTCAATTACTGGAGAGCCCAGGGTAGCAGAGATTTTTTCCCCCCTGTTCCAGCTAATGGCCTAGATTGGCCCTCTGCATAAGCAAGGGTGTGATTTTTTAAATCTTCGTAGAGTTGCTAAGACTAAGATTGGTGCTTGCTTGTGTTTTTTTTTTAAATTTTCCCTGGATGTCAGTTTACCATCTGTTATGGTGTTTTGACCCCTTCACTGGAGTCAAAATGTAAAGCTCTGGCTGTGTCATATATCCAAGTTGTTTTCTGTGCAAGACATAAAAGCATTATAAAAAAAGGTATTAGGTTTAAGCACATTGTTAAAAGTCACTGGAAGATCTATTCACTTCAAATGTTCCTAATAATTTGATATAGTTGTACTAGGACTAATTTTAAATTGCTGATTTGTAAATTGGAATGCAACTGAATTGCATGTTTTTAGATCAGTTTCATTTCAAGGTATTATGAGGAGTTGTAGTCAGCCCCAAAGTCTCCCACATAGTTTAAGATTAGGCCTTATCTGTGGCAACACTTCTGTTTACATGGATTTTATACATGTTTGAGAGTTAAAATAGTAGAAAGTAATGTTCTTTAGGTTAACTGCAACCCTACCAGTAACAGATTGAGATTGTTCGGAAGGTGATGTCTTTTTGTGTTAGAGTGCTTATTGACTGCATTTGTCATCTGCAGTGACTGTCCTAGTGTCAAGGGTGGCTATACATTTATGCTGTTGGCTACATCTGCTTGTGTGTCTTGATTTCAAGGACTTTTTTTTTTTGGTGGGGGGGGGGGGAGAGGGTCAGAAACTTACCCATGCACCATCTTTCAGTAAAGCAAAGCATAGAATAACTCCTCACTCACAGGACATTTTGTTCATGTTTAGTCTGTTATTTATTTGTTCTGTTGACATTTAAAAATTAAATTTATGTTCAGCAACCTTGACATGTACAAAAGTAAAAATTCTCAATGCATTTTATCCAAGAAAAGATTTGTCTTCCATTCAGGCCTTTTCACCAAACTTGAAATACATAGTATCAATTGGCTCGCAGCATGATATGATGGTCAATGTGTGGAACTGGCGAACAGGTAACAAGGTCGCCTCAAACAAGGTCTCCTGCAAGGTATTGTGACTCGTTAAAAGACTCTTTCACTTACTAATTATAAATGTCATAGATCAAAAGCTTGAAACAGAAATCCCAGTACTCATCTTCATACAGTTTGTAAAATGTGTTTGATTTTGCTTTGGTAGTGAACAGTTGATGAGCATAGTGTGAAGAAAAGAGAAGTTGAGGTACTTGATAGCACAGTCAGGAAAGCGGTTGCATAAAGGAAGGAAGTTAATCAATAGTGGGTACATATCCTGTCATCACAACTCTGAAGGGGGCATCAGCACTACATATTCAGAAACCAGTGAAAGGGGCACCAGTTAACAGGGGCGATTATCCAGGTCGCTTTCTTCCCTGTGCAAGCAGTTTCAATCCTGACACATGTACCAGCCAACCAGAGAATTTGGGAGCAGGGGTGGGGGTGCTTTAGTGACAGTAATTCACATTGGTTGAAGACATTTAAATGAACTTAAACCCCCCCCCCCCAACTTTGGCTATTTTTTTTGTGGATTTGACAGGTATGTGCTGTTGCATTTGCTGCTGACAGTGGGTGTTTCGTGACTGTTGGCAATCGTCATGTCAAATTTTGGTACCTGGACAGCAGCAAATCAAATTCAAAAGTATGTGGCTTATCACATCAGTGCTCTGATATTACATGTATTGTGTGTACATCATGCTGTATGTAAAAAATGATAGGTGTTTTTAATTTTCCACTATTTTGTTTTATGTTGGTGTTTACTTAAGTAAGTTTGATTTGAACTTAAAAATGTAGGCACATTCTTCTTAGAAACCACATGTTGTTGGTATAGAGAAGTTTGCAAATTTCGTTGTCTTTATATTTAGATTAATCAGACACTCCCTCTCCTTGGCCGCTCGGGGATTCTGGGTGAGCAGAAGAACAACTTTTTCTGTGATGTGGCATGTGGACATGGTCGGTCAGCTGGCAGCACTTTCGTCATTACACAGTCAGGTCTCCTGTGTGAATTTAATGAGAAACGCCTGCTTGACAAATGGGTTGAGCTCAGGGTTAGTTCATCTGTGTGGCATAACCTTTAAAAGATTCTTAAATATTTTTGACATTGCTAATATTATTTACATGTATGAGAAATTCCAGTTATAATAAATTGTGGACAAAGTTTATCCCCAAAAGAACTTTTATTCAGGGAGAATATTCTGAATACTTGTGACTATTGTTTTAGTTTTGAGAACTTTTACCTGACAGAAAATTTGATGCTATGAATAATTTTTTTACTTTTGAGAAGTATTATTTGTTTATATTTTAGCCCAGGCGTGGCATCTATGAAAATAGGAGTAGCTAACTGTAAAGTAATTTAAACTTCAAAATTTTTTCAGGAGGTGGAGAAAGTGGGACATATCAGATATTGAGCTTTCGCTCTCTTAAATGTTTTGTACATGTTATCAGTTATTTGCAACATTTTTATGTTCTTAAGACCAAGAGCGCCAGCTGCATTGCAGTCGGAGAGGAGCATATTTACGTGGGATGTGCTGAAGGTGTGGTGCGGGTGTTTAGCACTGGTTCCCTCAGTTTTATCACAACTCTCCCACATCCACATTATTTGGGTGTTGAAATTGCCACTGCAACATCCTCCAGGTGTGTGGCATATTTTGACAGTTTTTTTTAATGGCTGCCAGTAGATACCTTTTATTGTGTAAATTTGTAGATTCTGTAAATTTAGTGAAAGCAAGTGGCAGTTGTTATTAGTGACAGTTAAGAAATCTAGTAGTGCCTTCAGAGTCTTTGATTACAGTTTTTGAAAGTCATAATAAAATAAAAGTAGTGACTGCTGCTTGGAAATAAAACCCAAGGTAACAGAGGAAGTGAACAAGCTACCATTGGCAGTGTTTTGGGGCATTGCCCCTTGTCAATACAAACAGATAAAGACCAAAAATAGGCTGTTGTGCTATCACTCTGTCCTGTCGTGTGTCTAGGGGGATTGCTTGTGTGTGATTTTAACAGTTTGCCCGTTGACCAGAACTACGATAACATAAATATGTACCAAGAAAGGGGAAACTAACGATTTGATCGCTGCCTGATTTCCGTGTAAAACTCCAAAACGTTCCGGCTCAAGCCCCCACCCCCTTTCTTGCCACATGCAGAACTTAAAAGAGGGCAGGAATAAAATACTATACTATTAATTCTACAGTTACAACAAATAATGTTCCACTGCACAACTACCAACACATATAGATTATAGAAGAACCACTCACTCTTATGCCTTCATCACAGCAACATGCTAGATGTATCTACACGCACACTATTTACAGGATGATTTGTTAAACTACAAAGCCGATAGTCCACATCAGTGAAACAAGAAAACCATGCTCTTTAACAAGAGAATTGCCCATCGTCTGTGCAAGAGTGGTAAATCCAGCTATCTCTAAAATGACATCACAAAGTCGTCTTTACTTTTAGTACAACCGACTGATGGTCACATTTGCTAAGTATTCTCACGATCCCTAACGGGTCCTGACTGGATGAACCAACTAACCAAGAGTTATGGTGTATACTTTAGGAAGTTACTGAACAAGTTTACAACTGACTGTTCAAGGCTATTTCCTCACAACTATCTCCGAGTTACAATTGTGTATGCTAATTATCTACACGGTATGTACACTCATTCGCGATGCTGGACATGACTACCGCAGATGCCACATCTCTCAGCTGCACCTCCCAGCAACGGTCCAGTGACTTTCCAAGTTCCTTTCTGACTGACTAGAGTTGCCCCTGTGTTGCTCCACAGTTGCCTTCTAACAGGTCAGCGGTAGCAGCTGGCTTTCTGTGTCCAAGTCGCAGATAACTGTCGTACTCGGCTACAGTAACTACCCCAGGAGGTTGGATGTACTCAGTGATTGCCAGAATGTTGCAAATGGGCTGTCCACCCATTCGGCATGGTGGCTCAGCCAGGAGGGTGGTTTACCCCTACCTCCCACCTGGCCACCTGTTCAGGGTGACGGGGTCAGCTGGGAAATGGGGTGGGTGGGTTGGTGGGTTACCTTTATCTCTCGCCCGTCCACTTCCCTCGTTACTCTGAATGCTTTCTCCTGATTGGCTGGGGCAACAAGCTGCAATAATCATAACATAGGCATTTACCTGAGTGGAGTCACATGTAGACAGCATTTGTGTTGTCCTGACGAAGGGATGATGCCCCGAAATGTTGACTTTGTCATTTGTAGCTTGATTCAGTTCCTTTGTTACTTAAAAAAAAGTCCTAAAATGGGTTCAGAGGTGCTTGAAAAAAGAGCATGATGAACAATCCCAGCATTTAGATTTTTAAAATTCTGACAGTACATGTAGTTCATGAAAAATCTCAGTCCATTTATCGTATGATATTAATGTTTTCAGCCTGCAGAATTAGCAGCACTGGTGCTGTAAAAGTGTTATTTAAATCCAGTAAAACCTCCCATATATGACTTCCTCCAGCATATGAATGACCTCCCATTTATGACTGCCTCCTTACCCTCACCGACAAAAGTGGCCAGTTTTGCGCAGTAGACAACTTTCCCTGGTCGAGCAGACTTCTTTTTGCAAAGTTATTCACTGAGAAACGCGAAATGTTGGCCCCGAATTTCCTGAGAAATCCGAAAGAACTGTTTTCAATTTAGGACAAAGACTGAAAGTGCTCCTAACAAAGAAGCAGCAAAGGGAAGTTGGCATTATTACGACTTGTGCGTCTTTTCAACATTTCACAGGGCAAAAAGTTTATATCACAGATTTTGTTGTAATTCATTCCTGAGAGTCTTGTTTCATATTCTGTGTTTAAGCCTTTGTGTTAAGAAAATGTTATTAATGATGTGTGGTAGGATGAAGCTATAGATAATGATGAGATAAAATAAAATAAGTCTGGTGTGTGATAAAACTACATGTTCAGTGATTGAGATGCAAACCCCTCCCCCGCCCCCACCCTTTTAAACATATAGTTCAGTGGTAAATAAAAAAACTATTTCAAAACACATGTTGCAGTTGGCTGCAATGATAACATACATGCAGATGTGTTTGTTTCTCACACCATCCCTCACGGTACATGTACTTTACATGTTGTACTAACGGTTCAGTGCAGCTAGTCCTCCCATATAAGACCTGATTTGGGCTGTTTTTTTCAAAGTCATATATTGGATGTTTTACTGTATTTGTGTGATTCAAGATTTTGTCCATGCTGCAAGTAGAACAAACTGTTTTGTGTTTCTAGCGATATGATCTGCACTCATTCAGACGCCAAATACCCAGACACCATAGCCATTGCTTTCGATGATGACCACAAAAAGGTGAATTCAGTTGGATTTGTTTGAAGTATAAATCTGTTTATTACAAACACTATAAAGTTTCCAAAGAAGTTTCACCTTTTTTGATGGCTACATGCATGTGCACTCTACTTTGTGGATGGAAATCCATCTTTTGAAGAGTTTGCCAGATGGAACTGATGGAATTTACTATTTTGTTTATTGTTTAGTGCTGGATAGTTTGTAGTGACAAACTGTGCACCTTGCACATTCCAGCTGGCATTAACAATAACTTATTTCTTCCCTCTACTCCCACCATCCCACTTTAAACATTTTTTGGTTTGTTTCTCTGATTTTGTTGTAATAGATAGCACATCAAAAGAAATCTGAGCAGATAATTCTGCACATTTTGATGAGGTTTTTAAATTTTGTATTTAAGTTTTGGTTGTTAATAGATGACATGCAAGCAGTTTGATGGGCAAGTATGAGGTGTTCCCGAACCTTTTCTCCTCCACCGACAAAGTTTCCATCTTTTTGAGCTCTGTGGAATTCCACCCATTTAGGGATCATCATTAATGTTAAAAATAGCCTAAAGGACTTGCTGTTTCAAGTCACCTCGGCCAAAAGTTTTGCACTTTTCCTTTCTGTTTTTTTAAAGGCAGATCTTGTTTGTGTTTATTTGTTATATTTTACTGAAGGATAGGCAATTTGTAACTTATATGAGTCCTTTTTTCCAGGTGGCTTGTATTTACAATGACCATAGTTTGTACTTGTGGGATGTTCTTAATATTCGCCGTGTGGGAAAAGCTTGGTCTTTTCTGTACCACAGTGGATGCATCTGGGCATTGGAGGTATGTATACAGGCTGTAGACATAGTCATTTTGTGCTCACAATTTTGTAAAGAGTTTTAGAAATGTATTAATACCATCTT
This sequence comes from Lanistes nyassanus, assembly GCA_004794575.1. Lineage (NCBI taxonomy): Eukaryota > Metazoa > Mollusca > Gastropoda > Architaenioglossa > Ampullariidae > Lanistes > Lanistes nyassanus. The sequence goes on along the minus strand of SMGT01000001.1, from coordinate 391,466 downwards.
TGTGTCATCCTTAAACAAGTGCAACCTGCATGCAAAATCACATTTGGGGAAAGTTTTGTATAGAGAGGAATCAATTTAACTGTATCAGGGCTGGAACACTTTGATTGTTATAGGCTACCTCAGTTGTGCAGAAGTCTACATTAAGAGTTAAAGATCTGTAAAACAGGACAAGTTGCAGCTTAATGAGGAACAAAATATGGAGGTCTAAGTCGGGACAGAGGGGCATATTTGCGTGAATATTCTTTTCAGTTCAGATATCTGTATTATTTATATTCCTAAAAGCTCACATGTTAGAAGAACCCATCCAATGTTTCATGCCACATGCTCAAGCTCAGCTGCTGAGCAAAATTTGTACATCTCTGTTAGATAGTGTTGTCTCTCTTTGACATTTTAGAGAAAGAATTAATTTCCTAACAGAAGATGCTGTCCTTGTTGGCAAACATTTTCAGGTCTACCCAACCCTTGAAAATCAACAGAAAGGGGCACTGCCACCTGGGTCTTTCGTAACTGCTTCTAGTGATAACACAATTAGAGTCTGGAATTTGGAGTCACAGATGATTGAGACGCAAAACTGCAAGCGGAATATTTACAGCAGCGTATGTAATCCTTCTGGATAGTAAAAGTAATCTATATGAGTGAAATTTTGTTTTACAACTGTAAAGAATAAAAGAATTTTTTTTTAGGTATACTTGAACTTTTAGCATCTGTTTTGGTTTTAAGAGGAGGTGATTGTTGAAACATGCTAGAGTTAAATAGATACCATTCCTAAAATGAATCTGTAGCTTATATTGCAAGAATTTGCTGTAAATTGTTTTGAAATTGTGCCCTTACTGTAGTCAAGTCCTTCTGTGTCTATTGCAGGAGTTGTTGAAAATAATCTACACAGATCTATCTCTTAACTTTCTCTGTGATGTCCACTATAATCCAGGTACGTTTTTTTCAGTGAAATATCTGCCAACTGTTTTTTTAATAAGTTTATTAAAATAGGTTATTTAACATTGAAGAATAATTAGATAGTGCTTTTACTTCCAAAAGGCACTTCCACTGCTACTCATGATGACAAATGTGCACTGGTAAAGTGAAACGTAAAGCCAAATTTCAAACAATTCTTTAAATGTTTTAATTTATTGACCAGATTGTCCCAAGAGCATTACTTTCTTTTGAACCCTACAAATAAAAAATTCTGAATAAATATGACGTTTTCTAAATAATAATACTAAAGAAATAAAGCTGACTATTGTCAGGAAGCTTGAATTGTCTGCCGTATCCTTTTCATTCAAAGTCTCTGTTGTGAAACTCTAAAGTTAGAGATAAATAGAACATGTGACTTGGACAGCGGTAAAATCAGCCAGCAAGGACAATGCCCTGCTGTAGAGAAGGCAAACCACCAGCAGCAGAAAAGCATCGAGAGGAAAATCCCCAGCCAGCCAGCAGGGAACCAGCACTAAACCACCACCATCCAGAAAACTAAACCAGAGGGCCCCTCCCCAAGATGGCCCCACCCCAACCTTCATATAGTGCACATTCACCACAAGGTTGAAACACTTTCCTCCCAAAACAACAACAACAAAATCAACATTATTATAAATTATGAAAATAAAAACATGATGAAATGTTATTTTTAAAACATAGCTACTACATCTGCACTTTTTAGTGCCTTTGTTTTTGTCATTGTTGCCTGTCTTGAAAGTGATGTGTTAAGTAACACCTCTTTTCAGCTGGTGCCACAGATAAAACAGATACCACATGGGAGGGGAGGAGCGGTGTCCGCTCCATTCGCGTCAGCCCAGATGGAGAGCATCTTGCCTCTGGTGATCGTCAGGGCAACATCAGGTATGCCTGTTCACTAACTGTCAAGAACTGCAGTATTTCTGTGGCCTATAGGTGAGGCAGGCATGCCAAACAGTTCCTTCATGTCGTCATCACTTCATTAGTCAGTGTATGTCATCTTCATTTGTCTCAAAACTTTAAAATGGGCAGTCCCTGGCAAAAAAAGATAAAGCACTTGTTACAAGATAGAACCATGGGTCACAAGTTTGGGTCTCGGCTCCAGTTGGTGTATTTATGTGGATGTGCCAGTTTAAAGGGGTGCCTGTTTGCTGTGGTATATATCCCTGGTTCCTTCTGCTCCACTTACGTCAAGGAAAGCCCTGTTTTACAAGCGTGAGTGAGCACAGATTTCGCACATGCTATGCAGCACGTGGCATTTTCCAACATTCCACATAGAACGTGTGAAGTTGGTGAGGGTGCTTTGAGACAGCACCCCAAAGACCCTCTCGCCTGCTAAATGTGGTGGCCATAGTGGTCAGATTTTCCTCCCATCTTGATTTGCAGCTTCCAACATCCTTAAAATACCAAATAGTTTCTTCCACTACATTGTCATGATCATTTTCATACATGAGCTTAGACAATGTATTTGGACCTGCTAGTGAGATCGGACTGTGAGCTTCCGTTTGTTGTTTTATAGGGTTTTTTTGCTGCTCACTTTAAGTGCTCAGTGCCTTCATGCATGAGAATTGCCTGTAAAATGTGGGTTAGAGCATGCTGTACTGCTGACATGGGGAGCAGAGCTTGAGAATGATGATGCATTGATGTTGATAGCAACTTAGATGCTGCTTCTCTCACACATGAAAGTTCACAACATACTGCAAGCTCTTGCACCAGTTCATAAAATAAAATGTTTGATATGTTTGTTAGTGTAAAGAAGCTATTTTCATCCATTCTTCTCCGTCATTTTCAGAATATACGATCTACGCAAGATGGCAGACGTAAGAACCATTGAAGCCCATGAATCAGATGTAACTTGTTTAGAATATTCCTTTTCAAAAGCAGGTAAGTTCTCGTTGTTAGAATTGCCTAAAACTTCAACAGTTTGAATAATGGCATTTTTAATCATGTTTATAGCTGCTCCCCTCCCCCTCCATTTATTTACCCCTAAATATTGTTCTTGAAAATGTGTTATTGTTACATCGACCATAACGTGGTTTCTCCAATGTAGCTGCTGGTTGTTTTACAGTAGACTTCCATTGATCTCCGTCATTTGTGAAAAATTGCAGGATCTAAATTTTTTTCAGGCCCACGTATTTTGGCATCTGGAAGTCGTGACAGACTGATACATGTGTTTGATGTGGAACAGAACTATGGCCTGCTGCAGACTCTAGATGACCACTCAGCAACCATCCAGTCTGTCCGTTTCACAGATTCAGATAATAAACTTCGCATGCTTAGCTGTGGCTCGGACAAATCTCTTCTGTTTCGTAATGCTTGTCTTGTGAGTATTTAAAGCAACTGCATTTCACTTAAACAAATAGGTGTATTTTTGCGTAGGTGTTGAGATCCATGAAATAGTCTGACACTTGATGTACCTTAGAAAAGTACAGTTTCATATCTCTTCTTTTTGTAAGCACATTTTTGCTTGGGGTTACATCCATAAAATGTTATGCAACATACAGATAGTCTTCCTATTCTTCTAACTCATTTTTAGTGAGTGCACACACTTGTCTGCGTGTGAAAACTTCACTTGAAAGATGCAGAAGTACGTGTTACACTGGTGCATGGAAAGCTGGAAGGTTACTAGGGGTGAGGCAGGAAGCAAATATCGCTGAAAATGCCTCACTCGCCCAGAGAATATCCTACAAAATGCCTGACTCACAAATCATGTGAAATCGTTTTAGGGTGGAAGCACTTTCCCACCAAACACACACATATACACACACAAAAACACACTTGTGAGTGCCTACCTAGCATCATGGTTTTGAGTTTCGTATAAATTTGAAGCAATCATTAACTGGTTCACAGAAGCTGAAGTCGGCCAATCATAAACATATGTCTTCTTTAACTTTCATCACTTCGTTGCTGGCAAGTCTTGATATTATTATATTTCTCTTGCAGATGTTTAATTTTGATTTCTATTTGTGAAGCAGTTTAAAATATATAAATATATTATGTTATTTTGGATGCTACTGCATGTCATTGACAAACAATTGACCCATCAAAATGTGGTGGAAGGGGTCAATTGACCCATCTTCCTTTTCTGCCAGGCTGATCGCTATAAGCAGCAATAAACTTTCAAAAGCATGTCTATTTAACTTCATTTCCTGTATTTATATTTTTATTGCCTAAACCACACGCACATAGTTTAACACATGGTCAGATATACCTGATGGCTTTTCACACAGCGCAGTGAGGGCCCTCCCCCACCCCCCCAGATAGAAGGTAATTATTCTCACAGCACCACCTGTGAGAGACTTGAGTTGCGCAGACTTATGACACTCGACAGGCTGCAGGATTATTTCCAAGCAAATGTTATGTTGTTATTTGTGAAAGAGGGGGAAATGTCTAGCCTTGCAGGGAAAATTTAGACAAGCGAAATGTTAAAAACTAAAAATATCTAATTTTGTATAATATTTCCATAAAGGTTTCACGATGTATGATGATAATAACATTAATGATATCGGATACACCTTTTCCTTGATGTCTCACCTAATCATTCTCTGATTATGATTTGTCTAAAATTCAGTTCATTTTTGCAAAGTATGCAAATTGTAAATGAGCACACTTCAAAAATAATGAAGACGTAATGAACTACAAATTTTTATGAAGTAGTGATAAATGTAGTGGAGTACAACTTTTTAAGTAGTAAATCCAAGCCTAGTCATGCCTCAAAGATGGTGGCTCTGTGATGATCATGGCAGGAGAGTTTGGGTGGCTGCAGGAAAGCCTCAGGATCTGTGCTGCATCCAGTTTGACTTTCATGTACATGGGTTGTGTCCATGGCAGAGAATCTTACTGCTGGAATGAATATAGCCTATTAAATCTGTTTTTGATCATTACATTACTGAATTGGGTACACTTCAGCTTCATGTACTGGTTTGTGTTGTGGCATCACGTAGCATATCTTAGCAGTATAGACTTTTTTGCTTTTGTTAAATTAGCTTTTGTAGTGATTATTATATATTTACATCCTGTTTTCAGAGATCTAGATGTGTCTGGTTTCAGAATCCTAACTTTGAGTTCAGTCTGACCCAGCATCTTGTCAGCAGGGCTACTATGTATGACATGGTCATTGACCCAACACAAAAGTTTGTTGCCACAGCTTGTCAAGACAGGAATATAAGGTGACCTTTCAACTTACATATTAGTGATGTGAACAAAATCGTTTTGTTTTGGTTTTGTTCTTTTCCGTATCAAGTCATCTTTTATTTTCCCCCAATTTTTTTTCTATGAACAGGGTGTACAACATGGCCACTGCAAAGCAAAGGAAAAACTACAGAGGTTCTTTAAGTGATGAAGGAGTCCTTCTTCGCATACAGCTGGATCCTTCCGGCACATACGCCGCTGCAAGTTGTTCTGACAAACAGCTATGTGTTTTAGAGTTCTACACAGGAGAAATAGCTGGAACAGTTTATGGACATTCAGAAACTGTCACAGGGTTGCGCTTCACCAATGACTTGAAGCATCTTATTTCTGTGTCAGCAGATGGGTGAGTAAAGCTTATATTAAGTAGGTTATTTTGTATTTGACTTATCTTAAGCTGTTTAAAGATTTTTTCTGGTCACAAACTGAGAGGTGATTTTTCATCTGGTCATAATGCAGTTTGTTTAACAGGAGTTTTATGGGAGAAGAAAAAAATACTGGTGTTAACTGATTCTTATCTTGGTCAGGTGCTCCGAATAAAACAATGTTGACTGATTTCTTGTGTTATAAGGATGGGTTGATTGTACTGCACTGAAATTTGCCAGGCGATATATTTGCCATTCTGTTGAAGTTTAAGCAAACTCAAAGAATGAAATAGTTTGTTTTGATGCATCTGTCCTCATATTAGAACCACATTTCTTGAAAATAACAGCATAAATGTTCATTGTATTTGATTTTGTTGTACTGCTAATGTTGCAGGTGTATCTTTATATGGCGATTGGCCTCGGATATGACCAAGACAATGCGACAGCGTATGGAGGAACTTGGAAAAATGCCTGAACATACAGAGAGTTTCTCTGATGTCAGGTAATAGAAATATGGTGTATAATATTACCATTGTTATGTTTAGGTGCTTGGTTGAAGCAAAATTTTTAAAACATGTTTTGACATTGAATAGGAAGCCTGAATGCCTTCTCTTTGTGTCATAAATTCATGCATGCCAGAGTTCAGTTAATAAGCAGATTTCCAGTTTTTTCTATCATCAAAACGATCATTCTTGTGAATTGTCTAAACTAGAGGAGAAAATTGGGGTGGGGTAAGGTGAGGTTGTCCAAAACTTGAGCACTGGAGCAGGGTTCCAGATGCGAAGTGGTATCTTTTCATGTACAAAGATTTAAAATCGCGCATATAGTGTGAAAAACTTGTGTCTTCTTTATGCACTAATTTCTAAGTCAATCACCTATGTATTTTGGCCAGCCCAACTATTTAATCACCGATCATGCAGTAGGGTAGATGAGTTAGCAAAAGGATCTTAGTTATTTCCCTTGAATTCGCACGCATTCTTGTTTTCCTCGAAGTTTGGTTCGCTGTATTTGCTGCAAGTGGTTTTAAGGGGTTTTTTCTTTTTTTTTT